>OX422213.1:281773430-282123430 GCA_949130495.1 Sambucus nigra | reverse complement strand
CCTCTCAGTCCAGGAGTATACGCACAAGAGCTCTGATGAACAGTGCCTCTGGAAATAAGATATTGAGAAAATTCCGTGGACATGTATTCTCCTCCAGAATCAGATCGTCAAATTCTTTTTTTCTCCTATTTGTGTCTGTCTCGTTGATGAGAGGATTTTCTCTGGATGTCACCCAGATCTCTAACCAGTGAAGAGTAGCACAGTAACAGGTCTCCTAAAGACTTATCGTCGAGGGACGGGTACCCCTCTTTCCGGCATGGAGTTGGTAATCGATCCGCCCGATACCGTACTGAGTTTCATCGCATAGTTGGAGCTTTCATCGTGTTTGGGAGCAAGGAAAGAATGAAGATACCCATGGGTCCCGAACCTCACCTCGCATGTAAAGGTCATCAGTGGTTCAAGTGTCTTACGAAACCTTGTTCCCGATGCTTATTCCCCAGATACCTTCATTGCTTCTTCTCCGGGAAAAACCATTTTAGAAAGAGCTTTTGTATTTTCACCGTTCAAACTGGAGATCGAGCTGGTGCCTGGAGCCATCGACTACTTTACAAAAAAAACAAATTCAAAGGGCCGTCATAGTTCAGTAAAGATTTTAGGTGGGTTCGACGCCGCACTTTCAATCTGGGTATCTCAAATAAAGTAGAGGGAGACTTTATTCATTTTTATTCACCTCTTTCTTTGCGTATGGAATCGCTATCGCTTTCGACTTGGAGAAAGGGAACTGGTTGCTTACACTTTTTGTTTCACTCACCGGCTCCGCATTCTACATGACAGGCTAAAAATCACTGTTTGATGCTACCGTCATTCTATAGAAAATCTATAGTAAGGCGTTGAAGAGTAAGGCTCTAGAGCATGATTGAATTACCAAATCCGTTGAGCGAGAGTCTCGCCTATCGAAAAATCCCATCGACATATCTGTTCGTCGAATTCCAGCAACAAAATAAATGAGAATAGGGAAAAATCTATCTACGTAAGGGATAGTCTTAGATAGCATGGATTAAAATCCTTAAGTCTCCCTCTTGGCATTGGCTCTAGTTATGGAGGCTCTATCTATACTCTTTGGATCGTGCTTGTAAAGAAATCGTTTGTTTAAATTGACTAATCTGATAATACCGTTCTAAAGCAGGGTCAGGTAGGTCCCTTTACTTGGTTCTGGCTATCTCATATTGGGATCAAACTCATCGCTGCAGGAATGTCATTGTAGAGCGTAATAGTTAGCGGGGCTCAAAATCTTCCTTGCTCGTTCGAAAGGGAATCGCCCACCGAAAAAGAGAATCTGGACTCCCGTCTTCAAGCATGAACAAGAACAAGAGAATATAAGTTACCAGCCTGGGAACAGTCCATTTATCTACGCTATTTGACCATCTCTCTTGGGAACAGCTATCGCAGAAAGAAAGCAAGCAAGAAAGACAGCATTCTAGTCGTTCTCCCGGGAAAGAGCTGTCCTTTTTTAAAGAAAGACTGGATTACTGTCTTTCAAGCAGGAACTGAAAGTAAATGGGAGAAGGAGCTACATTCTGGATTGAGAAGCGTGCAGTAACCACTTGGGGCGACTTCCTTTACTTTCAAAGGGCCTTACCATTTTGGGGCAAATTTGTGTGCGGAAGTCCCTCTTCGCACATGATCTGCTGCTCGGAGGACCAGGTCGCCTACTGTGAACATCCTTGGCTTAACCAGTTTCTCATAGTGTCTCTTTATTAGTTCTTGATATGCTTGAAATGCTTCCCTGGCGTTTTCTCTGATTTCATCCAGAGAGTCCAAAGCCATGTATCTGCTTTCCGGGTCTTATACTTGAGCTGCTGTTTTGATTCTGATTGATTCTTAGAGTCTTTCAGCTGGCAATACGCAATCTGCACCATAAACCAACGAAGAGGGCGAAGTCTCAGTTGCACTGTGTTTTGAAGTCCTTTATACCCACAGCGCCATAGGTCATGCCTGGTGCCAAGATCTTGGGGGATCATGTACCATTCTTCTCAGTCTGTTGATGAGCGTCTTGTTCGTAGCTTCAGCTTGGCCCTTTCCTTGTGGGTAGTACGCCGTGGACTTAACGTGAGTAATTTGGTAATTAAGTAGCAATTCGCCCACAGTTCTTTTCACGAAAGGTTATCAATTATCTGAGATTATCCTCTTTGGTATCCCAAATCGGCATCTTAGATTATCTTTGATGAAGCGATCAATGTTTTCTGCTCTGATGTTCCTTAGCGCTACCGCTTCTACCCACTTCGTGAAATGCTCAGTCGCGGCCAGTATCCATTCTCGCCCTTCGGAGGGTGCAATAGGCCCGATTATGTCCATCGCCCATGTATGAAATGGCCACGGTGTGTTTCTGCTATGCAAATCCACTGATGGGCGGTGTATAAGATTCCCCGGGCGTTGGCATACGTCACATTTTCTTACGAACTCGCGCGCATCGTTCATCATAGTAGGCCAGTAGTACCCTATAACCAGCAACTGAGAATACATTTTATCAGTTCCCTGATGTGGACCACAGATTCCGGCATGCAGCTCAAACAAGAATGCTTTTTTTTTTCTGTACAGAGGGAGGGCAAAGCCCTGAAAATGAAAATGACATGTTCAATCTAACTGAGCGTGGGGTAGTTTCCCCAATCCGATCTGCATATAGCAGGTCCTTCACTCCATGGGGAGCTTCGGCAAAGTAATGAGCTCCAATCTCCAAGCCAATAGCATAGTTTGCAATCCAGTCAGCTGCTCGGTTAGCCTCTCTATATGCATGGACGCCTTGGATCTGCCAGGGTCTTTTTCAAATAGAATTGGCAAGCTTCAAGAATAATAGAATTGTAGCCCAAGTCCCAGGCAAGTTTCAGTCCGTGCAACATAGCCCAGAGTTCAGCTGCTAGAACAGTGGCAGTCCCTAGATTATGCCCCAATCCCCTTATCCACCCACCAAAGGCATCCCGGATTAAGCCACCTGCAGCTGCATTGTCGGGCTTTCGAAGACCCATCAGTGTTTATCTTTACCCATCCTAAGGCTGGTTTCATCCAGGAGATAAGCTTGATATGTTTCTCAACAGCAGGCTTTTTATGTAGGTGCTTAATAACCAAGGCATTCTCGATCTCAAGAACTTTGTGTCATATTCTTTCCTTAGGTTGGTAGGGGGCAGTGTAGCCTTCTTCAAAGAGCATGCGGTTTCTCCAGCTCCAAATTCACCATACAGCCACAGCAAAAACATGGTTCCAGCACGTGTCAATACCATGAACTAAAGTATGGTTTTCAAAATTCTTCGATAGCCAAGCAGGGAGATCATCAGTAAAAAACGGAGGATGGAGCACAACATGAAACTCCTGCCATACCTTTTTGCTAAAATTGCAATCACGAAGAGCATGAATGATTGACTCATCACCTTGATGACATCTTTGGCAAGTGGCTGTTGGGACGATACCCCTCTTTGCATAATTCAAAGAGGTACCAAGGCTGCCATGTGCAGTGATCCAAAGGACAGTTTTGACTCTGGGCAAAGATTTCAGATTCCAAATAAGGTCCCAAGTAGACCGGACAGGCCCAAGCGGACTTCGTTGAGAAGACTCCATTAGAAGAAAAAGCCCAACACAAACGGTCTGAACTTTTTGAATTAGTGAGCATAAACACACTAGCAATCTGAACGAGAACATGCTGCGAAAGAAGTGATGAGAATTTTTCCCATTTCCAACCACAAGCGTCATCAAGATAATCAGTCACTCGTGCATTAAGTTCTCAGGGAGGGATTGGGATTTCTTTTCCACAGTCTAGTTCTGTTATTAGACGAGGATAAGGTGATCGCTCCTGCTAGAGTCTTCCCTCCTAGCCTATGAGGTAGGAACTATTCTTGCTACTCCATAAATATCGTATACGTATATCAGAGCTCGTGTACCTTTTCATTAATAAGGGGCAGCTCATGAATCTGTCAATTAAGTTGCTTTCGGTTGGCTTGCTTGATCTCACAGACACGGAAAGCGATATATGGGATTGCCCTTTTTTGATCTATTGACCTTTTGCGCCAGCTCCTCTTTCTTCTAGCTTTGGCTCCTAGTATGATATGAGTGTGCCGAGCCAGGGAAGCAATGGGAGTCCAGTTGAAGTAGGTAAGGAGAGTGTTTTGATTAGAAGATTCGAATGGGAGAACCACACTGTACTAAAGTAAAGATTCTCCGGGGCTATGCTTTAACACACACATGAAATTAGCTGCCGGTTGAATTAAACTAGTGCCCTCAACCACCTTTCTTTCATTGGCACCTGCATGAAAAGAAAGATCTTCAAATTCCGTATAAGAGAGAGTTGCCTCAAGGCTGCTTCCCCCAATCTACGGGGAAAAAGACGGCACCTTTACTTCCACCGACACCGGGCTCCCCTCAACTGGTTGGGAGGATCCGGCTTCTACTTCTACATAGTCAAATCACGTAGATGAGGTAGTGGCTTCGTTCTCTTCTTCTTCCTGGGCTTCCACTTCAAAGCAAAAGCAAAGGCTAGTCGCGGATAGACTGACATGAAATTCAAGACTTCCATTACATTTACCGTTGTTGGGATCTTTTCCGCTTCCCTTGAATCAGCTGTTGAGGAAGGAAGTGACATCATATATAAAGAAAAGGAAGAGAATGCCCTGAGAGAAAGGGAATCATCATAGGCTGTGTTTTAAGTGAAGGAGAGAGACAGGACTTGCTAGGAATTGAATCAATAGGCTCAGAAGGCGATTTAAAGCTTGATTCGTAGCAAACCTTACCTTACTTGACTCTATCAATGACTTTGGAATCGACAGAGGATATTCATTTTCTAACTAATGGCGGATCTTCCTCAAAAGGAAGAGAACTGAGACGCTGGGGAAGGAAGGAAATGATTGAACATAGGGAAGGGAAGCTGTAGGAGTCATACTATAAATAAAACCTGAGGCCGAACATTGCTGCCTTCGATACATGCCTGGTCGAAATGTGTGATTGCTTTATATTCTTCCTGAAAAACAAAGAGGGCATTTTCTGCTGCAATCAATTACTTCTTTGCCATACAAATGCGGAGATTCTGTTGTTGGGGAGGATCCCGTTTTAGTAGGGCAAAGTCCGTCCCTTTTCGAAAAAAGTGACACAGCACAGATAATATCAAACTTAGAGAGATGAAGAAGAGGGGGAATAGAAGGAATGAAACTGTGCGTAGAATCAACGGTAAATATCATCTATGTCTTGGTACTTGCCCGAAGAAGACGAATCAATCAGTCTTATTCTAACCTGTCAAGCCAGTGAAGTTCTATGAGCTGAGGAAAGGAAATGAGCTCTCTGGTTTGGAATTCCGCTGTGGCTCTAAGTCATCTCCTACGGGGTACCCGCTCTCTTATCTTAAATCAGTGTGCACCGAGGGAGTCAAGATTTATAGAGTAAGTGTGCAGTGGACCCATTAGCCTATTTTTCATTCAACTAATTCATAGTTCACTTAGCCCTCTAGCTTCAATCTATCAGTCAAGTTAGGAGGAGGGTTGAATCTAAACTTCCTTTCCTTCCTCCGCCCCGATCTTTGGAATTTCCTAGTGACCCAATTTCTCTTTCCGTGATAGCTTGTGATTCCTGAAAGACGGGCAGACTGACTTGCTGATGGCAAAACAAAAGGACTTGAAGAGTGAGGGCTTTCTCGATTCTCGATTAAAGATAGAATGATAAGTTGATCCCCGATTCCATTTCCTTAGGCAGGCTGAGGTCGATACTCTTTCGCGCTTGGTGGCATCTTTCTGTCATATCGTGAGGGCTTCGGGTTCATAATGTTCTCAATCAGAAATGAGACATGAGATGCAGTCGCCCATGCCCATGAAGGTCAATAAGTAAAGTCGCTATCTCATATTCCCCCGAAAAAGCGGCTGTTGTCTCTTTTCTAGTCTTCCCTGTTTGCTTGCCAGTCATAGCAATAGTAGAAACTTCTTCCCCTCGTCCGTCCCCTCGGTCACTCCGTTCCTGTCCCGATGATAGATAGAATATCATAAGATAACTACTGGAATCTTCCAACTTCAAATAGCGTATAAAAAAAAGTGCTTTTCCCAGGCTCGAAACTGATCGTAGTAGAAGTAGAGGTGGCAGGGCCAGACTTTGAGAATTCATAAATGCGGCTAATCAAAAGGCTCGGCACTCACCTGATAGGGATCTTTTTCACTTGAACTATGCTTCAAACATCAACTGAGAGAACATCAACCAATCCGGGAATGTAGTTCTGAGGGCTTAGCGATCAGAGAAGCGTAGCAGCATCGGCAGAGGAGAACTGAATGCCACTTCTGAGACTGAAACCTCTCTTAGCTTTGATAAAGAAATCTATCAAGAAGGATGACTAGGACTAGCCTTTCTTGGGGCTTTGTTTCTAGGATCGGAATACAACTCAAACCAAGTGAGCGGCTCGGGATAGAAAGGTTCCAAGAGCTTAGTGGAAAGGTCAGGTGCGAAGCGCTAGTTCCATGCCTTCTACTTAGGAAAGCCCTCAATCTTCAAGCACTGTGCCCAGCGTTGATGAATCTTCTATCAGGTTTGATTTCGACCCTGATTCCCCTGGCACCTCTCTTCCAGAAAGCCAGAAAGCAGAAGCTAAGGAAAAGGCATTTTAGGGGATGACTCTATCTATGGGCCCAAATGCCACTCAATTTCAAAGGTGAGTAGCGTAGACACTTGACCGATAGGTTGCGGAGCGTGAAGCCAAAGACATTCCAAGTACTAAAATGACAAGCAGAAGTAGGAGAGATAGCCACATACTATGATTATGAATAAAAGGCCCTAGCCAACCCCAGTCAATGGTAGGCGGAAGAAGGGGTATTCTACTCAAAGACCGGTCGGAAAGGGAAAATTCTATCCTGCCTGATTGATCACCGGCGTCGAATGCAATCTTTTCATTATCCTCGATTACCGGCATAGAATGGATGAGCGCTCATGAGTTCCCACTTTCGAATCATCTCAGTTCCTATTCCGGGCATCCAAAGCTGAAATCAAAAGACATCAAGGCCTAAGTCAGACAATGATGATCTTCTCTTAAAATAGCAAGAATAGCTGGTGGAGGACTCTGCACCCAGTAAGGTCGACACAGTCAGTCAGGAAGATGCTTTGCCACCCAATCGGCCGAAGCATTGGCTAATCTGTTCACCCTTTATACCGACCAGCTGTGGTGGGACATCAGGAGTTGCTGCACATCACTAACAATAGGACTCAGACTGCGATCTGTAGACGACTTTTGACTATGAAAAGCTTTCAAGACCTGAGATGAATCTGTTTTCATACATACAAACAGAAGATAGCTGTAGAGAAAAAGCTAGGTCAGAACCTTTCCTAAGTGTAAGTGCATGAGCCTTCGCCATGTCCACCGAAGAAAGAGTCATTTTCTTTTCTTTATCGCCGAGCGTCTTTCGAGTCTCATGTTGACTTTTCTCTTTCATGTGATACTTCGCCTTAAGAACTAGGGCTGAGCCCATACAACTATTATTGTTTTAACACTACTCTGCGGGAGATTGGTATGAAACCGAAAGCCTATCCTGGACTACTAACGGCTTCTTCTCTTGTTAGAGGAAGCCCTGGTTCAAAGTCTTCTTTATGTTACACGTAGCAACTCTTCTTGTTCAATCCTTTAATTGGAACGACGAGAGAGTGACTAAGCCGAAAAGGTAGAGCGGGAACTGGTAACCCGGCTTGGTTCATCGATGACCTCAAAACCAGTAGCAACCCTAGCTTAGCCTCTTTCTGAGCGCTGTGCTCTATCTCCTCTCTTCCCTACAGCACCCTTGCTTGAGTGCTATGCACGCGATTGCTTCCTTATATAGCTAGCTTCTTTGTTTTCTTTGATAAGTATCTCCTTACTAGACTAGCTTCTTTGAGTGACCCAGGAACTCTCCCTGAGGGTGCATTCCTGGTGAGTAAGCCGAGTCCTTCTTGCTTGAAAGGAATAGCTTGCTTTGTGACTGAAAACTATTAATAAGTCCAATTAGGCCTGAGCCCTTGTGGTAAATTACCCAGCCAACTTCCACCAGTTCTTACTTCCTAAGGAAGTGTAAGCCATACTTTCTTTCTTAGAAAGATAGCCCCGTTGTCAGCCACGCTTTGTTTGAGATCCGTTGCAGGGCATGTGAACTTCTACTTCTTAGTAAACGGGCTTCTTCCTAGGTCATTCGGTCACTGCCTCAAATCTTGACCTTTATCGCCCCTTTCTTAAGGAAGAAAACTCTTCCCTCTCGCCCGCTGACATCAGAGTTGGGACTTGCATGAATTAAGGTTTTTATTCCCGTCACTGGCTCCCCGAACTCACTTTCGTTAGAAAGCGCTATAGGCTTCAAACAAAGATATAGATATTGCTACGGGCATCAGCAGTGAACGCCCTTCGTACTCTACGGTACGGAAATCCAACCAAACAAATAAAGGAATAAGAATCGGGGAAAAGTCAGTATCATCTCTTTTCGAACAGGAAGGCCACAGCACAAGGTCTTCATGAGTTAAGTGTGCCCGCTTTGGGATCTAGATCAAAGACATGGGCCGTGTAGGTGGGAATACCAATTGACTTCTAAAATGGCCTATTCGGGGCATGAATGTCCACCCTCTTATTCTAGTTGTGCAATTCAATCAAAGAGCAGTGGATTATATCACCGGGGATTCTGGGCATCCTAACTATGAACTCCTTCTTTCGAAGACCCTATTGGACATTATTGACTTGCAAAGACCGGTTCTGCTTGGATTTGCTTTGCATAGAATAGAAAATCTCAGTCTTGGCTAAGCCTTAGGCTAGAGGCTAGTAAGTCCAAAGAGTCAGAGCAAGGCAATGTTAATTGGCATACTTCACTAAATCAGTCTATTTTTTTTCGGAGAGGCGACTCTGATCTTCACGTTACGAGGGCGCCCTAGAACCAGGACCCAATCGACAAGGAAAGGCTACTGAGCCACTTGGCTTCGTTCACTCCGAAAGAAAGAAGTTACCTTGGGTTCGGGTGAGGAGGAATTTCATCTGCCTGGAGCGAGCCAGGTCTGGGATCTTTCCCATAGCCTTCTTTCTTTATTCTTTCTGTGAACCTGAGCGAATTCTTTTCTCTATTGTACCTGAACTGAATCTTCAACGTTTCAAAAAGTCATCTTTCTGAGTGCGCTTGACCGCCTTACTTTACTCGCGGTACACTTACTATATTCCGCAGAGGTTGGCAAGAGCTTATTTCACAGCAAGACTGAATGGAATTAGCCTCGTAGAACTGAACTACCTTGATCTAAATCTCTGGAACTCACAGAAGACCAAGGCACGTCCACTCTCAATTCAGCATAATCTTGGGATCTTTCTTTCCTAAAAGCTAAAGCCCTTGAAGCCAGGTCTTTTTTATCTTCTTTAAAGCCTGGAGCTGGTGTATGAGTTTATTATATCGTAAGTAAGGAAGTTGAGATTGTCAGTTTCATTTCGTGAACCAGCTACCCTTTCTCTTCTTCTTTCGTACCTTCTTCTTAGTCTACCTACTCTAGAACTAGGGGGAGACTCACTGGCTTTATAGTCTTTGCATCCACTTGGCCACTCGAGTCTTGGCTTGGCCACACTCTAATAAGTTCCCATCTCCCTTTTGAATAAAAAAGCTACTGGACTTGGCTTCTTTCCTGCACATAGTGTCTTATATTGAATCACATCTGCAGCGCTTATTGATTCAATCACAGAAGAAAAGATCACAGCTGATACGCATTCAATTGCTAACATCACACCGTTTACTGATTAACGTCCGACTACAGCTCGTATGAGTTCTTACGGTTGGGAAGAGTCTCAACTTCAAGGTACTACATACTTGATTAGAGAAGGAATTTATTACTTAATGCCATGCTTTACAGACATTCTGACCAAAGCCCCGGATTAGTCACATAGGATTTTGGCTTTTCCGTCCGAATCCCATTCTATGAGGGCTGCCTCACTAGCCTTCCTTCCTATAAGGCTATAGAGAGGATTCAAACTCTTCGTCCGTGACTCACTGGCATTTCTTCCAGAATGAAGAGAGAGTAGAGCTATTGAAGCAGAAAGCCTATTAGGCTCGGTACGCTATAAACATCCTGTTGCCATATCTTCAAACCTATTACCGTAGGTCGACTGTCAGTAACCCTCGCTCTTTTTCGTGAAGAGTAAGTATCTAATCTTTCTGCTCTGGAAGTTGATTGAGGACTTCTATTCACTTTGATAGATGGCGTTGGAAGGAGTGGTGTCCAGGATTTCTCCCAGTACCACCACACCTCTCCTTGCCCGTGGTTGGTTTAGGCCACGAGCAAAGACCAAGAAGTCTTGACCAGTAAAGCCTCCAGAGACCCAGGTCCCACCTAAACTCAAACTTGAAGTCAGAGCTTTTGGTGGTTTGATCTCACCTTTATGATACTTCATATTGAGATCAAACAAAGGCCAAAATATCCCAAACCTTATCAACTCTGGATTTTCATCCTTTGCTTTCCAAGATGTTAGGACAATTGGGCCTTCAAACCATGATTCAATGGAGGTATCCGGAGAAGAGGACTGGACTGCGTACCAGGCCAAATACTTAAGCCAGGCACGCATCCACCTATTCAATAGTGAGAACTCCAGGAAGTCAACAGCCCCAGGGCCCAGTTGAACTTCTTCTGGAGCCAAAGATTCTCTTCTGCTACTACTGGTGGCCATGCCTTTGAATTCTGTCCCAATTGAGGGGACCTCTGCTGGAGGCGAGTCCTTGCCACCTGGTATGGTCTTCCCCAAGCTCCTCATAGTGCTGCATTATGAGGTAGTATGATAGTTTTAGCTGCTTCCTTGACTTGCGCAGTTGCCGCGAAGGTTGAACAAAATACCCTATAATTCCAATTGGATCTCAACATGAAAGATTATCAAATCAAATAGGATACCATGGAGGGTAAAAACCACGCTTGGCAGTGCGTTAAGTATGCCACTTCATTTATACTTTTCTACTGCAAGCAAGAGTTATCGAGTATTATGGTACCAACGTACGGCTTTCGATATGATGTATCGTTCTCATAAGATTCAATCTATATCACTTTTTTTACCAAAAAGGAATTGCCTTACCTAGCTCTCTAGCTACCGACTCCGCCTTTGCTATTGGTATCTCAGCTGGTGCTGCTGCTAATGCTGGATCTACTACAGGCTCTTCCATTTGTGGTGCTGGTGCATAGGTAGGTTGTGCCGGTGAAATGGTGGCCCACTTCTGCTTTATTAGTGGAATCTATTTTGATAGTCCCAACACTTTCATCAACCGAATCTACTTCTACTGAATCCACTGCTGAGAACCGAATTGCCTTCTTTCTCATCCCGTTCCGATCCTCCGAATCTGAACAGAATTCGGCTCTGCAGATCGCAACATGGTCAGCATATCTCTAGCACGAGCAGCTCCAGGTCCGGAACTAGTAGACCCAGAAGATGTTGAGTCAGTTGGGTTCAATCGATTCTGTTGATTCTGCAGACGGTGACCCCTGCTGCGGTAGGACATACCGAAGTAATAGGAACAACCTAAACAAGAGGGGCTTATCGACTCCCGGAATGCCGGGAGGCCTGGCCTTATATTAGAAATATTCGAAAAGTTTAGGGGCATATGTGCTCAATAAATTCGCTGGTGGTCCAACAACTACCGTTGCCATGTCTCCGCCCAAACATAGGACTGGATTTCCCCCATAGCAGGGAGTTAGAATACCACTATTCTAGTGGGAGGGGGTTCGATGGGTTCAACAACTATAGGTAGGGGTGGGCACCTTGGTGTGACCAAAGGAGTGTACAGTATCTGGCATTACCAGTACCAGAGACCCCACACTGGGCTTTCACTTATCATAGTTGAAGATAGGGGACCCTGGGATCCCCACCCTCATCGGCCCCCCAATCCTCCTACCGACAGTGTGCCCCATGACTACTGGGGAAGACCCAAACTAGTTGGATGCTCCGCAGCCTAACCTAAGAGGGTCATAGCCTTCCAGCCACAGGGGAGTACTAACTCGAGCGAAGCGATAGGCGTGTTTACGTCGTGTTGTCCATACATCTAAGAGGAGATATTAGCTGTCCTCTCGTCGAGTGACCTACGTACCTAACCCACAAGCTGGTTAGTGACATAGTACCTTTTCTTTCTTACGCATTTCTCTTTTTCTTTTCCATTTGATGATTGGGGCCTCCTCCTTCCTCCGTCTCTTTTTTTCTGCAATGGCTACAGACGCATGTTGATTCGATAGTTGACCCTCGACCTAAAGAAGTAATGCACTAAACGAAAGAATGAAGAATTATGACCTTTCGCTTCGCTCGAGTCACTACGTACCTTAGCCCGTAATGTGAGCCAATATATCATGTCTATTGCTCAACATCGAACCCATATTAGCCCATTAGCTCCCCTGTTTCAACCAAGTTTCTCCATCCTTGAGTAATAAAAGGTGCCTCAGCGTCTATGCTTCTCCAGGGCCTTTAAAACCCGAGCATAGACGTCGTGGATGTTGTAATTCTTCAAGAAGACGCTTCCAGTCTTCTCGGGTGGAACCCAGTTCAGCCCTTCTTTCCTGACCTTCTAGAACTAGGCGCTGTGCGACATCGACGAAGGTGTCGTCCTCTCTTTTATTGTTTTGACAGAATTCTTGAATAATAGTAGCGCACTTCCCCCTTAAATCGTCAATCGTATCGGATGGATGCTCCTTTGGAAGATCAACGTCCAATACCCACTTTGGTCTTTTTTTTTGTTCAGGAGGCGAAACAGAATGGCTTTCGTCTTGGGTTGGGGTGAAACAAGTCAAATTCTTCCATAAATGACTTTTTTCTGTCCGTCCTGAGCTGACTCCAGAGCTGCTCGGATCGAGCGGAAGCGGGGGAATGAAGTCAAATAAAATCAAAGAAGTTAGAATATATCCTATATCCACAACTTACCAAGCAATAAATACATATTAACCATTTCATAATAGAAAGAGCCCACTGTAACTTGGGCCTTGTTAGATAGTAGCAAAAGACTTTCACTTCAAAATCCAAAGGGAGTAAGAAGAAGATTGAAAATAAAGAGGAAAAGGCAGAACCAGAATAATGGTGTGAAATAAGTGAGTAACATAGTCTTCAGACACAACAACTTGTCAAACAGAGTCGTAGAGAAGTTCACGATAATGACTCTTTATCATTCCAAGTATGGTTCACGATACCCTACCCAGGACTCCGAGTCCACGCATGTAGGTCTTCATGTCCACACACAGTCACGATTGTGCACAACACATTAAACCCGACCGTTGAGGTAGCTTCCGGGTCACTCCTCACGAAGTGGGCGCAGCCCTGTTGGTCGAGCTTCCTGCTGGACTACTTGGGTCAGCGCGTTTCGCTGGACTCACGAAGAGTCCACTTGAACCTTTCCAAGGCTCCACTTGACAAGTTGACGTCTGGAGAACAGAACACCAGACCTCGCCTAAATGACAGGATGTCACACCTGTCATGGGGGGCCCCTCTTTGATAAGGAAGGAAACGAAAGAATCTGCATTTTATGACAAATCTTCCACTTGATCAAAATGTGTCTCTTCTTTTTTTTCTCATTCCCTTCGCTATCATTTTTTCTTTAATTAGAGCGGGGCATATACCTCAATGAAATTTGACGAATCCCACTCTAGTTTTGGATACACTACGGGATCACATCCGTTTTCAGCTAGAAACTTTATTCCAGCTGTTTTATGGCGAAGAGTTTCGATTGCCCGAGGGATTAAGCATCGAAACCATTGGAGAGCATATCTACGGGGGTATTAACGACTTAGCAACCTTATAAAAAATCTTCCTGGATCTATTAAATCAGGGGGTACAAAGCCCCCATTTTCAACAGGCCGTCAATTTGGTTATTCAGCATGGGGTGTAATCCACTTTTCTTTCTTTTCTAATTTGTGAATTTCTAATGATCGCTGTGTTATGCATGCTGGATCTTCTACTATTCTATGTTTTTTTCGAAAGCGTGATAATCCCTATGTTCATTATTATATCCGTAAGTAACTTAGTGCAACATGGCAAATTTCATCGAGAGGATCTTGGGCAAAGGATTACCGGCTTCGCGAGACCTTTTCGATCTACACATGGCGTTGCTCTATTGGGCGGTGGCTTATCGAAGCAAATCCCGTACTTGATAAGATCAGCAATAAACACCTGCCTTTCCTCACCTCAAAGAATAAGAGAAGGGCCTTGGGCAATGGCTTACCGGCTCTATGAGCTCCTGGGCCTAGCTTTTTCGCTCCATTCTCTTACTCATTATTCGAAAGAAAAAAAAATTCTTGTCTTGGACCTTAGTACACGGAACACTATCCCAATCTAAATGAGAATCAGTACACAGAACTCGATCATTCAAGTCGGAAGTAGTACTTTCTACGCTATTGGGATACCTTTGGGTATACCTTTTCTAACTAGTGTTTAAAGTGCCTTTCTTGGCCTCTGAAACCGGATTTAGATCTCATTACCCGTATGGAGCTAACAAGGAAGCTAAAGCAGCTAATAGGTAGGTTTCTAGTGAGTGAGAACAAGTCTCTAGCGGGCGAGAGCAAGAGGGACAGGCGGTTCGACCACTTGTCTGTAACAAAGAAAATATCCTCTCTTCTCTTTACCCGGATAATACAAGCAGGAAAGCCACTCGAAAAAAGCAGCTGTAATATAAACCACCAAGCAAGGTAGTTGTATAGGCGGAATAGAGTATCCGTCATCGGAATCAGAACAAACTGAAGGAACGAGACAGCAAGAACCAAAGGCCTACTTGCATTGCCCAACTAGAGCGAAAAGCCTTATTGCGTTGCGGCATTAATTAGCTATTAGCTATATGGGGTCGTGATGTACTTGGAACAGAAACCCCTTACCTGAGTATGGAGGTTCGGTAGCCGTTCAATGATAGCATGAGATCCTCGCTTCGGTTCCGGGCTAGTGTAAAGAAGACACTCAGTGCTATCAGTAAGATACGGTCACTTTTTCTAGGTTTTATGCCCTTCCATAACTATGCAGAAGAGAAAGGGGGAAACCTTGCCTTAGGCCATGGTAAGTACCCGAAGGGGGAGCCATTGCAACTAAACGAGAAAGAAGGAGTCGAGATGCATTCTTTTTTTTCAATTGATCCATTTCATTTCCTCAGAGCTTCAGATCGCAGATCTTCTTACGAAGTCCCACACCACTATGCGATTCCGATACTTAGTATCCAAACTCCAGATGTTATCCCTTGAGGCATCTTGAGTTGTAGGGTGAGGGGGGGGTGTTAAGCATATTGATTTGTTATCTTCTGTATATAGTAAGTAGGTCTTGCTGTATATAGCACTTTCTTTTTGATGCTTTTTTACATGTATATATAGGACTTTAAACCCTCAGTGAAATACATAGATTTTCACCCATTTTCAAATCAAAAATTTATAGTAAGTAATCGAGGAATTAACTAAAACTACATTTGACTGACTATACTCTCTTTGTACCCCGCCGGGTGAGCCTAATATTCATAATAATAACAAGTCTAAAGGAAAAGATGATACACGTCTTGGAATGAAGGACAGAGCACACAAAGATTTTTTTCTGGAGATGGAGAGAATAAAAAGTAAGCGGGGTGCTTTATCTCTTCCCTCCCGGTCTGTCCCCATTAGTTGATATACGGAATTGGAAAGGTCAGAGAAGAAGGGAAAGATCATACCGGATCTGCCATAATAACATCCTGCTGAAGCATATACACTTAGCTCTCATTATCACTCAGCGAAGATAGTCATACCTCACTCATTTCACAGGACCCTTAAGAAAAAAGAGCCCAGTGGGGGCATGACCCATGCTCTCAGAATAGAATGGCCCCAGCCTTATAAATCTACCACTCAGGTAAAAGACCTGACCCAGCCCCAAGCAAGATGGAATAGAGTCATACCTGAGGACCACACATTTTTTTTTCATCCAAGAGGGAATCAATAACCTTTTCAAACACTTCAAGAGCTTGCATACCAATCCTTTTGGGAGAAGAGCCATTTGTAAAACTATGCATCCACACTAGGAAAAACATAAGAGCCACTGTAACTAAAAGAAACACAAGGACATATAGTTAAGGCATGTTCCACTTAATAAAATGGTCTCAGGAAAGGACTATTCTCTTTGAAGCCACATGTTGGTATTAGACTTTTTGAACCTCTTAACAGCCTTACAGAAAACAGAATCTCTTTAATAAAAGAGATCACATCTTCGTACTCATTCGTGAGGGTCCTATTATTTCTTTCAATTCATAGAGCATACACAGCAGAGGCTAGGGCTAGCCTGCCGGTTAAGCTATGCAAAGATTTGCCTCCTCTCCATTCCCTAGATGCTCTTGCTACTAGAGTGTTCCAGTCTGAGTTAGGCCAGTTTGTTTATGCCTAAAAGAGACTGCAACCTAGTCCACACTCTAGAAGAATAAGAGCATTGAAAGAAGAGGTGATCATGTGATTCAAGGGAAAGTCTGCATAGTAAACAACTCATTGAGGGGATAGATTCATAAAGAATGAGTTTGTCCTGTGTACTTAATCTGTTTTTAATGGCCAACCAAAGAATGAAAGCATGCCTTGGAATAGCCTTAGAGAACCATACTAAGTTACACCAGTCAACTCTAGGTTTAGGGGGTCTAAAATCCTCCCAAGTTGCAGCAATGGAAAAGCTGCACCTACTTAACCATTTAACAGAGTCTCCCCTATCCTCTCCTCATGTGGGGGAGGAAGGAGATACATGCTCTTTTTCAAGGTGATAAGTTCAGGGGAATTCGCTTCTGGCCATTGCCAAGAACCCTGAACAATGATATCACACACCAAAGCATCCTTGCCCAGCCCAGAGTCATAGATGGGATTACTGCCCATGGTTTGATAAATAGGACCGGGTGCCAATTGTCATACCATACAGAAGTATCCCTCCCATCCCCTATAACATGTTTTACCATTTGTTTAACCTTCTCCCTCATATTTAACATCTTTCTCCAAGTCCACTTTGATGGCACACCTAGGGCAGGGGGACTCCCTATGAGAATTCCTTAGTCACTCCTGAGATAGCAGAATGTTGTCCATTAGACTTCTGCAAAGAACAAAGGCAGTTTGTGATGGATCAATCAACTCACCAAGAACAACTTTCACCCTATTAGCTATGAGCTTAGTGAGGCACTTGTAAATGGTGTTACAACATGAAATGGGTCTGTAATTACTTAGCTTTGTGGCATTAGGGATCTTGGGAACTAAAGCAATAATGGTATTGTTAACATCCCTAAGCAAACTGCCAGAGTCAAAGAAGAAAAATATAGCATCCAATACATCTTCTCCTACTACTGGCCAAGCTCTTTGGAAGAAGAGAGCATTAAAGTCATCAGGCCCAGGAGCTTTGCCCTCTTTGAGAGAGAACCTCCTTTATTTCTTCCCTAGATACCTGTCTCCCCATAATTTCCTTTTGGTCTTCGGAGATAGACTTGGAGACAATGTTGTTTAGAACCTGAATTCCTGGATAACTAGAATGGTCATCAGAGCCAAGAAGACCCTCAGCCAACAATTGACTGTTTAACTCAACTAGCCTTTCACTACAGCTGTTTCATCAACTACAGCAATATCCGATGTAGCGGATTCTCCCTCTTTCGCATATCTTCACTACTGTCAGATAGCTAGTAAGTAGTTTTCACATTTTCAGTTGTGATAGTTGTTGTCCGAGCTTTTGTCCTTCCTCTGTGATTCAAGACAAAGAGTATAGGCTAGAGTTGCTTTCCCGAGTGAAAAGGGTATAGTGGAATCTCCGAACGAACACTACGAATCTGTATGTTCGTACTTTCCAGGAAGGCAGGTCCGGTTAGTCCTTCTCCAATTAGCATCTCGCCTGATCGTCTGCTGAGTGAATAGCAGCAAGTGCTAGTTCAAGTCAGTAATCATTTGATGCGCGGGATCTGTACTGTGACGAGTAAGAAAAGAAGGTGGAAGTCCTACGGATATCAGAGCTTTAGTTTAAGTGATTCAAATCAGTGAACTGTACTCGTCCAAGCCAGCGGGTAAAGTTCACCAGACCGGGCAGGTGAACGACCAAGGAAAGTAGAGGATTCGGATAGGCCTTTGTGTGAAAACTCTATATGTCTCAAATGGAGATGGGGAAGGAAGGAAAGCGACTCTTTTCTTTTTCACCAGGAACATGAACGGCATTCGTCAGACTTGAGCAGTAGGTTTCGACTCGGTCAGCTGTCTTGATGAAGATTGACTTCAGCCAAAGAGAATGAATTGACTTCGGGCTCGCACCCTATGTGCTCGATCCGATCAACGAAAATCAATCCTGAAATTACATATATATATATAATGAATAATGACATTTATAATAATAATAATCGTTCAGTACGCTAATCTTCCTCTAAGTCAAGTTCCATTTTCGATTGAGAAAGCGGAGGGCCCAGTGAGCTCTCCAATAGTGCACCGAAACGGGGCCGAAGAGACGGTCAACCTTAGATCGGCTAAGATCGAATTGAACTGTCTTTGATTGAGCGACTCCTGCCCGATTGTGATTTCCGTCCCCGCGGGATCAATTGACTTTTTTTTATGAGTATCCAGCGTCGTAGCGCGTCTCTTTATATAGAGTCGTTCCTTCCAGAGGAGTAGTCTCTTTCAAGTTAGTGAAGTGAAACTCTGGACGGGGAAGAAGCCGTCAATACTGGATAGTTTTAGTCATTTATTTAATGGTAACTACGGTACTAGTTCAGTTATAGTGCTGGAAAACTCAGATGCTACACCCCCTATTTGAGTAAGGCTGGAAAGTCTCCCCTTTCTGTTCTTTACATGACAGTTGATCGACTCAGTTGCTCCCAACAATCTTTGACAACATCCGCGTTATCCTCCAAGACCCGACAATAGAACGTAGATTCGTATCGGTCTTGGCACAAACTACGAAGGACTTCAAAGAGTGCTGGGTGATTCAATTGAATGGGTTCCAAGTATGACCGAAGGATATAATCAAAATCACTCTCTGGAATGAACAAAAGCGGGTCTTGCCGACCAAAAAAGATGATCTTATACAGGGTTCTAATTTGCTCCCGAGTGGCTGCACAAAGCTCCATCTTCATAAATAAATGAAATCTACTAAGAAAGGGTGACCCGTGAGCAACATAGCAACTCCATTGGAAAACGTTGGACCAGGCGTCAACGACGGCATTCTGAAACAAGAAAGGCCACCTATCGGTGGCAGATTTCAAGTCAATAGAATAAATGTCTCGGCTGCCAACCAGGCGCTCCAAAGGGGCTGTTTGGTTAAAAGTGCCATCCATAGGCAATTGACGAAGAACCTTCATCAACCACTTATGAAATGGGTGTAACAACCTTTGGTTAACCCAGTTTCCTATGGCAAATAGACGCCTCTTCCCACCTCCTTCAACTGACTGACCTATACGGCCAAGGTAAGGAGTAACATTGGCAAAGTCCGGAGTCGAATTGACAGGAATCACTTCCTGTACAAATTGTTTGCAATCGAGAAAACTGAATACTTCATTGTTCTCATCGAAGCAATACCGAACTCTAGGATACCAAAGTACTCCAAACCAACCAGCAGCCTCCGATCCTAAACTTGCGGTGACCCGTTGGTACCATGAGTTTCGCTCGAAAGGAAAGGCCCTAAAGAAAGTTCGAGATCGAAACTTTCCATTAGGACCCCATCTGACTGGCCTGCATTTCGATGCAGTGGCCCTCCAGGTAGGATTCCATTCCATGCCTTGATGTAAAGGTGAAAGGTATGGTAGAAATCTTAGGGATATACCTTTCCAAGTACTCTCGAGTTTGAGAGAACATATCCAGAGATTTATTAACTAAATCTCGGATAGGAACTTGGGGACGATCAGTAATACTCGAAAAGGTCGTCTTTGACACCTTCTTAGCAAGGCGAATAACCTTGGCTAAAGAGAATGCCGAAAGAGAACACCTGACGAGCATATCTGACCGCTCATTC
Organism: Sambucus nigra; assembly: GCA_949130495.1. Classification (NCBI taxonomy): domain Eukaryota; kingdom Viridiplantae; phylum Streptophyta; class Magnoliopsida; order Dipsacales; family Adoxaceae; genus Sambucus; species Sambucus nigra. Next base: position 282,103,590 of record OX422213.1, on the reverse strand, counting down.
CGTAACCGGATCATCTTACGATGATAAGGGGGAATGATACGAGGTAATCCACTCCTGGTTAGGGAGATTGGAACAGATAACTCAGACGGAGACGAAGGGCTATCAACAGCGTAATACTGCATCAAGCAGGTAGATGCTTGTTTAAGATATAAAGCAACAAACAACCACCCTGACTTTCGTCCCATCCGAATTACCTGCTTAGCCAGGTAATGCAGACCTAGGCACACATCCTTAGTTAGACCATCAGAAACCACTAAAGGGATCTTATTCAAGAATCCCTTGAGTAGCTGAGAATCTTCCAAAATTCTCTGCCAACTCAGTGGTCTAACCCGTAACAAGCTCTTAACTATCATGAGTTTGTATTCTTCCTGGTCTAACAGTGAGACCGAAGGAGTGCTTTACGACTCCAAACGGTGATCACCAAACTAGACCTCGGAAGTATCCCACATAGGGTTAAAAGCTTGTCATAAGAGAGAACACCAAGTTCTCGCCCTGATGAAATCCATTGTGGATCCCAAGGGGAGGCACCTCTTAGGTGTCAAACTAAAAGGATCCCTATTGCATTACATCATGCAGTGGGACTCGGTTGACTCTCTACACCCCAAGTTGTAGTAGACGAAGATGGTCACCTAGGATAATCCAACGCAGCTTCTTCTGCGAACTCTTCTGCTGCAGCAGATTCATTCCGATCCTTTAGATCCGATGCAACAAGATCAGCTCTTTCTCTGGCTCCCTTACTTGAAACCTTTTAGTCGATCTGGTTGTTAGTCTCGTTCCTCTTTAGTCTAGCTGACAGCTTTTCCCTTGACTCGCCTCTATGCGCCTGCTTTCCGAAGTTAATATTCTCTCTTTCCTCTAAGTCGAAAGCGAGTTCCGTTCCCTCGTTTACTGCTTTCCGAGAAAGATATGCCCCGGTATTCAATTCAATAAAGTAGGGATTTTTTCCCTTCCACGGCAAGTTTAGGCTTAGGAAGATTTGATCTTTGTTCCATCTAGTGAAGTAGATTCCAATTCCGGTGAAGAGAAGAGTGAAACTCCGATAGCTACAGGCCTTAGCCCCAAACTCAGAAGATATCCCAAACTTATCTCTCCCTACCGCTACCGGTCAAGCTTCTTTTGATATGGAGCTTTCCCCGGATTCTCTTGAGGTCGGGGGAATCTGGGTACTCAACAATGGGTTAAGCCTTTAGCTACGGCTGTTGGGGCAAGCATTAGTAATCTGGGCTTTAGCAGCCTAAACTAAAACTAAACAAACCTTACTGCCTCCAGGCAGAAGTCTTCCCCACCGAAATAGTTATTCTCGGAAGGAGGGAAATGACATAAGAGGGGATTCCCACTCTCTTCTCTGGTATTGATGCCACATCAAAACCGATATTCTCATAAGCTTTCCTCTCCGTCCCCGTCTCCGTCTTTGTCGAGCTTCTTTCCTGGCTTGATGAAGTTCAGTTACTCGCCGCAACTCTTCGAACCTATCTGCGAACCTATACTAGCTCCTTAAACTCCTCTCCTTGAAAGACAGGATGAATCAGAAGAGCTACTTTCAGTCTTAGCCCTAGCGTGGGTGAGTGGTTTCTTTTATTGAGCACAGGCCCTTCCACTCTGTCGATACCATTCCTTGTCACTTCGATAATGTATTCATAAAGGTAGCTATGTCTCCCTACCCTAAAGGTAGCTGTGTACCCCTCCAACCAATTAGTCTAGTCGAGCAGCCTTCGCTCCAACACTGCTTAGGCGAGCTCTCCTATCTAAGGGAAAGTCTCTCTTCCACTCCTCCCCTAACCCTTGTCACGGAAGCAACCAAACTCACCATGACAAGAAAAGAAATGGACATACCCCACCAACCTCGTACTCATCCAGGCTGAGGTTGGTACCAGTCAGAGAGCCGAGCATTTACACGCATATGTATAGATTGGAGCACGTGGACAAATCTATCATAACCGAATTATTCCCTTCACGTGGGGGAATATTAAGGTCATCATTATTTAGTTAAGATTAGTCAGGTGTCATCCTTGTACTGTTAGATCTTCATGCACATGCTCATTACATGCTAGGGGGTACAATACACCCCTCAAACACTATATATGGAGGTCATCCTCTACCCTGTAAAGGGACCCCGAAAATATAACCCTAGCTAAAACTCTATCAAATTGTATAAAAGAGAGAGAAAGCTTGAGAGATTGTATCCATGGCCATTAGTGCCTTATTTCAGTGAGATCACGCACACACACACACACACACACAGTGGACGTAGGCCAATTTAGGCTGAACCACTTATATTCTGGTGTTCATCCTCTTCTCCTCAACTCATTCTCTTATATTTAATACTCCTGTGCTTCCATTGTTATATACTGGTTTGAGCTTACAAACACCTTACCCGGTGGTGCTAATTATAGCATCATCAATCTGGCGCCATCGGTGGGAACGAAGATAGTCATCTTCTTCCTATCCTAGCTTAACCTCATCGGAGACTCTGGTGGTGAACCAGGCCTCACCCCTTGCGTGGTGTTGTTTCACCATTGAAATAGGTCCTTTAAGGTATTAAGCTCTCTAATATTTTAATTATAAGCTCTCCCGTCCTAATGTATGGCACCGGAATTACCACCACCTCCTCCACCATCTGGTGCTGGAGGACCCAGTTCCAGCCAGGCACCCCCCCAGTCTAAAATGGCTGAGGTGGCGGCAGCCTTGAAGTCCTTGGATGCAACACAGCAAGCAATAAAGGAGCAATTTGCCCAGCTGAGTTAAAATATGACGAGGCCACCTAGAGTCTCATGGGAGATGACCACCCCGGTAGCTTCACAACCCCATCCAGAAGACAGAGGGCCACCCCAGGCACCACGAAAAGACCACCTCACCCCTCAGCGGAGGAGGGATATTGCTGACCCTAGGCGTTTACGTTTGGGGAGGCAAGGGAACCCTTGCCCTGAGCATAGGTATGATGACTTGGAGGCAGAATACGCTCCAGAAGACTGTTGGTAACCTTATGAGGTTTCAAACAACACAGTACGTCCTATCCAGCAGATCTGAGGTTATGGAGAGAGAAGAGACGGTGATCCCCAAAAAAGAGGATCAGCTTTTGATCGCTTAAGTAGAGGGTCGCCCTTTGAAAGGCTCGGTCCAGTTAATGACCTGAGGCAGAGGTTATATAGGTCTAGAAGTGTAGCAGGCTCACAAAGGGAAGATCTTGAACATCGACCAAATAATGTCTGACCTTGTCATGGCCGAGGTCGGGATCAGGAAGAGGTTAACAGCCGACATCGTGCAGCGGTTGGGGAACCCTCAATTCAACCCTTAAAGGTGGCTGGGGACAACCTCGGCCAAGACGACATTGTGAAGCCGTGGAATGACTCCATTCAATGTATCGAGGAGAAGATAGGGAACCTCATCAAAATCCGAGACCCTCTCCAAAGGGGGTTCACGGAGGGTTCCCCATTTGTGGCAAGGATTGTCAGCTTCTCAACCTCGGCTAAATTCAAACCACCTATGGTGTCTCCAAAGTATGATGGTAGTACCAACCCTTTACATTATATTGAAATGTAACAATAGGCAGTATATATTTATTTAATCCCTGATGAGATGAGGTGCAGAGCTTTCTCAAGCACATTGATGGGAGCAACTCACATTTGGTTTACCTCTCTTCCTAAAAATTCCGTTGAGAACTTCAAAGGTTTTGCCGAACGATTTATACACAACTTATGTTTGGGGGTAAGACCTCAAAGGAAGATAACCCACCTATTGTACGTCAAGCAAGGTAAGGATGAGAGCTTCAGGGACTACATCCCAAGATTTACCAAGGAAAAGTTAGATGTTGAAGATTATGAAGAGAATATCGCCATGACCGCCCTTACAGGAAGATTTCAAAAGGGAAAGTTGCTTTGGAAGCTTGCTGAAGATCCGTTGAAATCTATGGTCGAACTGTTGGCAACGGCTGGTAGGGTCATTAATGCAGAAGAAGCAATAGCTGCCAAGTATGAGGGTGAAAATGCAAGTAGCAGTGAGAAATTTCATAAAAAGAAGGATGGAAAAAAGAGGGCTGCAGACGACAAGTTTGCACACTATACCCCTCTAACTGTGAGTTACGAACACATCCTCAATGAGATTAAGAGCGATAAGTCCCTAAGATGGCCAGAGAAGGTAAAAGCTCCTCCACATAAGAGGAATAACAATTTATGGTGCAAATTCCACCAAGATCACGACCATGTGACTGACAAATGTTTCGCCTTGAAGGATGATATTGAGAAAATGCTAAAGTTACGAAAACTCATAAGGTATGTGGATAGCTGAGCACCCAAAGGCGGAAGAGATGACCCCAAGAAGAAACGGGGTGACATATCCCGAGAGATGCCGCTACTAGAAGAGCTGAGGATTCAGACGACGATAATAATGATGACCCTGACCTCCCACCAAAAAGACGATGATGCCCTAATGAAGAGAGTTGGTATGATCTCCTTTGGTGTAACCACCATCTGCGGGGGATTGGAAGGAGGAGGTTCAGAGGTCGCAGATCGCAAGGCTCACATAATAGAGGCGAAGTCCGTAACCAAGGTAGAGGTTGTGAACCTGGCATCCACGGAGTTGAAACACGAGAAGAGAAAGAAGGTAGATATGGATACCCTGATAGTGGGTTTCCCACGAATGGATTTTAAAGGTCTCCTAGCTCCACACGATGACCCTTTGGTAATCACTAAATGAGTGCATGGATGCAAAGTTCAGAGAATTCGGGTCGATGGCGATAGCTCTACGAACGTGATGTTTTGGCCTTATTTCAAGAGCCTAGGCCTCAGCAGAGCTAGGCTTGTCCCTTATCATCATCCGTTGATCAGTTTTAGCGGTGAAAAAGTTTATCCGTTAGGCATGTATAAGATGGACGTTAGGATGGGGGATGAATGGCCTAAGAGGTTGACCAGAAAAATCAAGTTTTTTATAATGGATGAGAACGTCTTCTCGACCTACAACCTCATCATTGGACGAGTGGCCCTCAAGGAATTTGAGGTCGTGCCTTCGACGATCCACCAAATGTTAAAATTCCTGACCCCTATGGGGTAGGGGAAGTGCAAGGTGACCAGACCTCAGCACGCGAATGCTACTTTAACTCCGCGAAAGAGAGAGAGGCACACAAGAAGGTGACACCAACTTATAACATTGATACGCTCGATCCTAGGGATGAGAAAAAGTGGAAAAAAGGAGAGGCCACGAAAGAGGTAGAATCCATCATCCTCAAAGAGGATGAGCCAGAAAAAACCGTCCATATCGGCAAATATCTAAGACTCGAGATTAAGGAAGAGCTAGTGAAGCTTTTGAAGAAGAGGCAAAGTGTCTTTTCTTCGAGTCACGCTGATATGCCTGGCATTGACCCCGAGATCATGTGCCATAAGATAAATGTGGCAGAAGACGCCAAACCTGTCAAGCAAAGAAGAAGAGTTTACTCCAGGGAGAAATACGACGTCATCAGGGAAGAGGTTAGGAAACTGGAAGAGGCCAATTTCATCAGAGATGTCATATACCTTGAGTGGTTATCTAACGCCGTCATTGTGCCAAAAGCTAATGGGAAATGGAGGATGTGCATAGATTTCACTGATCTGAACAAGTATTGCCTAAAAGACAGCTTCCCCTTCCCTCAAATTAATCAGATGGTAGATGCCACAGCTGGGCATGAATTGATGAGTTTCATGGATGCCTATTCAGGGTATAACCAGATCTTCATGGATACTGAAGATGCAGAGAAGATAGAATTCATCACGGACAAGGGAACCTACTGTTACAAGGTTATGACCTTCGGCCTAAAGAATGCGGGGGCCACTTATCAATGTCTTGTAAATAAGATGTTTGAAGACCACATAGGCAAGACCATTGAGGTATATGTAGATGATATGTTGACAAAGAGCTTGAAGTCCGACACCCATGTGGCCGACCTGGAGAGAACCTTCGACACCATGGATCTTTACAGAATGAAGCTTAACCCAGCCAAGTGTGTCTTCGGAGTAGGAGCAGGAAAGTTCCTGGGATTTATCATTAATTGTGACACCCCGCGTAATTAAATACCGGGTGATCACTCCTTTATTAAATTATAATCAAGGTGAACAGTTGGTTCATTCTTAGCATCATTGTCGTAAAATAAACTTTCCAATTTACACACCCTAAATAATTAAGCTAAATGTCAAATCATCTAAAACATTATTTCCATTTTATTTAAATCCAATTATAAAAACCTTTGACAATTAACAGTTTAAGAGTCACACAATTATTAAGACTGGAAATGAACATCCAAGAATTTAAGCATTCAAATAACTAATACCAACATTTAACCCACAAAGGAAAACATCCTGACAGTAAACAAATCCCAAAGTAAACTACTAAAAGTAATTGACCATAATCTCTGACAAAACCAACTGGATAAGGAAAAAGGGCGACACATACCCAACTGAATAAAACAAAACTAAGAGTGGAGTCAATAATGAGGTCGTCTAAGCAAATGGCCTGCAACTCCCACATAAGCTGCAGCACGTCCCGTCCAAAGAATCCTAAGCATGACGTCCCTGTGGCTGGGCACCTGTAATATATATATATACAAGAGATAAGAGATAACTGGAAACAGGTCTGAGCCCGATTGTAAAACGGTTTAAAAATTTAGTTTAGCAAGAATTTAAAATATTTATCGGTTAATGCAACAATCATGTTAGTAGACGACACTCTGTTGAGAAATTCTCACCTCTCATCTAGTGTGCACGTCTACCGCACTATTAATCCCAAAAGTTTAGCTTACTTAAATCTCTCCTCAGATTTCATGCTGACAATTACTAGGGTTGAGATAGTTAATTTCGGGAAATAGAGTTTTCACATGTATTTCCTTTCGTTATAAAATAATCCAGCGTCGTCACAAACTTTTCCAACACTTATAATAAAATTCAAGTATTTATTCATTACTTAACTACTTTTTAAATCACAGTAGAAAGTTCTCAAATTTCAAGTATATATATACTAATCACTCATAAAATATATATATATATATATATATATATATATATATATATATATATATATATATATATATATATATATATATATATATATATATATATATATGTGTGTGTGTGTGTGTGTGTGTGTACTATCGGCACCCACATAGAATTTATGGTGCTGGTGTTGATGTAAAAAACTAGATTCGATATAATTACTTTAATCACAGATAAAAATGAATAAGTAAATAAGTCAACAAATTTTAAAGTGGTTCAGCCTTAATAAAATGGCCTACGTCCACTGTTTTTGTATTACTTATTGCTTGCCAGGAATTCTCGGTAAGTGATTTACCAAGAAATTTCGAGTCCTCTTCTAATGGGGATGTTACAACGTATTTATAGCCTTGAGGCTGTACATGTGAAAGAATAATGCGCTGTTTTCTAGAAGCCGTATACATTTGTATGATAATAAATGCACATTTAATGCGTAGTTGTCTTCTGGTATACTTGACGCGTACGCCACAAGTAATTGAGTTGCTCGGACCGCTTGAGTTACTTGGCCCTCTTGAGTTGCTCGGATTGATTAAGTTGCTCGGACCTTATTCGTCCAAAGTCTTTATATTCACCATGTCAATGGACACATGTATTTTTATGATTGGTCCATGTCAGCAGATTAAATTTGGTATCAACAGAAGCCCCCAATGTTTCACAGTTCGAGGTTGAGAAGGAGTGTGGAACATTCTTCTCAAAATTTGATGGGATTAATAGTCATCCTGAATTTTAGGAATTTTTTCCTTGTATATAATTCTTCTTTGAATACATAGAATCAGACTTCATAAATATTTTGAATTTTCCCAGCCACTTCGGTTTTCGTGCCCCTTTTTCTCCCATTAGCCGCCGGTAACGCAAAAGCCTTTCTCTGTAATCATTATTTTTCTCCATTCCCAAGGTAAGGTATTTAAGTGCTACAGAAAATCCTATCGTCTTTCCCTTTTTCAAATTTGTATCTTTGAACTCTTCACCTTCTCTCTATCTTGTGCCTTCGTTCTTTCCATCGTTTATTGACAAATGATCTCTATTTCCTCTATAAGATTTTCTTCCTTCTTCTTTAATTTCTTTATTCGCCATAGTTTATCCTGTTGAGTCATTGGATAAGTTTCGGTCTGAGTTTTCAATCCCTTCATGGGTTATTTTTGAAGAACTATCCGGTCCTTCTGATTTATTTTCCTTGGCTGAGGGACACTGGTTCCCAAGTATCTTTATAGCCGAATGTGGTTTTTCTTTCCCGCCAAATCCACTGTGTTTGGAGTTTTACCAATATTTCGACATTGTACCTGCAAAAGTAGCTCCAAATACATGGAAGGTAGTTAACAGTGCATATAGATTGAATCAAATCCATGGGACTCATTTAGAAATCCCAAAAATTATGTATTGCTATAGATGGGTCACTAGCGATAGTACTTTTTATTTAAAAACTAGATTTTTAAATAGAGCTTTAGTTGTCAATATTCCTGATACCAACAATGACTATTTTGATCACGGGGTAGTGATGATAAATTGGCAGCACCCTCCACTTGATGGAAATGATGTGTACCAAGGTCCCAAGTGTCCACCGTATGGCAATGGGATAGGTTGTGTTTATTTTTATTTTATTTTTGAAATTATGTTTTCTTTGTGTTTGATAAAATGTTTCACTGAGGACATTTGATTTTATTTGTTACAGTTGATAGTAAAAGGAATCCCCCAAAAGAGATTGACGTCAATATAAAAGACTTAAAACTTATTTGGAGTTTGCATCAATCTGTTGCTGGGGAGCATATTAGGTCTGCATCTTATTTGCTGCAATACAGAACTTTGAGCTCATCTTTCATTGCTCGTCCTGTGGTAGTTTACCTTGGCCAAGTACCATCTATTGATACTAGTGTGGAAGGTTCTTCTTCTGAATCGACTATTCCCATCAGTGATATAATGAAGAGAAGAAAAGCTCCTGCCTTTTTCGACAAGTCCGCCTCTCCTGCTGTGGAGGCAAAGAGAAGAAAAAAAGATGTCCCAGAAGAGGGGATAAAGACTGTAGAGGTACCCCCTTTTGATGCTGTCAAGAAATTTGACGAGAAGCCCCCTGTGGCTCCGAGCAAGATTATTGCTCTCACTCCTCCAAGTGAGGTTATTGTCATATCACCAACAAAGACAGTGTTTTTGGTTGAAAATGTTCCTACCCCTCCGAAGAGGCTGAAGAAGAGTTCTTCCGAGAGACCTGCTGAACTTGTCTCTCAAACTCCAAACGTTGAAGGTAGTATTCAATCCTTTGTTGCTCCGAGCTCTGCTGTGGGCTTGAAGATACTCTTTCTCGTGAGAGAATCACTACTTTGGCTGCTCAACACATTGACTCAGTAAGTATTGTTAATTCAACCCCTTCATTTTTTAGTACTATGTTCCTGTATTGACTTAAAATGCTTTATTTTTTCAGTTGGTGACGTGTTACAATAGCCTTTTGAAGAAAGATGAAGCAATCAAGGCTGCAACCTCCTCAGGAGGAGTAGAGGAAGCCTTTGTTGTTCTAACCCGGTCTTTAAAAGATTCTCGTCAAAAGTACAAGGAAGATAAGATTGCCTGGGAAAAGCAACTCAAGTCCATTGAGATGGACAAAAATTAAGCTGAGAATGCCTCCAATGAATTGGAGAAGAAGTTGAAAGAATTTGATCAGAGTAACAAAAATCTTGAGCAGAGCAATAAGGAGCTTGAGGCTAAACTCAAGACTGCTGAAAATGAAGTTGTTGCTCTTCAGAATATTGAGCGACAGAAAAAGAAGGTGGAGGAGAAATTGAAGGCTTCCGAGGAGCTTCTTAGGGAAAGGACCTCTTCGGAGAAGGCAAAGAGGAAAAAGGCAACTAAAAGGATGGAGTAAAGGCCTGGCTGCCATGTCCTCGTAAATGGAGTATGCCAGCCTTAAATATTTTAGGGATGGATGGGTCGCAGCCTTGGAAGAGCTGAAAGTTGCTAAGAATTCTGAATTGTTCCAGCGACACACTCATGTCCCTCCTCCCTCTCCTGGAGAAGAAGAAGAAGAGGATGAAGTTGCCTCAGAGGAATTTTCCATGATAATTGGAGACCAGGTCCCTGCTGTTCAACCTTGCTCTGAGCAACCCCAACCAACAAACACTTCTACCGAGCAGCTTTCCTTATCTTTCGAGCAACCAACCTCTTTATCCAAGCCTTCCGAGGAAGTCTTAAGAAACAAGGAGAAGGTGTAGAGTTGTTCGGATTTTTATTTTACTATTTTGTTGAATGTAACTTTGGACTATGTACTTCTTCTTATGATTAAATAAAATTTGAACTTCGGTTGTTCGTCTTGACGTTCTCTTATCCTTGCTCTGCTTGTATCATCATTGATTCTTTTTATTTCTTTCTCTCTGCTAGTTTATGGCCAGGATAGAGTTCTTATCGGCTCATGACACAGAATTAATGAAAAAATGCAAAGATTATTTTAAAGCTAGTCATGCAGATCTTAGTGAAGCCCAGATAATTGACATCCTTGGATCAGGTGCTTCTGACCAAGAAATTGAAGCTTACCAGTACCTGAAGTTCTTACTTGATCGCATCGTGGCCAACAATGTGGCCTAATATGAAATGATTGAAGACCTTCAACAGCAATATAAAGAATCTACAACCCTTCTTTATCAAGGATATGAGAAAAAATATCAATAATTAAGTGATGACAAAGGGTATGACCAATTCATCTCGGCCCATGAGAAGAAGGAGAGTATTCTAAAGCTTGAAATAGAAGAGCACAAGAATATTGCCAAGCTACTGGAGCAAGAGAACATTCTTTTGCAGGAAGAAATAAAGAAACTCAAATCCAGTATATCTTCTTCGGGTGCTTTAGTCCCTGTTAACGACGAAGGTTTTTCTTTCTTAGAGATAGAAAATGCCAACTTAAGAGATGAGTTGGAAACTTTGAAAAGAACTGGACCTTCCACGTCTACTCATGGACGAGCAAAATCTTCTTCTCGAGGACGAGCAAGGGCTGTTCGGATTTCAGTTGAAGAGGCGAGGACTCAATCAGCTTTGGAGAATCAGGTTTTTCAATTGATGGCGAAGAACCAGGCCTTAGCAAAGATGTCTAAATAAATTCTAAATCTCTTCGAGAAACTTTCCAATCAAGCTTCTGCTCTGGAGAGTAAAGAAATTCTGGTGAAGAAGCTCAATGAGCAACTTGAGTTAATTTATCAATTCCATAAGCAGCCCAGAGAATTTTGGATGGCTGGGTATAACGAAGCACTTTGTCATCTTGATGCTCGTTTAGAATAGTCGAACAACGAAGGGTATAAACAGGGATGGTTGAATGCTCTTTGTGTTCTAAAATTGGAGAGAGGTCATTTCTTGTGGGATTACTATAATCCTGGAGTTCTTGATCTACCTATGCATCCTTTTAAGCTTGACCTTAGTTGGATTCCAGCCCGAGCCATTCCTTGGGTTCTGATCTCCAAGTATCTTGATGATTATAATCTTCATTCAGATTTTGAAATATCTCGCCCAGAACACTTGCTTGATCATCCATCTATAATGAACGTCGGAATGCAACAAGATCTGAACTTCATAAATTCCCCTTATAGTCTTGATGATCCTCCAGCTAGGGTAGACCCTGTGTCAAAGGCAGAGGGAAAGAAACCCATAGAGTAGAATTTGTTCAATTGATATCACATGTATTATGTAATTTATATCATATGTAATCTGTTCTGGTTTTAATGAAGAAATTTTTAGTTTTCTTTGCAATTTAATTGTCATTATCTTGGAAATATCTCTTTTATTCATTGATGAACATGTATGTATATCTGTAAAAAGACAAAAAAATGTCCTATATTATTTTAAATTGCTGACCAACCGGAGTTGGTGGTAATTTATTTGCCGACCAACCGGAGTTGGTGGTATAAAGTTACCGACCAACCAGAGTTGGTGGTATTTGATTCCCGACCAACTTGAGTTGGTGGTAATTTGCTGCCCGATCAACCTGAGTTGGTGGTAATTTATTTTCCGACCAATCGGAGTTGGTGGTGTCTGATTCCTAACCAACCTGAGTTGGTGGTAATTTGCTTCCCGACTAACCGAAGCTGGTGGTAATTGAATTGTATAGTGTGTAGCACTAATATTCTGAAAAAAATTTAACGAATAAAGAAATATAGGGGAAACATCACTTTATTCATATAGAAGAAATTGTATTATATAGGAATTTTAACTATTGATGATACTTTCGTAGATGCTCTGCATTCCATGCATTCTTGAATTCTTTTCCTTCCAAGGTTTCAATCATGTATGTCCCTAGACGAATAACTTCTGTCACTTTGTAGGGTCCGTGCCAGTTGGCTTCCAATTTATTATGCTTTTGGATGACTTTCTTCAGCACATAATTCCCTTCCTTCAAATCACATTTCTTAACTCTTTTATTGTAGAACGAAGTTGTTCATTGTTGATACGCGGCATTCCTGATAGTTGCTTCTTCTCTGACTTCTTCTAGCATATCAAGGTCTAATCTTCTCATCAAATCACTAATAGGAGAATTGAAATTAAGTACCCTATGTGTAGCTAGGCCTAATTCAACAGGTATGACAGCTTCACTCCCAAATTCCAACATGTATGGGGACTCTCCAGTTGCTGTTCGTGGTGTGGTGCGATAGGCCCAAAGCACAGATTATAGCTCGTTAATCCAATTTTCCTTTGCATCATCCAGTCGTTTTTTCAAACCATTTAGCAGCATTCTGTTTGTCACCTCAGTTTGCCCATTGCTCTGGGGATGGCCTGGTGCAGAGTGGACCTTCAATACATTGGATTGATGACAATATGCAGCAAACTCCTCGTTGTCAAACTGGGTTCCATGGTCAGTAATGAACGCATGTGGGAGATCGTATCTATAAATTATATTTTTCCAAATAAATTGATAGACTTTGTTGTATGTCATATCAATTAGAGTCTCAACTTCCACCCATTTAGTAAAATAATCCACTGCGACCACTAAGGATTTGAATCTTCCTTTAGTCGTTGGTAGTGGTCCGACCAAATCTATTCCCCATATAGCGAATGGCCAAGAGGACGTGATGGGTGTTAGCAATGCTTGGGGAGTTCTTCGAATAGAGGAAAAACGTTGACACTTATCGCATTTCTTGTCACAAGCCATGCAATCAGCTCTCATTATTGGCCAGTAGTACCCCTATGTTGTTATTCTCTGCAAAAGCGTCCTACCTGCTACATGTGCTCCACAATACCCTTCGTGAACCTCTTCGATCAAGTCTTTCACTTCGGAGGGATAAACACATCTTTATAGCGCTGCTATAACTCCTCATCTATATAAAATACCATTGGTTAATACATAACGAGCAACTTTGAACTTTAATTTCTTAGCTACGAGTTTATCAATTGGCAAAGTTCCCTCTTCAATATAGGCCCTGATAGGATCCATCCAAGATGGTCCCAAATCAAGTGCAATGAAGTTCATGATCAGATCTTCGTCTATGCTCTGACCAGCTAGAATCTCTATTGGGATTGTTCTTCGTAGCTCGATGCGGGTGGCTGATGCTAATCGAGCTAGGGTGTCTGCCCTTGAATTTTCCAATCTTAGTACTCTAACCAACTGAACAACAATAAAACTTGATACCAACTCCATTACTTTTGCATGGTACTTGATCATTAACTCTCCCTTTGCTTCATACACTCCAAGAATCTGATTTACGATTAACTGTGAATCGCTGAATACAACAATATGCTCTGCCTTCATCATTCTGGATAGACTTAAAGCTACAATAATTGCTTCATATTCGGCCTCATTATTAGAAGCCTTAAATTGAAAGCGCAGAGCGTACTCCACATCAATCTCATCCGGACTTTTCAAAACAATCCCTGCTCCACTGCCCGCAGTGGATGAAGAGCCATCCACATACGAATTCCATATGGGTAACTTATCATTGAAAATTTGATTAGAGAGAGTTCCTCGGTGGAATATCTGATACTTCCTCGTATCCTCTTCCATTACTTCTCGCTGCTCGTCAGTCATCTTTTCCTGCTCGACTGGTATTTCTTGTCGCTTGCCTATCGATGTAAGTTGGTCGGGGTTTGCATTTGATGATCCTGTAACATCCACAGGTTGATCAGTTTTCAAATCCTGTTCTTCGGAGGCATTTTCTTGAGTAAACTTTGCGATAAAGTCCTCTACTGCTTGCCCTTTGAGCGACAACCTAGGCTCATAAATTATATCATATTCACTGAGCTCCACTGCCTAGTACATCAATCTTCCCGATTTCTCCGATTTATGCAGAGCTTGCCTTAATGGCATATCAGTGTACACCACTATAGTATGGGCTTGTAAATATGGTCTCATTCTTCTGCTTGCTTCAATCAGCGCTAGTGCCAACTTCTCCAACCTTAGATATCTGATTTCTGCTCCTCGGAATGTCTTGCTAGTGTAATAGATTGGTTTCTGCACTCCACCTTCCATTCTTATCAACACCGAGCTAACTGCGTTCTCTGAAACTGCCAAATATAAGTATAATCTCTCTCCCATCACTGGTCTAGATAACAAAGGAGGTGTTCCTAGATACTCTTTCAGTTCTTGAAAGGCCTCCTTACATTCATCATTCCACTCAAATGTTTTTCGAAGTTTTTTGAAGCATGGGAGACATCTATCTGTTGCCTGTGACACAAATCTGTTGAGTGCTGCTACTCGCCCTGTGAGACTTTGCACCTCCTTCTTTGTGGTTGGAGATCTTAGCTCTAATAAGGCCTTGATCTTCTCAGGATTTGCTTCAATGCCACGTTGGTTGACAATGTATCCGAGGAACATTCCTTCTCGTACTCCAAATATGCACTTAGTGGGGTTCAACTTCATTTGGTATTTCTCCAGTTGATCAAAAGTCTGACCTAAGTCAACTAGATAATCAGTAGCTTTCTTGCTCTTTGTCAGCATATCATCGACATACACCTCCATGTTATGACCTATATGTTCTGCAAACACCTTATTCATCAGCCTATGATACGTCAAACCTGCATTTTTAAGACCGAAAGGCATAACATTATAGCAGTAAGTTCCCCTTGGGGTGATAAAAGAGGTACTCTCCCTGTCTTTAGGCTTCATTTTAATCTGGCTGTAACCAGAATAAGCTTCCATAAAACTTAATAATTCATGCCCCGAAGTAGCATCTACGAGCTGATCGATGCGAGGTAAAGGAAAATGATCCTTTGGGCAAGCTCTATTAAGATCGGTGAAACCTACACACATCCTCCGATTGTTATTCTTCTTCTTCACCATCACCATATTTGCTATCCAGTCCGGATATCTGACGTCTTCAATAAAACAACCTTTTTGAAGCTTCTCGACTTCCTCTTGTATAGATTGGTTCTTTTCAGCGCTGAACACTCTTCTTCTTTTCTTCACTGGCTTGATTTCTTTGTTCACATTAAGCTTGTGACATAGGAAGGCTGGGTCTATCCCTGGCATGTCTTCGTGGCTCCATGCAAAAGTTTGTTTTCTGCTTCTTAGGAAAGCTATCAATTCCTATTTTAGTGAGGCATCCAATGACGCACCGATTTGAGTTGTTCGTTCCGGGCGTTCACCGTCCAGAATGACATTTTTAGTTGCTTCCACCATTTGGCCTTTTACAAGCTGCGACTCGTCTCTAGGATCTAATGTTTCAATTTTTGCACCTTCTTCCACTTGATAGGTAGTAGTCTTTTTCCTGGATTCCTCCAGTTCTTCCTGTTCGGTAGATAAATAGTAGCATTCCCGAGCTACTTTTGATCGCCTTTCCAACTCCTACTCAAAAATTGGTTAGAAATTTCAGGCATTGATGTATAGTAGATGGCACTGCTTCAAACTTTTTTAGACCTACCCTTCCCATGATAATATTGTAGGCTGATTGGACATTTTTATCTATTACAAAAAAGCATACTCTTTCTATCCGACAAGCAAACCATGTACCAATAAGCATATCCAACTTGATCGTCCCAAGTGGAAAAACTTTTTCTCCGATAAAATCGAGGAGGGGCCTATGATAAGGCTCCAACTCGGACAACTTCAGATTTAAGCTGTCAAAGCATGAGTAAAACATGATGTCCACCGAGCTGCCATTATCCACCAGTACTCTTGAGATTGTCTTCATTCTCATTTTGATCACCAATGGGTCATCATGACCATATAGTACACCTGCTAGGTCGTTCTTAGAGAAACCAATGACCAGTTTGTCCTTGTTCACCTTCCTCGGATGATCATCTTCAGCCAAATTTATTCGTTGTATGTATAAGAAAGATTGAGCTTCGTTAAGGTAAGCTTTGCTCTCTGCGGTAAGATCTCCTCCTCCTGAATCACCACCTATAATGACATTACACTCAAATGATCCAAAGTGGATTAAAAATACCTCATGTTCTGGCTATCTTGGTCTTTTGGGGAGATCAGGGTCATCTTCCGGATCATTTTCATGATCTCTTTTCTTATCATCTTTTGTCCGAAGAGGAGATTTAGACCTTTGCTTTCCTCGTTCGTTGGTTCGACCACCGCTTTGACGATCAACATACTTGGTCAATTTTCCTCGTCTAATGAGTGATTCAATTTCATTCTGAAGAGCTATGCAACACTTGGTCGTGTGACCATGATCTTTGTGAAATTCGCAATATTTGGACTTGTCTCTCTTCCAGAATGTGATTTATATCCACCTTCAAGGGAGTATAATTTATGTATTTCCTCATCTGTTCTAATGCTTGCTTACCCTTTGATTGCCTATCACCACCACTGCTCCTCTGCTCCTTCTTCTCAGCTTTAGCAACCTCAGCTTTAATCTCCTTACTATCTGAGTTCTTCTTTACAGCCAGGGCTTCCTCCGTATTCACGATTTTGGTTGCTTTTGCCATCAGTTCTGCCATGGTTCTAAGTGGGTCTTTGGCCAAAGTATAATACAATTTGTTTGGTAGTAGACCACTCTTAGAGCAGTAATCGCTGTCTTCTCCTCGTAATCAATTACTTCCAATTTCTCGTTATTGAAACGAGTAATATAGTCCCTGGTGCTTTCACCTGTCTTTTGTCTAACACTTAGCAAGTGTCCTACTCGTTTGACTGGATTTGCTCCAAAATAAAAATTTCCAATAAAGAGTTCTGCTAGCTTCAAGAAGGTTGTAATTTTCCCATGAGGAAGGTTATTGTACCACATCTGAGCAGATCCGGTAAGAGTTCCTGAAAATGCCCTGCATCTCATCTCATCTGGAACGACATAGATA
Organism: Sambucus nigra; assembly: GCA_949130495.1. Lineage (NCBI taxonomy): Eukaryota > Viridiplantae > Streptophyta > Magnoliopsida > Dipsacales > Adoxaceae > Sambucus > Sambucus nigra. Next base: position 282,086,383 of record OX422213.1, on the reverse strand, counting down.
TCAGTAGCAGCTTGGTATTGTTTTATATGAAGGACAAGGTTAGTTTTTCCATCATATTTAGGCGTCACCATAGGAGCTTTGAATTTTGATGGCGTGGGGAAATCCACAATTGCCTGTACAAATGGTGTTCCTTGGACAAAAGTTCTTTGTAGAGGATTCTTGGCCTTAGCCATTTCCCCTAATATATCCTCTAACCTTTTAATTGAGCCCTTCTATGCATCATTTCCCTCCTCGATCCTATTGGTTCGAGCAACTAATCGTGTTGTATTTGCCTCTTGGGATCTTTCATGACGAGCAATTGGTCGTGATTGGGCAGAGCCTTCCTTTAAATCAGATGGTCGTTGAAAGTTCCTCGACACAATCCTAGGGGGACTTCTATTCTTCCTAGGACCCAAACGATCAAAATAAGAGACTCTACTCAACCTTTCAAGAGCACTTATCCTCTCTGGAGATAGAGTGATGTTTTGTTGAGTGTATGTAGCTCGTACTGAGGAAGTCCGACCACGTTGATAAGAAGGATCATTAGATCTCTTAGTACGATATGATTCAGTGTGTCGAGATTGAGATTCTTCGAGGAATAACGCTCGCCTAGTTTGCGAAGAGGGTAAACAAGTATTTCTCTGAACACGTCGTTGTCCTGATTGAGCCAGAACTCCGCCTTGAACGATTTGTATAAGCTGTCGGATGGTTTCTTGCATGGCCGTCTGGCCTTGGGCCAAATTAGCCATTATACCCGCCAGATATGAAAAATTTTGGGGAAGCAGAAGGGTTTGGAGGAATCCCAGTGTTTCGATTATTGGATTCTAGATTATCAGCCATCGATGATGAGTTATTTTGGTGAAAAATGCTAATTACAGTTATTTTCCACAGACAATCTGTTGATGTAAAAAACTAGATTCGATCTAATTATTTTAATCACAGATAAAAATGAATAAGTAAATAAGGAAACAAATTTTAAAGTGGTTCAGCCTTAATAAAATGGCCTATGTCCAGTGTTTTTGTATTGCTAATTGCTTGCCAGGAATTATCGATAAGTGATTTACCAAGAAATTCCGAGTCCTCTTCTAATGGGGATGTTACAACGTATTTATAGCCTTGAGGCTATACATGTGAAAGAATAATGTGTTGTTTTCCAGCAGCAGTATACATCTGTATGATAATAAATGCACATTTAATGCGTAGTTGTCTTCTGGTATACTTGACGCGTATGCCAAAAGCATTTGAGTTGCTCGGACCGCTTGAGTTGCTTGGCCCTCTTGAGTTGCTCGGATCTCATGAGTTACTCGGAGTGATTAATTTGCTCGGACCTTATTCGTCCAAAGTTTTTATATTCACCATGTAAATGGACACCTGTATTTTTATGATTGGTCCATGTCAGCAGATTAAATTTGGTATCAACAGTTGGCATACTCTGCTATCAAGTCCCCGTATCACTCGTACTAAGGGAAATACTAGTTCGAAATCACTCTCGAACTGTATTAACATGAAACACATACAAATTGAGGCGAAGCATAGCTCCAAGTCACTAAGAGGTCAGCACATACCCTCACGTCTCTTAGGACCATCTGACTATCAATCAGATAGCCTGTACCAAGGATTCCTATGTTCTAGGGTACAAGTCAATATCCCCCATAAATGTCCCATCGAGATAAGACTGTCCCGATGCGATAACCTCAGTGATAGCAAGTAGCGCAGGCACGATTTTTACACGTATATAGATATACATATACATATATATATGTATATATGTATATACATATGTATATACATATATATATATATATATATATATATAACTATTCACATTTATAAGTTAGGTGCGCCCACGACCCATAATTATATTTACCCGTTCTTAGTACATTTTACTCGATTATCTCGTATAACGGACTCGTCTATTTTATTCTCGTAATTAAGTTACTCCAAACTCGCTTCTCGTCTCTCGAAGTATTCTCTCTACCTAAGTACATTTTCAGTAGGCCCTCACTTACCTTCTAATCCAAATTCCTAAAAATTTTGATTATTAAATAAACGTACGCATGATTTCATAAGTATAAATAACTCCCCGTTTACCCTTAATTTCCCTTTACATTAAAGTCTCACTTAACGGGGTTTATCTAGACCCTACTGGTCCTATTTATATCCCATTATGCTCTAACAAAAATAATCAAGATTTACTACGCATTTAATCGGATTAAGCTAACATAAGGGGAATATGCAGTTTTCCAGGAGGGGTCGATCGATCGATGGAAGGGGGTCGATCGATCGATCAAGCAGTTATGGCGAAACTGCAGAAACGCAGTTACGGGAATCCTTCTCCAAACTCAACCAAATCATCATATTTAACTCCCAAACTCCCAACAAATGATACTACAAGTACTATATACCCAAACACATAATTTTCTACGTAAAATATGTGGGTTTTCATCAAGTATAACGATTTAAATGGGTCAAATCTTCATAAACTTCAAAAACCCTAATCTTTTCTGTAAATCAATGAAAATTCGTGGTGTATCCTCTACATGCGAATCCTAGTCTCCAAATTACACTTTCTTTTATGAATCTAGTTCTAAGCAACCCTAGACTAACATAATTAAGGCACTAACTAAAAATAAAGCAGGATAGATACTTGCCTGGAAATAGTTGTTTCTGATTTGTGGGAGAAAGTGGTGTGGTTGTGTTCCTCGTCGCGCGATCTACACTTTGGCGGTGACGGTGGTGCAAACGATAGAGTTTTTGGCCTAGAACCCCTTGGAAAGCTTCTCCACTTCTTCTCAAATGGCCGTTCTATGGTTTTTCTTATGTTAACCCTAGATGACAACCCCTAACATTTGATATATCCTTGGTAAATTCGTGCGTTTTGTTACCCATAAATACGAAATGTTCAAAACGCCCTCCTGGGATGCTAATTAGGCCTAAAAACTCCCCGAGACTCAAACTAAACCCCCGGGTACATTATTTTGACTATCTCGACCCTTCCGGACACATTGGCGAACTCAAAATGACCATACGGGTGACTTATAATTTATTCACTTTTAAAAATACTAATTTAATCTCGACACGACACCGGCGCGTCCCGATTTAATTTCCCAAATTTATCAAATTATATACTCGTGATAATTATAATAAATTCGATTATACATATTACTATATACGTTAAGTAGTATTCAACAAAATCCTAATAATTACTAACTCTCATTGCGCTAGTAAATATTTAAAATAATTCCCGGATTAATATTAAATTAATATCTCAAATTAAATTTAATAAATCCCCAAATTTAAAAGGCATAAAAATACGGGGTATTACATTAATCAGAGGGGAATAGAGGCCAACCCCGAGAAGATCAGGGGTCTGCTTGAAATGAAGACACCAAGGACCATAAAAGATGTTCAGAAATTAACAGGAAGAGTTGCTGCACTCAACAGGTTTGTTTCTAGAGCCACATACAAATGTCTTCCCTTCTTCAAGGTGCTCAGAAAGGTCTTTGTGTGGGACGAGGAGTGAGACAAATCTTTTAAAGAGCTAAAGTCTTACCTCGGATCCCCCTTACTCTTATCTCGGCCTATCCTGGGAGATAAGTTATATGTGTATCTAGCAGTCTCAGAATCAGCTATTAGCTCTGCGATAGTAAGAGAAGATAATGGAGTACAGAGGCGAGTATACTTCAACAGTAAAGCTCTTCAAGGGTCTGAACAGAACTACCCTCGAATGGAAAAGCTAGTATTTACCTTAATACATGCTTCCAAGAAAATGAATTTGTACTTCCAAGCCCACTCTATGGTCATCCTCACTGATTCCCCGCTCAGACAGGTCCTCCACAAGCCTGAGAAGTCAGGTAGGCTGATAACCTGGGCCATTAAATTGAGAGAGTATGAAATTGTTTATAAACCCAGGGTTTCCATCAAAGAGAAAGATATTGTAGACTTTGTAGCGGAGTTCACCTGGGAATAGGATGAGATTCAGATCAGTCAAGAGGCTGCGAATGGGCCGGATAGTAACATCTTCCAAAATTCGAAAGAGGTTGTACCTAGAGGAGCCATAAAGGGAATAGCTGAGAACGAGGAAGACAAATACCTCTGCAAACGAGGGGCCCTTTCAGAGGGAAAATTCTCTTCAGAAGAAGACGTTTGGAACCTCTTTGTTGACGGATCATCTTGTGATAGCGAAAGTGGAGCGGGGTTGATAGTGTCAGCCCCGGATGGTACAAACATCGAATATGCGCTGAGATTAAACTTCAAGGCATCAAACAATGAGTCAGAGTATGAGGCCTTGATAGCAGGCCTCTCCCTAGAAAAAGATCTTAGCGTCAATCGACTCCTAGTCCACAATGACTCAAGGCTAGTTGTCAATCCAATTTTGGGTGTGTATGAGACTAAAGACGAAAGAATGGCCAAATATCTGAAGAGGGTTAGAATGATGTTGGAAATCTTCAGAGAGGTAAAAATCATACTTGGAAACTTGTAGATAAACCCAAACAAAAATATGTTTTTGGAATAAAGTGGATCAACAAAACAAAGTTCAAATAAGATGGCACAGTTCAGAAGCACAAAGACCGTCTTATATTAAAAGGCTATTCACAACAGCCTCGAATAGACTTCAATGAAACCTTTGCACCAGTTGCTTGCATGGAAACAATTCGCACACTTTTTGCATTAGCAGCACAACAAGAATTGCAAGTCTTTCAGCTTGATGTAAAATAAGCTTTCCTAAATGGGGAACTTGAAGAAGAAGTCTGCGCGGAGCAACATGAAGGCTACGTAGTGAAAGGAAAAGAAAATAAGGTGTACCAACTGAAAAAGGCACTGTATGGCCTAAAGCAAGCACCACGAGCCTGGAATAGAGAAATTGACAAGTATTTCCTACAAAATGGCTTTAAAATAAGCCCAAATGAACCGTCCTTATATAACAAAACGAGAGGTAGAAGTTATTTTATTATTGTCTGCCTTTGTGTTGATGATTTGATATATACTGGTACTAATCCATTGATGATGGAAGAATTTAAAAAGGCCATGATGAAAGAATATGAGATGACGAAACTGGGTCCCATGAAATATTTTCTTGGCATCCAAGTGCGACTGTCAAAAGACAAAAAAAAATTCACAAGAAAAATACACTGAAGATTTGTTTAAAAAATTCAACATGTCAAAGTGCAAGCCAGTAACAACTCCAATGGCAGTGAATGAAAAGCTCCAACAAAAAGATGGTGCACAGAAAGTCGAAGCATCACTTTACCACAACCTAGTCGGCTCATTAATGTATCTCACCAAGCCAAGGCCTGATATTGTTCATCCTGTCAGCATGATCTCCCGATTCATGAATGAACCAAGCCGAGTTTATTATTCCGCGGCAAAGCGAATGCTGCGATATTTGCAAGGTTTGAATTTTTTTGGAATCAAATATGTCAAAGAAATTAATTGCAATCTTGTTGGATATACCGACAGTGATTGGGCAGGATCCATTGATGATAGAAAAAACACATCGGGTTATTTATTCTGTATGGGCACAAAACCAATTGCTTGATTCTCCAAAAAGCAAAGGATTGTGGCCCTCTCTTCAGGTGAAGCAAAGTATATTATAGCTACTGATGCAGCTTGTGAAGCAGTCTGGTCAAGAAGAATTTTTACGGATCTCAAAAAAGATCAAAAGAAGCCCACAATTATCTACTGTGATAACATGTCTGCTATTGCCAAGACAAAAAAATTGAGTTTTTCATGCTAGAAGGAAACATATTGAACTTTGTCATCATTTTATCAGAAGTTTGGTTTAAAAAGAAGGAATTCAAATGACTTTCTCAACACCAACGAGCAATTGGTAGATAGCTTCACAAAACGAGTCTCTTTCGAAAAATTGGAGCAATTCAAAAAGTTCACAAAAAATGCAAATTAAGAAGGGGTGTCAAAAGTAATGTGCAATTATATTACCAGCTAGTGGATGAATAATTCATGTCTAAGTGGAGGCACCATCATCACTCAACTAAGGACATAAGTCTAAATACATTTTTAACTTTTGTCTTAGTGGTATAGTGGAGAAATCCACCATGTTCTATCTTTTGTCTTAGTGATCTAAGTGGAGAATTCCACCAGGTGTTGTATTCCTTATAAATGTAAGCTTTGATATTAGTTTGTAACTAGAAAAAAAATATAAGATAAGCAGTTCATCCAGCATCTTCTTCATTAATCTTCATACTTATTAAATTCCGCACAATTATATTTCGAGTCCAAACAAAAAAAATATTTTATATAATTTTATAAATTTAATCACTATATTAAAAATATCATAAAAAATTAATAATATACTAAATTTATAAATTTAGTCACATAATTTTTATACAAATCTAAATTTATATTGATCCTTAATATCTTTTCTTTATCTCTCTCTCTCTCGTATATATATGAGATCGAACTTAATTGTGTATCTCTAGCTATCAAATATTAATTTCTTATACTCATATATTAAGCTGTTCCCTTTTTAATCTTAGGAAGCTGTTCGTTGAGATAAGAATTACTATTTTTCCTTTATGCACCTGCCTTGTGTTGTGTTGTTGGTCAGCTCTGTCTTGTGTTGTTGGTCAGCTCCTCTCAGACCTTAGCAGTGGAAGTTTTTTCCTTTATGCACCTGCCTTTTGCAGCGTTTATTTCATTGGACCTCGTAGCACACACAAGTTTTTGGACAGACTTATATGAATATTCTCTCTCTCTCGGAAACTCAACCTCTTATACTCAGATAAGAATTACTATTTTTGGAACTATATCTCCAGTGTAAATGAAACAAAAGATATGCATATCATTTCCGTATCTCAATAATCATTTTTCTAAATAAAAAAATAAAATTTGAAGATTATTTTCACCTATCTTCATCTCAACAAAATCAGAGCATTTAATACGAACAAGAACTCTATCTAAAATCAGAGCATTTAATTCCAAGAGCTATATTTTTTAGTTTTCATTCGGTCATTATTTAAAATATTCAAGTGTTGCATTGAATACAATGAGACTAAAAGATTTATTGAAGAGGTTTTAAATTTATTATTGAGTAACTCTTGATAGCTTGCCGCTCAAACCGCCTAAGAGAATCGCATCCAGCTTTTCTTATTTTTTTCATAAGTTTCTTGTTATTTTGTGTTTAACAATTGATATAAAAAAAAGTTTTTATATAAAAAAATAGTTTTTCTATTAATATAAAAAAAATTGAAAATAAATATTTTTTTATTAAAATTAAAATTAAAAAAATATTTTATTCATAAATAAAAAATATTTATGTTTATTGACATGATATCGCGATCGATTAGTAGCACTAGCGCGGAACCACATCCGCGCCAACGCCACTAATCAATCGCGATATTTTATTAACATGATATCGCAATTGATTAGTACCGCTAGCGCGAACCACATCATTCGTTAAATGTGATCCGCGCCAGTGGCACTAATTAATCTTAATATTTTTTAAAATATCGCGATTAATTAATGTCGCTTGCGCAAACTCACATTTTCGGACCCACATCATTTATTAAATATGAATCCGCGCAAACTTTAGCCGTGGAAGCTTGTTTCCTTTATGCACCTTCCTTTTGCAGCATTTATTTCATTGGACCTCGTAGCACACAAAAGTTTTTGGACAGACTTATATGAATACTCTCTCTCTCTCGGAAACTCAACCTCTTATACTCAGATAAGAAATACTATTTTTGGATCTATATCTCCATCGTAAATGAAACAAAAGATATGCATATCATTTACGTATCTCAATAATCATTTTTTTAAATAAAAAAATAAAATTTGAAGATTATTTTCACCTATCTTCATCTCAACAAAATCCGAGCATTTAATACGATCAAGAACTCTATCTAAAATCAGAGCATTTAATACCAAGAGCTATATTTTTGAGTTTTCATTCGGTCATTATTTAAAATATTCAAATATTGCATTGAATACCATGAGACTAAAAGATTTATTAAAGAGGTTTTGAATTTATTATTGAGTAATTCTTGATAGCCTGCCACTCAAACCGCATCCACCTCTTCTATTTTTTTTTCTTAAGTTTCTTATTATTTTGTGTTTAACAATTGATATAAAAAACAGTTTTATATATATATAAAAAACTGTTTTTTATATAAAAAAAACAGTGCTTCTATTAATATAAAAAAAAATATATATAAATAGTTTTTTATCTAAATTAAAATTAAAAAAATATTTTATTCATAAATAAAAAACTTTATGTTTATTGACATGATATCGCGGTCGATTAGTAGCACTGGCGCGGAACCACATCCGCGCTAGTGCCACTAATCAATCGCGATATTTTATTAACATGATATCGCGATTGATTAGTACCACTAGCGCGGATCACATCATTCGTTAAATGTGGTCCGCACTAGCGGCACTAATTAATCGCAATATTTTTTAAATATCGCGATTAATTAGTGCCGCTTGCGCAGGCTCACATTTTCGGACCCACATCATTTGTTCAATGTGGGTCCGCGCCAACGACACAAATTAATCGAGATATGTTATTGACATGATCTCGCGATTTAATTAGTGTCGCTGGTGCGACCACATTCCCAGATCCACATCTGAATTTGGGTCCGCGTGAGCGACCCTAATTAATCACGATATCATGTCAATAAACATAATTATTTTTATTTATGAAAAAAATATTTTTTTAATTATAATTTTAAAAAAAACTATTTTTATATTAATAGGAAAACTGTTTTTTTTTATATATATAAAACTGTTTTTTATATGAAATACTATTTTTATATCAATTGTTAAATACAAAATAAAAAGAAACTTATCCAAAAAGAAAGAAAGAAAGAAAAAAAAGAGAGAAATGCGGTCGCTAAGCGGTTCATGTAGAACTACTCTTTATTATTTAGTTACATCTGTTGGAATATTTCAATATGAGCTTACATATTAAAATAACAATTGTATTTGAAATTCTATTCCGTTTCGGCTAATTAAGTGATCTAGTTAGTATAGTCCAATAAGACATCTAAAAATGAATATGGACTTTGTAATGTCTAATTACCCAAATGCCATCTACTGGTTACTCAAGAGTCGTGTTACTCAAGAGTCATACAGAAAGAGGGATTGGTCATTGGAAGATATTCAACCCCCATGTCTCAATCACCACTGTCGATTCAGGTACACAATTTCTACAATTCTTTTATTAGGTGAACTCGATAATCTAATATGTTGATGAATTTAATTTTAATACTCCAATAAGTGGTATCAAAGCAAATTCATATTAGATTATTGGAATTGGTATTGTGATTGTGATTGTGTTGTATTTATCATACATATGAACTAGTTAGAACTTAAATGACTTTTAGGATTCTATATAGAATTTATGTATGATTTTTTTATCATTTTCATAATCATAGTCCCAAATTAATTAAGGAATATTAATACATAATGATTTTTGTATTTCCCTCAAAATGGTTTAATTCTTAATGGATTTATACGAATTAATTTAGTTTTGTTCAAAATTAATATAAGAATTGTTGAAATCTTGATTAATTTTGAGGGATGTTTTCAACGACAAACTTTATTTTTTTGCTCAGAATTTTACGAAATTTTGATGATCACCTAGAAAAGTCGAAATAAACAAAACCCGTTCTTTACAATGGGCACCACTGTATCTAGAGGATTTGACATCGTTTAGCCCCCTAAAAACGTATTTTTACCTTTTTTGGTAATAATCTCAACGCTAATAACTCTTGCATAAAAATTGATTGTGCGATTCCACGAATTGGAAAGTGATCATTAAGAGGTTGTTTATATTAATATACTGATAACTCAAAATTTTCCATTTTTGGAAAAATAAATTATTTTCCCACATTTTATGGTATATCACTACATATAAATTTATAATTAAATGTATGTTCTAATATTCATATTATGTGTTATTTGATATTGACCAAACGTTCAATATAAAGTTTTGAATATTAGATATAAAATAAAGTATTCATATGGCTGATGGGAATAAGGAGAATCTCATGAGGAGAACATATATTTTCTAAAAGATTTGGATTCAGGATATTATTTTAAAACCAAAAGGTTGCTCTCATTTGTGGTTTTTAATCAACACCATTTTGTCTTATATCTTAAAATAAGTTAATTGAATTAAAATGTTGCAAAGTAACCACTATTACATAGATTACAAAGACCTTCCATGCATATATGATTTGAATAAATATAATCTTTTGCCCAAAAATCTATTACATAAAATAACATAATATTATGAAAAAAACATAATATTTTTTAAATAAAAAATTCTAATATTCTAGAAAATATAAATTTTAATATTTTTTCAAAATATTAAAATTTGTATTTTCTAGATTATTAGAAATTTTTATTTAAAAAATATTATGTTATTATTGAAAAAAAACTTACTTTTTTGTATTTAAATGTACGTTGATAAAAAATCGGTTTCGTTATCGATTTAAAAAATGGGCATTCTTTTTACTATTTTTAGTTAAAAATTGTTTCTTTTATTTATTAAAAAAAACTGTTTCATTATTTATTCTTTTTGTTAAAAACTGTTTCTTTTTACTGTTTTAAAAATACTCCTTTTACTATTTAAAAGAATGCTCCGTGCCAGCGGTACCTATAGGTAGTCCGACCACCTATACATGCCGCTGTCACGGACCAATAAATTAGAAAAGATGGTCCGCGCTAGCGGTATGTGTAGATGGTTAGATAGCCTATACATACACTTATTTTTTTAAATAGTAAAAATATTATTTTTAAAATAGTATCAAAAAAACATTTTTTTAGCAAAAATAAAATTTGTAAACAAAAAAACACTTTTTTAAGAAAATGGTTTCTTAAGAAAACAAATTTTACGTTTTATAAATAGCTTTTTAATCAAAAAAACAAGTTCATAAGATTTTACATTTTATAAACTATTTTTTTTATATAAAAAATAGGTTTTTATTGAAAATATAAAATTTTGTTTTCGTATGAAATGTATTTGTTTTGGTTAGAGGTGAAAAAATTGGACATTTATATTTTATAAATCTAAGGGCATAATTGCCATTTACTACCCAAAGGGTGTATATATATATGTATAGAATAATGCTCCTATATGGTCTTCCCGTACACGAGCTAAATACGAACCATGCCAATTTTTTTTTTACCTGCAATTGTGAGGCAAAAACTTGTTAACTGCAGCTAGATTTTAAAATCACATGCTTATATTTTTGGGATGGGCTGTATACATGGGGTTAAGAGATTTGTGTGGTTTCTAGATACATATTCAACGACCCTTTCTTTCTCTCCTCTTCTGTGACTCAGAGAGATTGAACCAAAGTTAAAGAAAAAATTTGTCCCGTATTTTTATCTTGTGCGAGAAGCCCACATAAGTTCACATTTGTGTGTGTGTGTACCACATTGGATGATGTATATAGATCGCGTAGTACCACAAGCTAACATATCATTGTGTCCAAAAATTGATTCTTCTTATCCTTACTTTTATCATATTGAATTGATTAATGAAGTGACGAGATGACGAAGTAAAATAACCAATAGTTAACTTATTGATTTAAATAAGGGCAATTTATAATTAGGTTCTTTGTTGAGAATTTTTAAATATTTAAAGACAATTTACTATTAGGTCCACTTGTTATGCCATTACTGTGTACTTCTACAAGAAAAAAAATAGTGAACTTAATTATTTAAAATTTATCAAAAAAAATTTAGTGTTTAAAATTTGTTTGCGAGGGACCTAAGAGTACTTTCCCGTTTAAATAATAGGTAACATAATCGGTCAAAAGAGAGATTAACTGTAAAACCTCGTATATTTTGGGAATAAAATAAAATTTAATAAGGATTAAATTAATTCAGCGAAATTAATTAATCTGAGTTGTGAGTAATTAGACTCAGTATTTTCATAAATTTTAGAATTGAACTTTAATGATTTGGAATAAACCAAACGAGGTTTAATTTTTTTATAAAAAGTATTGGAGTGTGTTATGACACAATTATATACATTTTTTGGGATAAAATATTTGGAACGCACTTTGAGAGGTATTACGATCTCGTTTGGGTATTTTAGACCCTTATAAATGGTCCCGGGAATATATATATTGAGAGAGTTAGGCTCTCCAACATACCACATTAAACATACCTATGAATATACATATTTTTTTTAAATAGTAAAAAAAATAATTTTGAGTTAATATTTTTTATATGGGTTCATGATATTTCAGTGTGACCTTGTAAAAATATTCAGATCAAAATAATGTGTTTTGATATTTTAAAAAAATAGGTAAAAAAAACTGACAGTTTTAAAGGGTAAAAAGTGACAGTTTTTTGACCTATTTTGTAAAAATAACAAAAACCATTATTTTTTATTGATTTTTTTACAGGGGCACATTGAAATATCATAAACCTATATAAAAAATACCATCTCAAAATTATTTGTTTTACTATTTAAAAAAAATGTATGTTGATAGGAGGTATGTTGGAGAGCCTGACGCTCTCTCTCTCTCTCTCTCTCTCTCTCTCTATATATATATATATATATATATATATATATATATATATATATATATATATATATGAGCTGGATAGCTATCGCGCTAATTAGATTTTGTATTTGGGCTCATTTGGGGGACCAAAGTTGGGGCCTAAAGCCCAACTCAGGAATTGGACAAATATAAGATTAGAAGGAAGAGAAATAACCCCCCAATCCTAATCAAAACCTAACCCTAGCAGCACCACTTCAAGAGAGAGGGGAACAACTGCTTATGAGGAGGAAGAACACCTTAGAAGGAGGAAAGAGAATTCTCTACATAATCCCACTCAATGATTCTCTTGCCATTCTTATTCAATTTGTGTTATTCTTATATGAATGTTATTTCCATCCTTAGAATTACCCTAGAAATTATGTTTTGAGACTTCACCATTAGAGATCCTTAGACAATATGATTTATGGTCCTAAGAATATAAACTATGCTAAAATCCCAGAAATTATCTTGTGAAATTAATGTTGGAAAAACCATGTTTAGGAAGAAAGCTGTCTGAAAGTTTTGTAATCCAATTTATGGGTCTAAATCTGATTGTTATAAATCGTAATTTTGGGACAATGTAAAGTTAATTTTAAATTTGTTTCAACTGATGGACGATATATATATATATATATATATATATATATATACACACTAGCAGAATGGTCGTGCCTGAAGGCACGACGAAAATTTCCAAAATACATAATCGCAAAACGATAAAATTTTTCCAAGTGTCTAACTACGAAACGGCAAAAAAAATCGTTCCCCAAAAAAATAAAGTGTAATTTAAAAAAAATGGTCAGAATGTCCTTTATTTATAGGACTATCAACCCTGCTTAATGTGACAACCCGCTTAAAATAATAATGGGTGGCCATCCCTACACTACCTTAAATAAGGAATCCCAGATGGCTCAGTCTCAACATCAATTGATAATACTAAATAATATAAGACTAACTACCCAAAATCATCTAAGCAAGATGTTAAAATTAAATAAAATACGCAACAGACAACAAACCAACTCTATAGAACTACTATCAAAAGTAAAACATACACGAGTACATGATAAATTTAATGCTAGAATAAAATGAAATGAGTATATACAAATGAATATACCCGAATAAGCTATCGGGTTACAAATGAAGAGTGTGACCGTGTGAAAATTGATTAAATTTGCAACTTTCTACGTTGGCACACTTATTTAATTAGTGTCTATTTTTAAACCAAAATAAATCATCCCCAAGTTAATCAACTCCGTGTGTGCGTGTGTCAAACCATAAAATAAATAAAGCATGCGACACAAGCTTAAGAAAAAATCCCCGCAGGGCAAAACCTTTTATTTCTAGAACTTTGAAAAGTTTACAAGACCATTGACTTACATACCAACTTGCATCGCCCACAAGAGTAACGCACGGTGTCTTCGTCAAACCTTCAAAGCAACGGCTAAAAATCTGCAGTGGTTCGCGCGTAGCTATACCACAAGGACCGTAATCCTAGACACGCAGTCTGAAATCTTCACAAGGACTCCCTCCATAATAGCACACAGCTGTCGGTTGTAGAGCTCTCCCCACAAAGAATAAACAAGGGAAAAAGTTGTGTTGTTGAACACCAAAACAATTCACTAAAGCATATGGGAGTTTTGTGAATTGAAAACAAAAATGGATTAAAACCCTAAAAGAAGAAGCCTAAAGATTACTGCTTTAGCAGAGTTTCCGTTCTGGAAAACGTATGGACTTCTTAATGAAAACGGACTCATTTAATGAGTATTTATATAAAAACGCACCGCCTCGAAACTCGAGCTCGTTCGGATGAGAAGCTATGTTGCTCGAACGAAGTACACATGTCGTTCAAACGACATCGCGCGACTTCCAATCTCGTTCGAACGAGATGCTGATCTCGCGCGAACGACCTGGGCGTCAAAATTGAGGACGCTTCAAAACTTAGAAAAAATACTCATTCTTAATATTTGACGAAAAAGTCCGCTCCAACACTTAGAAAATATTTACAAAAAATCTCCCAAAAGCTCTAAGTGAAAAGTAAAGGTATTTAAAACATAATCTTACCAAAGTAAACTTCGCGGAGTCTTGAATGATGAAGAACTTGAGTAATTCGGATCCGTCTTTGATGTAGATGTCTCTTGAATTCTCTTCGACGGTGTAGCGGTATATGACATAATAAATTGATAACGGACCTATGAAAATATGTCCTTACAAATCTCCCCCTATGTTTATACCGGTACATACATAAAAAATCCGAATTATCAAAAACCAAACTGCCTATACAAATCTACCCTCCCATGAATAAATTTGCAAGATCTCAAAACTGTTCTTCAATCATCTTCATCAAATCTCAAAGATTTTCTCATCAGGATGTGCAACATCGTGATCTTCAATCTTTGTACCTACATACATGAGATAAAGCAAAATACCTTCGTGATGCATCGAGTTTGAAATGATATAAGAATAAAGAATTAATGATCAATCTTCCCCATAATGCAAAAACTCCCCCATAACATGATAATTCTTTCTCCCATTTTTCATGATGTCCCCAAATAGACAGATAAGAAGAAACAATAAAAACATGGAGTGACATGATAAAAATGCATAGTAAACAAAGATCAAACTACGCGCATGCAAAGGGATATCTCAAAAATCTCCACAAACTATTTTTGATTTTTCAAATTTTGCATACAAAAATAAGATACAAAAAAAATCACACCATGGATTTAAACTCAACCAAGTCATGGAAATGGAATGTATGGGTGTGAACACATTCGATAGGAAAATCAACTCAATCAATCATATGTGCACGATGCATATGTACTCCTAACGAATGAACATCAAAATTATCCTTAGGTGAAAAAAATTATTGAATTTAAATGACATCGACTTATACAAATCAACAAATCAAAGTCAAATGATTTCCACACCAATAACGTCCAAAACCTTTTAGCGCATTTTCAAGAATTTCAAGGACGTGAAAACCCGTTTTAATTCTCCAACCAAACTCCCTCATATATATTTTCTTTTAGAGGTGAATAAACTAAATTCTCAAACTTTGGAGAATTGGTGCAAAAAGCTAAATGGACCATAATTGGAATGAATTTCTTTTTATTGCCTTTAAAATTTTTCGGGCTCTTTTAAACCTCTTTGGACCCCGGATAATAAAATTTCTCCATTTTTTAGGTCCAATTTAACGGTGGCTTAGTATTCGCAAAGGCAAAATGA
Organism: Sambucus nigra; assembly: GCA_949130495.1. Lineage (NCBI taxonomy): Eukaryota > Viridiplantae > Streptophyta > Magnoliopsida > Dipsacales > Adoxaceae > Sambucus > Sambucus nigra. The sequence goes on along the minus strand of OX422213.1, from coordinate 282,070,652 downwards.
ACCTTTCGCAGCCCTTCCCCATTTTCAAACAAAACACACAAACTCACAAAACGGTTTTTATATGCACAATTTCCTTATCAAAATTTTATCGCGCTTGGTTCATTTTAAGGACAGGATTGAGATGAAAACACCCAACCAACATGTGATAAGACAAGCACAATAATCAAACAAATCCGTGCATGTGTGCAATAAAGGAAACATGAGTCAAACATGTAGGAAGTAACACTTAATTACATCTTAATGACTCCAAACATTATAAAGCACATGGATGAATTGACCTATTGTCTCAAAACACTATCAAATAGTCACATGAAAAATGGAATGATGTTGTGACTCGGTTATCCTAAGTGTCCATCCATAAACAGTGCAAACAAAATACAAAAATCTTTTTAGATTTTTTCAAAAAAGAATTTTTTAAACAAAAAAATATATACAAAAAGTGATACATACTAGCAATAGGCAAACAATGTCATCATGAAAATCACCCTATGCTAGTAAACAAGTCAAACCTCAGTCATTAGGTGCGGAGAGGTTTTCCAAAGGTGGTGACAACTTATGAAAAACCTCCATCAATTCTTGTGAAGTTTTGACCAAATACTTAACTTGCTCACCTAAATGGGCAAACTCTCTCATGTAGTCTCCGTGAGCATGTAAAGTATCATGTGTGGGTGCATGTGTGCCAGAAACACGTGTAGAAGCAAAACGTGACACATAACCCACCTTAAAGCAAAATTCCCTAAGGTGTCCTCTCCTTTTGCAATGTGAGCAAACATAAATAGGCCTCGGAATACCTCTCTCAAAAACTCTAGAACGCACTTTCCTAATAGGAATGGGACGCCTAGGTGGGTTAGGGTGAGACTTACGTGAATCAAACACTAAAGTGGGAACCGGCTCGGGTGCTAATTGGGAAGTAGAAGCACCTTCATGACTTATTCCTAACTTCTCACCTTTACCCTTATGAACCACCTTTTCAACCTTCTTAGGTGCGTTCATAAAATTGACTTTGACCTCCCTGACACGTTCGAGATCACTCTCGAGTTGGGATACATGTGTCGTCAGATTAGACAACGTGTCGGTCAAATCACACTTCTCCTTTCTCAAAACCTCCTTCTCTTTCTCCAAATCTAAAACTCGATGACCTAAATCCCTATTATACTTCTTTGTTTTCAAGGTCTCGGTGTACGAATCTCTAAAAGCTTTTTGGAGATCACTTTCATCTCCACTTTCACTCTCACTTTCTCCCTCACTTGAAGCGCTCAAATCATCACTATTGCATTCGTGTGCACTATTGTGGGACAAAGTGGGTATGCTCACACGACTAGAAAAAGCTACAAACTTCTCACCACTTGTCTCATCACCCTCACCTTCACTACTATCACTAAGTGTGGCGGGCATAGCTACTTTCTTTCCTTTCTTTCTAAGCTACGTAGGACACTCAAATGACTTATGTCCCTTACCCCCACATTCAAAACAAGTGACGTTCTCAAAATCTTCCTCACACACCTCATCGGAGTCATTCTCTTTTTCCCTCTCATCACTTTCTTTGGCCTTTCCTTTCTTTTTATTTTTCTCAAAAAATTCTTTTTATTGGAAGAATTATTTTTGTTCATGTTGAGAAACTTTTTAAAAAATTTCGCAAACAAGGCCATATCATTAAAATCAAAATCTCCCTCAGAATCGGACTCACGAACTTTTTCTTTCTTTTTCTTAAAATGAGTCTTTAAAGCAATGCCATCATCCTTAGACTTAATGTGTTTGGTAAACATGTCAATCTCATAGGTTTGAAGATCTCCTACAAGTTCTTCCAACTTAAGTGATTTCAAATTTCCCAAAGAGTTCAAAACAGTGACTTTAGGAATAAAGCATTTTGGGAGAGATCTCAAAATCTTTTTAACGACACGCGTGTTATCAATCACCTCACCCAAATTGAAAGATGTGTTAACAATGTCCGACAAACGTGCATAAAAATCATCAAAGCATTCGGACTCAGACATGGTGATAGTCTCAAATTGGGTGGCCAAATTTTGTAATTTTGATTCTTTAACCGCGTTCGTACCCTCATGTGTCAGTTTCAAAACATCCCAAGCCTCTTTAGACGTGGTGCACGTCATAATTCGGCGAAACTCATCAGGAGATACAGCTCCAGAAATAGTACTCAGACCACGGGAATTAAAATTGGACAATTTATAATCATCTTCAGTCCAATCTGTCACGGGTTTTAAAGCGGTGATGTTATTAACAGTGACCGTGGGAGGAGTCCAACCATTTTCGCAAAGCAACCAAACACGCTCGTCAATAGATTTTAAAATTGATTTCATACGAGCTTTCCAGTAGGCATAATTAGACCCGTCAAAAATAGGCATCTGATTATATAAGTGCTCCATAGGAAAAAATGCGAATTTTGACAAAACTGATTTTTTAAAAAAATAATATCACACGATTTTGCGGAAAATAAGAATACGCGATAAATTAGCGTAACCTGCTCTGATACCAATTCGAAGAGTGTGACTGTGTGAAAATTGATTAAATTTGCAACTTTCTACATTGGCACACTTATTTAATTAGTGTTTATTTTTAAACCAAAATAAATCAGCCCCAAGTCAATCAACTGCGTGTGTGCGTGTGTCAAACCATAAAATAAATAAAGCATGCGACACAAGCTTAAGGAAAAATCCCCGCAGGGCAAAACCTTTTATTTCTAGAACTTTGAAAAGTTTACAAGACCATTGACTTACATACCAACTTGCATCGCCCACAAGAGTAACGCACGGTGTCTGCGTCAAACCTTCAAAGCAACGACTAGAAATCTGCAGTGGTTCACGCGCAGCTATACCACAAGGACCGCAATCCTAGACACGCAGTCTGAAATATTCACAAGGACTCCCTCCACAATAGCACGCAGCTGTCGGTTGTAGAGCTCTCCCCACAAAGAATAAACAAGGGAAAAAGTTATGTTGTTGAACACCAAAACAATTCACTAAAGCATATGGGAGTTTTGTGAATTGAAAACAAAAAGGGATTAAAACCCTAAAAGAAGAAGCCTAAAGATTACTGCTTTAGCAGAGTTTATGTTCTGGAAAACGTATGGACTTCTTAATGAAAACGGACTCATTTAATGATTATTTATATAAAAATGCACCGCCTCGAAAATCGAGCTCGTTCGAACGAGAAGCTATGTCGTTCGAACGAAGTACGCATGTCGTTCAAACGACATCGCGCGACTTCCAATCTCGTTCGAACAAGATGCTGATCTCGCGCGAACGACCTGTGGGTCACAGTCGAGGACGCTTCAAAACTTAGAAAAAATACTCATTCTTAATATTTGACGAAAAAGTCCGCTCCAACACTTAGAAAATATTTAGAAAAAATCTCCCAAAAGCTCTAAGTGAAAAGTAAAGGTATTTAAAACATAACCTTACCAAAGTAAACTTCGCGTAGTCTTGAATGATGAAGAACTTGAGTAATTCGGATCCGTCTTTGATGTAGATGTCTATTGAATGCTCTTCGACGGTGTAGCGGTATATGACATAATAAATTGATAACGGACCTATGAAAATATGTCCTTACAACAGACAGTACAATAACTGAAATGAAAAAAAATAAATATAAATATCTATAAATATCCCTTGGGTATAAACCCGATATACATTATGAATCCTACCTAGATTTTCAAAGAAATAGAGGCGACTACAATCTAAGTCCCGCAACCGTCCGCACCTGTTACGGCTCCCAAGATTCTGAATAGAAAAGCATCCGGCATCCATGCGGTGGGACACCTGTAGTACAATATATATATATAGCAAAGGAGAAATATAAACGGGTCAGAGCCTGAGGTGTAAAAATGTTTAGTAAGTGTGTTAACCGTGCATCATAAATATATATGCACTTATATCATAATTTAAAGTGTAGTCGCACTCCCGTGAAGCCCCTACTCACCTCTCATCTAATAGAGTGCACCTATTTCCGTCCTGAAATCTTAATTAAGTTATCCCACCCGTAAGGACAACCTAGCTTACCATAGGCACAACCTGTACCCACAAGACCTACTATCCTAACATAACCCAAGAATCCAACCCATTCTAATCACACTTAATTATTTTTACACATATATGCCATACTAGGCTTAATTAATTCCAAATTTATAACTTAAACAGTTAACCATCTTATTACTTTACATATTAACATTTAACTACATATTAAGATTTTATTCTCTAAATAACATGCACAATTTAATAAGGACAAAACCTCTCTCTACTCTCAACATTACACTACGTTTCGTGCGTGGGGTGTCTCGCAAAGCGAAATCCAAACAAGGAACCCTCCCGTTACACTACTCCTTGACAATGTCGATCGTAGGGATCAGTTATGTCATACATACAATTCTACTATTATAACTACCAAAATTAGATTACTCTCTAAGAGTGACCTTGATATCTCCGATAAATATCCTTGGGATGATGTAACCGAAATATTCCTCAAATGCGATACATCACCCAATATGTACACCATAGAACTTTTATATCCTTCCATCTATAGGATATGTATAAGTATATATGTATTTACTCTAAACATATATATAGATACAATCATTAATTCCCATATCCAAGTGTACATACCACATATAATGTACAATGGTCATTCACATAAAATAACCGACTATATATATCGCCAATATACTGCACCATGCTATCATCTACCCAGTGCCCATCTCATGTAGCAATACTGGGGTCCACCTGGCGGGGCTAAACGACACCCATCCTCGTGATAAACTCACGCACACAACGTCCCGAGAAGCGGTCATAGCTCCTAATAGGCAATGAGATGAAACATACCCACCACGTCTCATCCCAAAAATGTAAATCACATCATAACACACTGGATGACTATGACGTGGGGAATATCTACACTCTGCTCCTCGAGCCAGGGTGCTCACCCTCATCGCGTGCAACTTCCCAATGATAGCATGAGCGGGGTATGCTTAACCATATAAGTATATATATCATTCACATGCACAATATATATACATCCATATGATCCCATCATATAAATAAACCATCGCATACGGTTTAGACATTTTACAACATGAGTATACACATATATCCATATCTATACAATTATATATATATATATATATATATATATATATATATATATATATATATATATATATCCACATAAATACACACACTTTCTCTCGTCCGTATGTATAAGATTTATAATGTGTATGTCTACCACAATATGAACATAAAGAGTTAGGATGACTAGATGAGGCTCCATTTTTAAATACACTAGAATAACTCTTTTTCTCATTTTGTTCATCATATCCTATACCATTATTATTAAAACGAATTCTTTGATTTTCTACAATTTTATAAAAATATTCATTTCCTTTAGTAAAGGTATCTAAAGATTTCTTTAAATAATCAATCTCTCTTTTTAATTCATTATTTTCAATTTCAAGAGGGTGAGTAACATTTACAGATTTATCCTTTTTAAAAGTTTTAATCTCATTTTTCAATGATTCATTTTCTAATTTCAAATCATCAAAATCATTTGACATAGAATCATACTTAGTTGAAAGTAATGAATGAGACTTCTTAAGATCAATATATTTCTTTTTAAGTTCTTCAAAACTTTCACATAATTCATCAAAAACACTTTGTAATACCTCATAATCATCAACAATATCATCATCACTATCGCTAGAGTTAGGATTAGAGAATACCTCCTCATTATCATTTTCCATGAAACAAGTAACATTTGTCTCCTCACTGCTTGATTCATCAATATTAGCATATAAGCAAGGATTGAATTCTTCCTTTAAAATAAAGCTTGAAATGCAAGGTTGAGTATGTGTCCATTTTGTTCTCACATAATGAAATAATGAATAACTACAAGACATCAAACATTTCAGCATACAAATAATAAAAATGTAGAGTGTTGCATTTAAAATAAATACAGAAAAGTTTGTCATGATCTTTAACTCAATGATTGTTAAATCAAAATAAATAAGAAGAGCACTAGCTCTGATACCAATTGTTGCCCAGAAAGATACTCAAGAGGGGGGTGAATTGAGTTTTTACAAACTTTTAAGTCAAATTAATATTTTAGAAAAATAGTAACTTTAAATCACTTAAACAAATTTCAGATTAATAAATCTATAAAGAATAAATCCAATAATATCAAATAAATGCAACTAACTAATTTAAGCAACTAGAGATGCAGATTTTAACACTCTAGAAATATTAAATTAATTTTCGTATTTAATTTAAAGTGATATTCTGAAATTAATTATTTAACTCAAAAAAAAAATATTTTAACCTTAAAATTAATTTAGTCAAATTTTGGAATTAATTTATTTGCAAGATAGTGTGCTGAAAATATTAACTCAAGCAAGCATGTGCAAATAAATAAATAAAAGTGCGGAAAATAAATGACACCGAAATTTAACGTGGTTCGGCCAAATCCCGGCCTACGTCCACGCACCTAGAGCCCCCGACTCCTTTGCGCTTCACTAAACCTTATCCACTTGCGGGTAGGATCAAACCACCGCGTACAACTGTTTGCAAGCTAACTCCGAGCTTCAAACCCCGTGGCCCACTTGTGGGTAGGAACCAATCACCGGTACAAACCGAAGCTTCAACAAAGCTTCACAATAAATCTGAATTTTTGTAGTACAGAATAAAATACTGAAACTCCTTAAAATTCAATTTGTAATCTGAGTTTCTCCTTCTTGAATCAGACTTCAATAAATGATGTTGAAGTAGGCACAACTCTTCTTCTTCAATGATTGAGCAGATGATAAAAAAAATTAATTGCTCTCTTGAATGTGTAGCTGAGTAGTAAAATAAATGCTCTCAATAATTTTTCAAGTCTTGCTCATGCTCTCTTTTTAAGTCTACTGTCTTCAATGCAGCTCTTCAAAGCTTTAAATGTGTCTTCCAAAAACTAGTTGTTAGACACATGCATTTTGAGCATTTAATGCTCCAGATTTTCTGAGATGGTGTAGCTTCAAAATGATCTTCAAGTCTGATATGCAGATATTTATTTTTTATTAGCTCCAATAAAATATAACTGTTGTAACACAAAAATGGTAATCTGAAAATATATCTGATTGAAAGTGGCTTTGAGGTGACTCATATATTTTCTGCATAAAAGATTGTTAGTACAAGAGATAAAATACAAAGCTGATGTATTTATGTGGAACCATTGTGTAAAGAATATAACTGATGTTTAAAGGACATTTTTCTGTCAAGAGAGTAAATGGGACAAAGTAAATATATGTACTACTCAGACAGAGGTTTGCAAGAGTATATATGTAAATATACATATATATATATATATATATATATATATATATATATATTGTACAAAAAAAAATATTTTCCACACTGAAATAAAAAGTTTCCAAACAGATATAAATATATAAAATTTCTGACAGATATATGTATACGGATTTTCGGACTGAAATATATATATTAGAGATTTTCGAACAGATATTTATAAAAGAAATTTCATAAAAAAAATAAATATATATTTTGAACAGGTATTTATAATGATAAGTTCGGACAAAAAAAAATTATTTCGGAAAAATATTAATAATGATAAGTTCGGACAAATCCAAGTCATCCAAAAAAACAGGAGGTTTCAGCCATAGGAGCAATCGGACACGCAGGTATAGCATTAGCCAAAAAACAGTTGACACAAGGTCAAATCTATGGCCGAAAGTCAGTAAGGCTCTTCATAAAATAAGCAGGTCTATTCACTATTCACCAAGCAGGTCTAAATTTAAGGAATGATTGAACAAAGGTCCAATCGCCTAGGGCTATAAGCCTATATTTTCCAGTGTAAAATTTGTAGAGTCAAATCTCGATTTAAAAAGTACACTTAGGATGAAGTGCAACAACTATGGGACGAAATGCAGAAGGTAGCGTCCAAATCAGACAAAAAAAAATTGTATAGAGATGTATGCGTGGTTTCAAGGTGTACAGCTAGAACAATAGCTGGAAGCAAAGGAAAACAGGTATTAATGAAAAGAGTTCGGTCAAAAAAAATATATAAATAAACAATTCGGAACAGAAAAAAATGTTTTGAACAGTTATAAAAAGTGTTTTGAACAGATATATAGCGAAAAAAAAAATTCTAAGTTCATATATATAATATATATGGATCATCATTCGTACAAAAAAAATCTAATTGCGCAGGAGACAAATCCAATATGACCTGCTACGGTCATGCTATGTCCAGCAAAACACAACATCAACTTTATTCAATCTCCCAACTAAGGCCAACAATAAAGTCTAGAGGCTACTATGTCAATTCAAGTAGGCAAGCAAAACAACATACATGTAAACATATTAACATCATATATAAACATATATGTACTAAAGGACATACATACATACATACATACATACATATTTATACAATCGTAGAAGGCAAAACAAAATGGTCCAACAGCTTTTGGCATTTGCCAAAATGCTAGCAAAAGTTAATAATATATTATATACACAAAAGCATACATGTAGAAAGTAACACAAAGCCACACAAAAATATACACGCATATGTATATATATGACAAAAATAATAATTTTTTTTAACAAAAAAAAGAAAATATTCAGTGTCAACTTATTTTAAAATTATAATATCATTAACAAAAATTTTGCTCAAAATTGATTAGTCACACAATTAAAGTGATAGATCAAGATATGCATGTGTCCCTAATGTGTCAAGTGCAAATGTTCAAAACACGTGAATACCTTTATTCGGATATGTCATTGAGTAGAGTCGAGGCGTACTGAGTCATGAAAATAAAACTTAGCCATAAACAGATATAACTCACTGAGAATAGATATGTAATCAGGACAATATCACATTAAATGCAAACATTATATAGTATAATAAATATATGTATATAATGGTATATTAACAAGATTATATTATAAATGTTATACAATAATAAATATCTATACAATAACCTAATAAAAATATGTTTGGAATCATCAAAATCAATATATTAAGTTAAACTAAAATGTATATTAATTAAACTAATTTAATTAATTAAGGATAAAATACATTTTCGTTAACAAACTCGACTATTAGCATATCCCAAATTATATTTCATTTACAATCTATTCTTTAGGTTAATCATTACTAAGGATACGCGACCAATCTCTCTTGTCCGTGCCCAATTTGTATCTTAATAGAATCCTATTTCTATAAGGATTCGACACTCACCTCGGCCTACGATTTTGAGCCATGCCCTGCCCCCTCTCTCTCAAAGAGTCCTAAACCGTACATCGTATGTAAGCCCACTTATGACCTCTAAGTAGAACTACCATTCGTAAAGGAATTCCCACACTACACTAATACAATAATCTCCAATACGTATGTACATAAGTCCCCAAGATGACCCAATGCATACCCGCTATCTCATCATGCGAGAATCTCCAATTAAAGCTCCCAACACATATTTCTTACATCATATAATCATGTCCTAAGTCAATAAACCCAACCAAAAAGGGTTAGATATCCTTCTAGGAAAATTTAGAAAAACTACCCTGTTTCCTAATCAATTCGGCCCTAACAGCGAATTGATTCGGTCCCCGCAAATTGATTCGGTCCGACCAGACCTATAAGTCTGATACATATCGAATCGATTCACTAGGGGCAAATCGATTCGGCCCTAAAGATCGGAGGCTTCTGCAACCTGGCGAATCGATTCACTTTGGGCGAATCGATTCGGCCAGTTCAGAAAGCCACGAAAATGGCTATTTTTCTATAAGCCCAAAATTTCCAAAACTCACATATATCATTTCCCAACCATCAATCTTCATCCCAAACATGTTTCTACCCTTAAAACTCATCATATAACTACCGCACAATTTATATAACCTCAAATGCAAGATTTTTACTCCAAAATTAGGTTTTTCAATTAAACCTTAAAATTCAATTCTTTTATCCACAAATTATGAAATTAAATACACAAATGAGTTATTTAGCACGATTAAACACTTGCCTCGAAATTGTAGAGGTTGGATCATCCTCGAGATCGCGTTTGGGCCGGAAATCTCCAAGCTTTCTTCCTCTCTCTCTTCCTTCTTCTTTTTCTTTCTTTCTTTCTTCCTTTCTCTTTCTCTCTTTATCTAAATGAGAAGGCTTGATCCGTAAGCCTCTTAAATACCTTAAAATAATAAACCCAGTTTTAAATGTTAATACACACTTTAAATGACTCGTTTACTCCAATTCGAGTCAAACTGACTTAAAAATATTTCGGAGCTGAAATGAAACCCAATGACAGTCATTTTGACTATCTCGACCCATCCGGAACCAATGGCGCACTCAGAATTATCATTCGGAATACTTTAAAATGTCCTCAATAATTGGACTTCAATTTCCAAATTCTAAAATTCTCCGATTTAAATGAAGTTTATTTTTCTCAAAATTTAATTTCTCAATCCCAAAATCATGGGGTGTAACACTCTTCCCCCCTTACAAGAATTTTGCTTGCGAAATTTAAGATATGCCTAGGACTTCAATCTCATCTAGTCCTTACATCTACCCTCTAGATCACTATACCGATCCTTTCCAGTTCTCACGTCGAACCATATGGATTTAAAAAAAATCAAACTAATTACCCATGGCGCCTATGCACCCCGTACCCGAGCTCCACTCGTCGAATTATAACCAGGCTCCATTAGCCTCAAATCGTAATATAACCCTCAGCAATATAATCTATAGCAATCATATTAAATATATAAAAGTTTGAAATTCCCAATGGTTGAACTCTTCTCAATTCCTGACACTAGCTACATTCATACGGGGGAGGTCTCGCAAGCGAAATCCAAATAAGGAACCCTCCGGATACACTACTGGGTAGCTATGTCGGGGATTAAGATCAGTTGAACCAGGGTTAAGGTTTTATAAGAGATTTTTGAATTATAGATATTACCCGAAGGCCTATGTAACAATATAATATAAAATAATTTCCATGTCTTTCGACACGCCAAACAAACACCTTATGTTTTGGACACAAGGCCTCAACATTTATAATACTCCTACCAACAACTAAATCTCAAAACTAACACAATATCTGAGCTAAATCCTTTTCCGCTCAACGCGGATTCTACTTAACTCTGAACCTCTCAGTTATACAATTCTTATATATTACATCAAAGCATTTGCCACAAGGTAACTCCTCCTCTCATTGGAATACCACAAGTACATGCCCTAGCATATCAATAAAATAATAACATAATAACCACTACCCAACAACCTAAACAATCCACACTTTCGGAAATTAATATCACAACTCTCTACTATCCCTTCATGAGACGGTCTATTATCTCAAAAGGTTCCATACAAAGGCCGTACTTGCTCACTCCTTCCCAAGGCCTAATTCTCCTCAAAGAAATATCTTCCTCATAAATCCTTCCTAACCATCCCGAAGGACAAGACGCTATTGCGACTACCGAAAACTCCCTCAGTCCTACTCAATGGACCTAAAACTTAAATTTCTCACTCCCTCTTCCCAGAAGGTAATTCTCCCGATATTGGGACAACTCCATACACCTCACATCGGTAAAAGTCAGCAACACCAGGTTTCCTAACAAATATTGAAGAATTTCTCAATCTAAACCTCCCAAGGGCTCCCTACTCTCTCCTCATCAGTACTTACCTTATCGATCATGAAACTCCCCTTCTTATCTCTTCCCGAATCACGAAAAGAAATACCCCAAACCAAAGCGTACCCAAAATCTGTTATGGGTATTACATCTCTCATTTTGACCCTTCCTAACCGACTTATTCTCGGCAACGTCTGAGACGAAAACAACCGTGTCAGAACGTCATTCAAATGAGTACACCTCGTAGAAAAAGATAAACGTAGTGAATACAATAATCCTACTAGTAGGGCTTTATATCAAAAATGTCAACGGAAGAACGCAGAAAACCCGCACAGATCCTAAAGACTCTAGAACTTGATGCTCTGATACCATCTGTGATAACCCGCTTAAAATAATAACGGGTGGCTAGCTCTATACTACCTTAAATCAGGAATCCGAGATGGCCTAGTCTCAACATCTATTGATAATTCTAAATAATATAAGACTAACTACCCAAAATCATCTAAGCGAGATGTTAAAATTAAATAAAATACGAAAATGACAACAAACCAACTCTATAGAAGTACTAACAAAGGTAAAACATACACGAGTACATGATAAATGTAATGCTAGAATAAAATGAAATGCGTATATACAAATGAATATACCCGAATAAGCTGTCGGGTCATAGACAGTACAATAACTGAAATGAAAAGAAAATATAAACATCTATAAATATCCCTTGGGCATAAACCCGATATACAATATGAATCCTACCTAGATTTTCAAAGAAATGGAGGTGACTACAATCTAAGTCTAGCAACCGCCAGCACCTATTACGGCTCCCAAGACTCTGAATAGAAAAGCATCGGGCATCCATGCGGTGGGACACCTGTAGTACAATATATATATATATAGCAAAAGAGAAATATAAACGGGTCAGAGCCCGATGTGTAAAAATGTTTAGCAAGTGTGTTAACCATGCATAATAAATATAAATGCACTTATATCATAATTTAAAGTGGAGTCACACTCCCATGAATCCCCTACTCACCTCTCATCTAATAGCGCGCACCTATTTGCATCCTGGAATCTTAATTAAGTTACCCCACCCGTAAGGACAACTTAGCTTACCATAGGCACGACCTGTACCCACAAGACCTGCTATCCTAACATAACCCAAGAATCTAACCCATTATAATCACACTTAATTATTTTTACACATATATGCCATACTAGGCTTAATTAAATCTAAATTTATAACTTAAACAGTTAACCATCTTATTACTTTACATATTAACAATTTATTCTCTAAATAACATGCACAATTTAATAAGGACAAAACCTCTCTTTACTCTCAAAATTGCACTACGTTTCGTGCGTGGGGCGTCTCGCAAAGCGAAATCCAAATAAGGAACCCCCCGTTACACTACTCCTTGACAATGTCGATCGTATGGATCGGTTATGTCATACATACAATTCTACTATTACAACTACCAAAATTAGATTACTCTCTAAGAGTGACCTCTATATCTCCAATAAATATCCTTGGATGATGTAACCGAAATATTCCTCAAATACGATACATCACCCAAGATGTACACCATAGAACTTTTATATCCTTCCATCTATAGGATATGTATAAGTATATATGTATTTACTCTAAACATATATATAGATACAATCATTCATTCACATAACCAAGTGTACATACCATATATAATGTACAATGGCCATTCACATAAAATAACCGGCTATATATATCGCCAATATACTACACCATGCTATCATCTTCCCAGTGCCCATCTCATGTAACAATACTGGGGACCACCTGGCGGGGCTAAACGACACCCATCCTCGTGATAAACTCATGCACACAACGTCCCGGGAAGTGGTCATAGCTCCTAACCGGCAATGAGACGAAACATACCCATCACGTCTCATCCGAAAAATGTAAATCACATCATAACACACTGGACGACTATGACCTGGGGAATATCTACACTCTGCTCCTCGAGCCAAGGTGCTCACCCTCATTGCGCGCAACTTCCCAATGATAGCATGAGCGGGGTATGCTTTTTACATAAGTATATATATCATTCACATGCACAATATATATACATCCATATGATCCCATCATATAAATAAACCATCGCATACGGTTTAGACATTTATAACATGAGTATAAACATATATCCATATCTATACAATTATATATATATATATATATATATATCCACATAAATACACACACTTTCTCTCGTCCGTATGTATAAGATTTATAAACTCGACTATTAGCATATCCCAAAATCCTCAATATAATAGCCATAATTCCAAACATACTAGCTGAATTCATTATATGAATACGATCTCTCACTTGAAGCATATTCATCCATTTCTCCTTATGATATAAATAATCTTCCAGCATTAAGGTTATCACCCAAAGTTTAATGTAGGTAACAATCATTACCTATCGTATCGATATCCGAAAGTACATCCACATTTCTAGTACTAATTTCGACTATTGGTATACACATAACTAATAGTCCATAAACCTCAAGCTCAATCTTAAATTCATCATATGATCCCATCACTTAGGGAATTACCACATCGATATATATTCACTATCCCGACTACAGTTCAGTTACTCCTATAAACCTCTAAATTATATTTCATTTACAATCTATTCTTTAGGTTAATCATTACTAAGGATACGCGACCAATCTCTCTTGTCCGTGCCCAATTTGTATCTTAATAGAATCCTATTTCTATAAGGATTCGACACTCACCTCGGCCTACGATTTTGAGCCATGCCCTGCCCCCTCTCTCTCAAAGAGTCCTAAACCGTACATCGTATGTAAGCCCACTTATGACCTCTAAGTAGAACTACCATTCGTAAAGGAATTCCCACACTACACTAATGCAATAATCTCCAATACGTATGTACATAAGTCCCCAAGATGACCCAATGCATACCCGCTATCTCATCATGCGAGAATCTCCAATTAAAGCTCCCAACACATATTTCTTACATCATATAATCATCTCCTAAGTCAATAAACCCAACCAAAAAGCGTTAGATATCCTTCTAGGAAAATTTAGCAAAACTACCCTGTTTCCTAATCGATTCGGCCCCAACAGCGAATTGATTCGGTCCCCGCGAATTGATTCGGTCTGACCAGACCTATAAGTCTGATACATATCGAATCGATTCACTAGGGGCAAATCGATTCGGCCCTAAAGATCGGAGGCTTCTGCAACCTGGCGAATCGATTCACTTTGGGCGAATCGATTCGGCCAGTTCAGAAAGCCACGAAAATAGCTATTTTTCTATAAGCCCAAAATTTCTAAAACTCACATATATCATTTCCCAACCATCAATCTTCATCCCAAACATGTTTCTACCCTTAAAACTCATCATATAACTACCTATATAACCTCAAATGCAAGATTTTTACTCCAAAATTAGGTTTTGCCATTAAACCTTAAAATTCAATTCTTTTATCCACAAATTATGAAATTAAATACACAAATGAGTTATTTAGCACGATTAAACACTTGCCTCGAAATTGTATAGGTTGGATCATCCTCGAGATCGCGTTTGGGCCGGAAATCTCCAAGCTTTCTTCCTCTCTCTCTTCTTTCTTCTTTTTCTTTCTTTCTTTCTTCCTTTCTCTTTCTCTCTTTATCTAAAAAGCGGCTTAATTTGTGCTTTCTCATAGACTAAGAACCTAAACTCAATCTCAGCCCTTGGATTTATTTTATCAACGTACTGCATGCGTTCTATCCTAATCCTTGTGAACCCCCTAGACCAATCAGAAAACGTTTTAAACCACCGCCTTTGTTAAACCGTTGGATGAAAGTCAACAGTCCATGACCAAATCTCAGCCTTTGGATTTGATCTCTTATTCTCGAACCTTCCTTGCTTAATATAAAAGGAAGTTAAGTCTCAGCATTTGAATACTTTGTCCACTTCATCCAAATTAAGAGAAAAAGAGAAGAAAGAGAAACCAGAGAGAGAAAACCCAAAATCATTCAAACCCTAATCTTATTTTCAAACCCTAAATTCTTTTTTTCAAAACTAGTTTAGATCAAAACTGAACCTGGGTGTTTGAGAGTTATTTTGGTAGTGGTTTGAAGTCAGTTCGTGGTTTGAATCCTCTGAGTTTGAGATCTTGTAACCAACTTAAGAATTTCAGTTTGATCTCTACTTCCTTGTTATATAAACTGTAGATCTTGCTATTTTACGTTATATTACACTTAGATCTGCATTTTTACGTTTCTCATCTTAAGAAATCAGATTTGTTGATTATTTTTCTATAAATGTTTTTCACAACTCTAGCATCAACAAATTCTTTTCTCTTTCTAGTTCTTATGAAACAAGACTCCTGATCTAGTTAGAATCGCAATCGGTGGTTTTTAATTTCAAAAATATTTTCAAAACCCTCTGAAATTGATTAAGACCTTGAACCGTCTTTCGAGCAAGGTAACCTTGGATTCTGGGTTAGTTTAAAGATCAAGATATTTCTTTATATCTAAAGAAGAGAGAAACTGAAAAACTTAATTCATTTAGATCTTTCGGTAATTTGATAGGACTTATTTGTATAAATAAGTGTGAGTGTGTCCATGCCTGTGTTAGATCACTTTCATAAACACTTGTCACACTACAACACAAGAAGTGTTGGGTATAAGATCTTGAAACATCAAGAGTCGACGTAAAGCTAGAGCAAAGTGTTGAGAAGTTAGCAAGCTGAGATAGCCACATCAACATCAGAACTGCAGAAAAGTTAGAATTAAACCAGTGGGTACATATTCTAAACTTGTATAGGTCTGTTTTGTTTGCATGTGTGTTAAATAGCCTATAACTTGTATAGTTTATTTTAATGGATTTTTGGTTTGTGACTTAGAGGTCACCGTGGATGTTTCCTCAGTTGGGTGAGATTTTACCACGTTAAAAACTGTGTGTACTTAATCTTCCTACATCTCCTCATCTCATTCTTGTTGGTGTGATGATTTAAACTATTTTTCAAAACTGTTACATGATCTTGAACTTATCTCGTACATATATTTGTTAAACACGTCTTGTGATTAATCTGTTTGATTTAAAGAAAAGAGTTTCCCCAAAAAACAGTTCGGAGTTACTTAGACAGTTTAATCTTGAATTAAACGACTTAAGTGATAGCATTTTAATTGGTATCAGAGCTTGGAATTTTTTTAAAAGGATCTTGTATTTCTGAAATTGTTTTCTTAAATCAAATAATGGATGAGAAAAATGAAAGATTTGGTAACCTAACCAGACCCCCTCTCTTAGATGGAAACAACTTTCCTTACTGGAAAGTAAGGATGGTTGCTTTCATACAAGGAACCTTGGGAGATGATGTCTGGGATATTGTTGAAAATGGATATACTTATCCTACAAAACCATCAACTGAAGGTGGTAATGAGAGGATTAAGAAAGTATTAAGTGAATTCACTCAAGAAGAGAAGCAAGCCTCTCGAAACAATAATAAAGGTAAGAATGCCATTTTTATGTCTATAAAGGAACATGAGTTCAAAAGGATCTCATCTTGTACCACTTCTAAGGAAGCTTGGGATACACTGGTTACTGCACATCAAGGTGACACTAGAGTTAAGGTTGCTAAAACACAGATGCTTATCCATCAATATAACTCTTTAATCATGTCAGACTCTAAATCATTTGATGACTTTTACATGAAATTAACTGACATTATGACCAAATTACATTCTAATGGGATAATCGATGACAGAAATGAAATTCTCTCGAAAATTCTAAGGTCATTGCCACAGAAATTTGATAACAAAAGATATGCTATTGAGGAAATGACAGATCAAAATCTCACTCCTGAATTACTCAGTAGTACACTGAGAACTGTGGAAATGGAACTATAATTCAAGAAACAATTAACCCAATCCCATTGGAAACAGACTAGTTCTAATTTGAGATTTTCCTCTAAACTGATAAGACCTGAGCATTGCATTCACAATAATGATTCTTAATTCTGATGAGGAATGTGATAAATATAGTTTGGATAATTAGATTGCCTTGATGTCAAAGCAGTTTAAGAAGATTGTGAAATTTAGAAATAAAATGGCAACCAAACAAGGCAAGCCAAATTATCCAACTCAGTCTAATCATAAACCTCATGAGAAAGTTCAAGACAAACACCACAAGGACATTCATAAAAGACGTAATAAAGACTTTAAGAATATTAAATGTTTTAGATGTGGAAAATTGGGTCATATAGCACAAGACTGTAAAGTTAACTTGAACACGACCAATAAACATACTAGGGCCAATATTTGCAAGACATGGGATGATTCAAGTGACTCTGAGAATGAGGAACTTGAGTCATCTGATATTTTTTA
Source organism: Sambucus nigra (assembly GCA_949130495.1). Taxonomy (NCBI): domain Eukaryota; kingdom Viridiplantae; phylum Streptophyta; class Magnoliopsida; order Dipsacales; family Adoxaceae; genus Sambucus; species Sambucus nigra. Next base: position 282,052,662 of record OX422213.1, on the reverse strand, counting down.
TCCTTGCATGTCTTTCTTTGCTAAGATAATCTATAATGATGATATGCATGTGCCTAAGTATGAGAATGATGCTAGTAGCTCTACTTCTATTGTTATGGATCATGCTGCTACTGGTTTAGATGCTTTAATTTTTTAGAATATTACTAGTTCTACAGCGGGGTGTGTGAGTCAAAGGGAAAGAGATAATGACGATGTCAATGTGTGTGTGAGTTATTGAATTGAATACTTAGGGGTGACTTCACACACTACACTTAGTGACTCAGACACTGAAGACCTCCCTGATGTTCACACACTTTATGCCAAAACTCTCAAAAAAGCTCTAAACTAGAGAAAATAGTGAAAGATATCACTAAGAAACTAGAAGACCTAAGTCTAATGGTTAAACTTAACGCTAAGAGTACACTACCCAATGTCTAACTCATCAAAATGAAGTCAAAATTTTGATCAAAAATTGAAAGATTTGATTGAAACAAATGAAACTCTGGAGAAAAAATATAAAGGGACATTATTAGAATTGGAACAAGCCAAAGAAAATACAAAAACTATTTTTAAAAAGCTTGCTAATTTTGAATATAATTCCAATTATTTTGATGATTTTGTTGCTGATTCAAAAACCAATTCTGATGATCGAACTGGGATAGGATTTTGCCCAAATTTAAAGACACAAATTAAAAACTTTGAATCAATCAAATTTGTGTCAGGTGGCAAAATACCTATGGAAACATGTCCATATTTTCAATCTCTAAAGTATGAGTTTGATCAAAAACATCAAAAGTTGGATATTGGAGAATCAAGTCACTCTAAGTGTGATAGTCCACTTAAGGCAAAATATGTCTGCCCTCCTATTAGGAAGAGTGATTCTGCATTCCAAACTGCACCCCTTAGGAATAAGGTTCAACATCAGAATCCCATGAAACCTATGTTTAGAGACTTTCCTAAGGCGATACCCTCTTCAAGCAATCTATATTTCTCTTTCTGTGATAAATACAAATATTCTTTCGAAGGTTGCTATTCTAGACGTTTAGTTAACCCTGTCTATAATACTTCTTTATACCAAAACTTTAACTACTCTATGAGAAGCCGTAATAACTATGTTATGCCTAGACAACCAGACAAAAACTCTAACTATAGAAAGAAAAAGACCAGACCTAAAAGATCATTTACAAGAAGAATTCATAGGAACTTTTCTAAACCAAATGCTCATATTCTTCATAAAACTCAAATGCATGCGCAAAACATTTTTCAACAAAAATCTAATGCTCGAAAAATTTATCAAATGAGGGCAAATATGCGCAAAATAAAAACAAGAGCTATTTGGGTTAGAAAAGATGAGCTACTGCCCTAGATGAAGTGTAACATTGTGATTACTGCTTTAAAAGTTGAACACACCTCTTCTGGTTGGTATTTAGACTCTGGGTGTTCAAAACATATGACTAGTGATGATATAAAACTTTTAAACAAAACCAGCTTTGCTGGAGTAAAAGTTATTTTTGGTGATGGTGTATTATCTCAAATCATTGGAAAAGGAACTCTCTAAGAAGAAGGATTGCCTCTGCTTGAAAATGTTCTTCTAGTAAAATGTCTTAAGGCTAATCTACTTAGTATCTCGCAATTTTGTGACTCAAATCATACTGTCACCTTTTCAAAGAATAATTGTAAGATTTTAAATGAAAAAGGTGAGTGGATAATTACAGGATTTAGGACTCTTGAAAAAAAATTTACTGTCATGAACAGTACTAAAACCTGTAACGTTGCCAGAATGGATGACAATGAAATATGACATAATAGGATAGGTCACATAAATTACGATAGTCTTAGTAGATTATCTTCACAAGAAATAGTTAGAGGAATTCCAAAAATCAAACCTATCTCTAACATTGTCCGTGGATCATATCAGGAAGGAAAAATTATTAAGGCACCTCATAAGAAAGTTAAAGATATCCTTACCTCTAAACCCTTGGAGCTCATCCATATGGACCTAATGGGTCCTTCTCGTACTGTTAGTCTCTGTGGACACAATTACGTTCTAGTTATGGTTGATGACTTCACCAGGTTTACTTGGGTAGCCTTATTAAAACAAAAGTCAGACACTTTCAAAACTTTTTTAAAAATCTTACTTCATATAGAAAATGACAAGGACACTCAAGTAAATAGAATTCGTAGTGATAGAGGAGGAGAATTCGTAGATACAGGTATTATATAGTATTGTGACTATAATGGTTACAAACATGAATTTAGTGCTCCTAAGACACCTAAAAAAATGGAATTGCTGAGCGAAAGAATCGTACCCTTCAAGAGATGGCACGTGTTATGATTCATTCCAAGTGTTTACTTAAATATTTTTGGGTAGAATCAATTCGTACTGCATGTCACGTTATTAATAGGGTCTATCTTAGGGAAAATTCTAAACAAACTCCTTACGAACAATGGTATGGGAAGAAGCCCAATCTTAAATACCTTAGAAGTTTTGGTAGTACATGTTATATCTGTAAAGACAGAGAACACTTATCCAAATTTAAGACTCGTGGAGATAAAGCTATCTTTCTAGGATATTCTCTTAACAGTAGAGCATACCGTGTCTATAATCTTTGCACAAAGACTTTGATGGAATCCATAAACGCTATTGTAAGTGACACTACTATTGAGAGTAAGACTGGAGAATCAAATATTATGGAAGAGTCTGAAATTGTTTTAGAAAATGACTCTCCAGAAATAGATGATTCTTTAATAATTAAGACACCTGAAGTACCTAACTGGGTTTCTAAAGATCATCCTATAGATAACGTTGTTGGTAACTCTTATGATCCTCTATGTACAAGATATCAATTAAAAAACTATGCTCATTATGCATGTTTTGTCTCCCTTGTGGAACCAAAGAATGTAAATGAGGCATTGAATGACCCTCAATGGATTTCTGCCATGCAGGAAAAACTTCTTCAATTTCTCATTCATGATGTTTGGTATCTTGTACCTAGGCCTGATGATAAAAAGGTTATTTCCACACGTTGGATATTTAAAAATAAATCTGATGAAAGTGGAATAATCATTAGAAACAAATCCAGATTAGTGGATCAATGATATTCTCAAATTGAAGGAATAGATTTTAACGAGACATTTGCTCCAGTTACTCGTCTAGAATCTGTTCGTCTTCTCTTTGCAATAGCCTGTTACTTACACTTTACGCTTTACCAAATGGATGTTAAATCAGCCTTTCTTAATAGAATCTTGACTGAAGAAACCTATGTTGAACAACCCAAAGGGTTTATTGACTCTCAGTATCCAAATCATGTTTATCGTCTTAAAAAGGCGTTGTATGGTCTGAAACAAGCGCCAAGAGCCTGGTATGAGCGTCTTTTCAACTTTCTATTAGATGAAGTTTTTAAGGGAGGAGGAAATGATCAAACTCTTTTTGTTAAACATTTTGACAAAGATATCATTATAGCTCAAGTCTATATCGACGATATTATTTTTGAATCCACTTCCCCTTCAGAAGTTAAATCATGCATAAAGAATTTCAAATGTCCCTTATGGGGAGTTGAAATTTTTCCTGAGTCTTCAAGTCAAACAGAATTCAGAAGGTTTATTTGTTTCGCAATCTAAATATTCTTTAGAGATGGCTAAAAACTTCGGTCTTGAAAGTGCCAAAGAAGATAGAACTACCATGAGTACTACGGTTAAATTATCTAAAGATGAGTGTGGAAAATCCATAGATCCTACTTTATATTGTAGTATGATAGGAAGTTTACTATACCTTATTGCCTCGTGTCCTAATATTATGTACGCAGTTTACATGTGTGCCCGTTATCAAAATAATCCTAAAGAGAGCCACTTAGTATGTGTAAAAAGAATCATTAAATACATAAAAGGCACTCTTAATTTGGGACTTTGGTACACTAATGATACTCCTAGTAGTATAATAGGATACACTGATGCCGATTAGATTGGGTGTACTGATGATAGTAAGAGCACATCAGGAGTGTGTTACTATATTAGTAACAATTTGGTAGGATGGAGTATTAAGAAACAAAACTGCACTTCGTTATCTATAGCTAAATCTGAATATATAGCTTCTGGTAGTTGTTGTGCCGAATTACGTTGTCTTAAACAAATGCTAAATGATTATGGAATTCTAGAAGACTAACTGCATCTCTATTGTGATAATCAAAGCGCGATCAATATCTCTAAAAATCATATTCAACACTCGCAAACGAAACATATAAAAATTAGACATCATTTTATACGCGAATTAGTTGAGACTAAGGAATTAGAAATTAATTATCTTCCTACTGATTTGTAGCTTGCAGATATGTTTACAAAGCCTTTAGATTACAATATATTTCATTCTTTGTGAAAATATATAGGAATGGTTTGCGCTGAATAAATTCGTGTGGCTTAAGTATTTTTTTCCCTTTGTCCATTTGAGACAAAATGGGGGAGAAATTTGAGTCTTATGAGTTCATTTTTTCTTACATATTTCTAAAAAGCTTGATTTTAGTCTTATTTACAAGAATCTCTACCGTTGTCTACAACGGATGTTATTAGGGTATTAGTTTGTAATTAGTTGAGTTATGTAATTTTCTTTTTCTAGGATATGGGTAGATAAAATTTTATATAGGAATAGTTTTTTCTTATTCTTTTCGTATCCCTACGAGTCTTAGGTGACTCAAAGGAGATTTTGTCTCATATTTTCAAAGGAGGAGATTTAAGCACCTTATAATCTTGACTTACTTGAGTATACAATGTATAAGTACTCATCTAGTTTGGAAATTGTGACAAAATATTGAGTCCCATCCCCTAGATACCAAAGAACCTCAGATACTACACTTGATGCCTCAATTGATTTATTCAAAGGTAAAATTCTTAACTCCACACACACACTAGGATTACATACATTCATATATAATGCATTAATTACTCGTGTGAGTTAATTCCCTTTTAAAATAAGGTTTTAATATTTTTGGGAATTTTTAAACATTTTTAAAATGATTTCTTTCATAATAAAAGTCGGTTTTATAAACTTTTGGGGTCATTTTGTAATTTTTGGTTTTATCTAAACTTGTTGAATGTTTGGTTGGGTAGAGTCCGAAAGAGCTTGAGACCTGAGGGTGCATGTGTAATTATTTTAGAACGCGCGTTTGGGTTTAATCTTGGCCTTACACCTGTCAGCATTATGGCGGCTTAATTTGTGCTTTCTCTTAGACTAAGAACCTACACTCAATCTCAGCCCTTGGATTTATTTTATCAACGTACTGCATGCGTTCTATCCTAATCCTTGTGAACCCCCTAGACCAATCAGAAAACGTTTTAAACCACCGCCTTTGTTAAACCGTTGGATGAGAGTCAACAGTCCATGACCAAATCTCAGCCTTTGGATTTGATCTCTTATTCTCGAACCTTCCTTGCTTAATATAAAAGGAAGTTAAGTCTCAGCTTTTGAATACTTTGGCCACTTCATCCAAATTAAGAGAAAAAGAGAAGAAAGAGAAACCAGAGAGAGAAAACCCAAAATCATTCAAACCCTAATCTTATTTTCAAACCCTAAATTCTTTTTTTCAAAACTAGTTTAGATCAAAACCGAACCTGGGTGTTTGAGAGTTATTTTGGTAGTGGTTTGAAGTCAGTTCGTGGTTTGAATCCTCTGAGTTTGAGATCTTGTAACCAACTTAAGAATTTCAATTTGATCTCTACTTCTTTGTTATATAAACTGTAGATCTTGCTATTTTATGTTATATTACACTTAGATCTGCATTTTTACGTTTCTCATCTTAAGAAATCAGATTTGTTGATTATTTTTCTATAAATGTTTTTCACAACTCTAGCATCAACAAATTCTTTTCTCTTTCTAGTTCTTATGAAACAAGACTTCTGATCTAGTTGGAATCGCAATCGGTGGTTTTCAGTTTCAAAAATATTTTCAAAACCCTCTGAAATTGATTAAGACCTTGAACCGTCTTTCGAGCAAGGTAACCTTGGATTCTGGGTTAGTTTAAAAATCAAGAAAGTTCTTTGTTTCTAAAGAAGAGAGAAACTGAAAAACTTAATTCATTTAGATCTTTCGATAATTTAATAGGACTTGTTTGTATAAATAAGTGTGAGTGTGTTCATGCATGTGTTAGGTCACTTTCACAAACACTTGTCACACTACAATGCAAGAAGTGTTGGGTATAAGATCTTGAAATGTCAAGATTCGACGTAAAGCTGGAGCAAAGTGTTGAGAAGTTAGTAAGCTGAGAAAGCCACGTCAACATCAGAACTACAGAAAAGTTAGAATTAAACCAGTGGGTACATATTCTAAACTTGTATAGGTCTCTTTTATTTGCATGTGTGTTAAATAGCCTGTAACTTGTATATTTTGTTTTCGTGGATTTTTGGTTTGTGACTTAAAAGTCACCGTGGATGTTTCCTCAGTTAGGTGAGGTTTTACCACGTTAAAAATTGTGTGTACTTAATCTTCCTACATCTCGTCATCTCATTCTTGTTGGTGTACTGATTTAAACTATTTTTCAAAACTGTTACATAATCTTGAACTTTTTTCATACATGTTTTTGTTAAACACATCTTGTGATTAATTTATTTGATTTAAAGAAAAGAGTTTCCCCAAAAAATAGTTCAGAGTTACTTAGACAGTTTAATCTTGAATTAAACGACTTAAGTGACATCTTTTCAGGTACTAGAGATATCGAACATCTTTACTAACGATCTTCAAAATAAATCTCGTCTCCAAAATCGATTCTAAGGATCCTCACATCAAGATTACTACTTCTGACAATAATACCTACAACGTCTTTAATACAAAACTCCTTATCTCCAAGAAACAAAACTAACACATCTGCTAGACCGAATATCTGATAGAGTACGAATCTTGAAAGGGAATCAAAGTCAATAACACGGAAGCTAAATGGACTCACAACCTACGAGACCTCAGACCATGCTCTAATACCATATTTGAGACCTCGTGCATTCTGGAAGATGAGGTGTCCTTCCGCCATCGCCAAACTACGTCGGGCATCATAAATAAGTAATCATTCTCAGCATAAGACAGATATGAGACATATAAAATTTCTCCATGAGGTATAATAAAATTTAAGCCAACAATTAAAACCATCCATGTAAATAAAAATCCATCACCATGCTATTCTGATATTAAAATCCACCTCCAAATTAATTAAAACTCCAAATAAAAATCCAACTAAAATAACTGACTCAAACCATAAACAATTGTGGAACCAATTGACCCACTAAGTCCCCCATAAAGTATCATAATGTAAACGACTGAATGAAAGTAAACCTATACTATTAAAGCGAGTAAATAAAATGAATCTTCAGCTGCACTGCTCAAAATAACTCCAATACCTCCTCTGCAGCTACTCTCACACTACACTTGAAATGGTAGTCAACGCAATGGGTCTGATTTCACCACATGAATACCAGTTACTTCTCTCAATTAGGGTTCATGAACCCAAAAAATAGCATTATACATAATACACACAACAATAGAATATTTTACGGTAAACGAGATATATATGTAAGCATGCGAGTAAAATAAGCTAGCACTGTCTTCACAAATAATTAAGCCACCCCAGTATTCAAGTCTATGTATTTCATTTCAATTAATATCTAAACACGAGCTCTTAATCTTACTTAATTTGATCAACCAATTATTTTTATTTGTGCGAGACCATTATGGCCAATCAACCCCTTATCGGTTCTGCACACACTCTTAGCGCATTGAAGGTTCTACACATCACACCCATTCCCCTTATTATAGCCCGTCGACCCGTTTAGCTGCCAGTCCACACATACTCGTGAGGTTAAACACGTGACACGTCATTATAGCTCGATGGCCTGTTTAATTGTCAGCCCCCCCCCCCCCCCCCGCACATACTCGTGATGCCAACACACCCCCACATCACTATAGCCAACCAACCCAATTTTCGTTAGTTCTGAACATACTCGCGATGCAAATTCATTTTATTACCCATTCTTTTAGTCTTAGGTATTTACTAATTAATTAAATCTCAAGTTCTCATTATTTATTATTAGCCCCACCGTTTAATCGACGATGAGTCCGTAAAACACCTCTAGTCCCATACCTATAAGTCTCCAAAACATATGAGTATATCCTATCCTACCATATAGGAAGAATACCTACCAATTATTTGCACTTAGTTTTACACTTAGATTACCGAATCGACGGAAAAGCATAAAAATCAACCCCACCTTGAAATACCCATCCGTCAACTTTATACACTAACTAGTCCCATACCTAGTCCTACCTACTAGTCTCACACTTAGCAAGCATCCAAAAATAAGGTGAAAATAACAACTACCCATTTATCCCGTCATCCCCGCGATGTCGAATCTAATTTAAATCAGTAAGTAGTATAAGACATAACATCAACAATTCTACAATTTAATTCCATACATCACTACTCATCCAATTATTCATTTAATTATCATGTTCAATTTAAACAATCCAAAAACATAAAATTTCTAAATTTCTAATCACATGCATATTTTCATAATCATACAACGATAATTATCTAATTTACAAGGTACACATTTTTAGCATGGTTTTACATGATTTAAACAACTTATAACATCTCTACGTGATATTCTACATGCAGACGCCATATAGTCTAACAAAAACCCCATCTCTAATCTAAACATACAAGGATTTTGAGTCTTAATTCATATTAAAGATTTGCATAAAAACAGTCCCAAAATATCTTTCACTTGCCTTAATAAACATATCTAATTTATTTTTGGAAAACATGATTATTAGGGTGTAGACCATATTTAAAATGCATAATACTAAAGAAGAGCAATAGAGATATCCATGCTTGTAAAAAAATATTTGAAGAAATCTGATTTGATGAGTGTGTTCCTCGTGACAAGACGACAAAAATACGTTCGTGAATAATCTTGAGAAAACCCAGTTTAGTTTTTCAAATCTTGGGTTGTAAGTCGTTCAGAATGGGTTTAGGTTTTGGGGAAAAGAGATGATGAATTTTGTGGGAGGCTATTGACTTTAGAGATGTCTAAAAGGTGTTCTAAAAATCCTAAACTCGTCCCTTTTTAATTAGGATTTAAAGAAAGAGGCCATATAAAACACAAACACTAAAAAAATGTTACAGACGATTAGACCATCGGAATTGGATGAAATTTTGATAGGTTGAAGTTGATGGCGAGACGAAGCTGTTGTAAAATATTCAGCTCGATTGACGAGTAAAATTATTTTTCCAAAATTTTTAATTTAATAAAGATTTTATCGGCTGAAAAATCACGGGCGGTTCAATACTTCCTCACTATAATAGAAATTTCATCCTCGAAATTCAACGAAACGTAAATGCGCAACGTAAGATAAGGCTTACATATGCTTACCGTAGAATGCCACAATTGGGCGCCCATACACCCAAACCTATACGTAGCTACCCCACAAGCAAAGTATACTATATATATACTTAACTACAAAAATAACAGCATACCATGTTCTCCCAAGAATCATCACTCGATTCTATCCCCAGAAGTCATCGCAACGCTTTAGTCCTCAAATCAAATCACAACACCAAATCGGTACTAGAGATATCTAACATATGTACTAACGATCTCCAAAATAAATATCATCTCCAAAAATCAATTATAAGGATCCTCACATCAGGATTAATACTTCTAACAATAATGCCTACAACATCCGTAATACAAAACTCCCTATATCCAATATACACAACTAACACGTATGCTAGACCAAATATCTGACAGAGTACGAATCAACAAAGGGAATCAAAGATCAATAACGCGGAAGCTAAATGGAATCACAACCTACGAGACCTAAGACCATGCACTGATACCATCTGTGACACCCCGCACATTCTGACAGACGAGGTGGCTAGCTGCTGCAGCCAAACTACACCTTGCGTCAATAAATATGTAATCATTCTCATCATGTGACAGAAGTGAGACATATAAATTTTCTCCACAAGGTATAATCAAATTTAAGCTAACAAGTAAAACCATCCATGTAAATTAAAATACATCACCATGCTAATTCTAAAATTAAAATCCAACTCCAAATTAGTTAAAACTCCAAATAAAAATATGACTAAAATAACTTACTGAAACCATAAAAAACTGTGTAACCGATTGTCCCACTAAATCCATAACAAAGTATCATAATGTAAATGACTAAATGAAAGTAAACCTTTTCAATTAGGGTCTGTAAACCCATACAATAGAATTATACATAATAAACATAATAATAGAATATTTTAAGTTAAACGAGATATATTAGTAAGCATGCGAGTAAAATATGGTACCACTATCCACCCACATAACTAAGCCACCCCAGTATTCGAGTCTACGTATTTCATTTCAATTAAAATCTAAACACCAGCTCTTAATCTTACTTAATTTGATCAACCAATTATTTTTATTCATGCAAGACCATTATGGCTAATCAACCCCTTATCGGTTATGCACACACTCTTGGTGCGCTTAAGGTTCTACACATCACACTCATTCCTCTCGCTATAGACCGCCAGCCCGAACATACTCGTGAGGTTCCACACACGACACGTCACTATAGACCGATAACTCGTTTAACTGTCAACTCACACATACTCGTGACACTAATACACACCCACATTGATATAGCCAGTCAACCCAATTTTCATTAGTTCTGCACATACTCGCAACGCAAATTCATTTTAATACTCTTTCTTAGTCTTAGGTATTTATTCATTAATTAAATCTCAAGTTCTTATTATTTATTATTATCCTCACCCTTTAATCGATGATGAGTTTGTAAAACACCTCTTGTCCCATACCTAGAAGTCTCCAAAACATACAAGTATATCTTTTTTTAAGAAAAAGATAATTTATTCATAAGAATTAGAAGAAACTGCCTCTTCTAAATGGCTTACATTCTTGAGAAGATCTAAGAAGAGAAATGACATAAACTGTAAATGAGGTTCTTTATAGAATAGAACCCTTACAAAAATATAAATGGAAGATGAGATTAAAAAGAGTTTAAAGAAACCTGAAATATATATTAGACCCCAAAGACTTTTAGACATTTCTAAAAAATGGAAATCCCCATTTATCCACTCTGATTAAGCCCTTGATTTCCTTGGGGAAGTCATTTGTAGAGGACGAAAAAGTATCTGGAAATTAAGAGCTTCCTAATTTGGCTAGATAATTTGAAGCCTGGTTTGCCTCCCTATATAAATGAACAATTGAGAATTTTAATTTCTACAGATGATTTTGAATTTTTTGGACATGCCATTTAATTCTCCAAAGGATGGAACCCTTGCTTTGAAGGACATTAACTAGGACATTTGAATCACTTTATAATATGAGATCATAATCTTTTAGGTCCATGAAGAACTCCAAGCCTTTCAGTAATGCCAGAGCCTCTTCTTCCACATTAGTGACTTATTCAAAATTAACATTGAAAGCCCAAACCATATCCCCGAAATGATTTCTTAAAATTCCGCTGCCTCCTCCCAATCCAGGATTCCTCTAAAGCTTCCATCTACATTTAGCTTTAGGACACCTTTTGGGGTGTTAACCACTTAATTTGTAATCTTTTCCTAGGCAATTGAAATGAAAGACTTTGTTATTCTGCAACTCTTGCTTGATGTGAATCATTACTGAGGAGACACTAGGACAACCATCATCATACTCGCATTTATTTCTAAGGCACCATAAACACCACCATATTATAGCTGGAATTGAAATGATGATACTATGGTTTAACTTAACTGCGTAAAGACACCTTTGGAAAAGTTGATTCCTAAAACCTCCACCCTTACTTCTTTTAATACCAAATTCTTTAGTAATTTTATTCCAAACAAAATCAGCAATATCTCCATTCTCAAAAATACAATCTGTAGTTTCCTCTTTAGGGATGGTACAGTAAAAGCACTTTGAAGGACCCCTTATCCCTACAGTTTTGATCTTGTCATCAGTTGGAAGAAGGTTATTCAAAAGTTTCCACATAAAAATTGACATTTTTGAAGGTAAGGATCTATGCCAAATGAATTTTGAGGTCATTCCGATAGCACCTTTAACTCTGCATAAGTTCCAAGCTGAAGAAGATGAAAAAGCTCCTGAACTTGAAGATTTCCATATGAGAGAATCAGATTTAAGAGCCACGAATTCCTTAAAATGTAGAACTTTTTAGGCAATTTCAGGTTTAAAGAGAAGAAACACCTTTTCCTTATTCCATTGAAAATCAAAAGTCCAATATTTTTTTATGAGACCTTCTTCTTCATCTGTAGAATTCTTGCATTCTATTATGCCCCAATTGTACTTGAAAATATTAATTTTACCTTACCCTATATGCCACATCATATTCTCCTCCACTTTATCCCTTACTAAGCACAGTCTTTCCAAGTATAACCACTACCCCTAATAGGAGCATCAGTAGGGTGGTACTTCCTATAATACGATGCCTTCATGAATCTTGACCATAAATAAGATTAATATCTAAATTGCCACAATAATTTCATATTAAAGGTTAAATTTACATCATTGAGATGCCTTCCCAAACCACCTTCCTTTATAGTCTTTGCAATCAGGTCCCGGCTACACCATTGATGCCTATGATCTCCAAAATTTGAACTCAAAAAAAATTTAGAAAGGAGAGAATTAATTCTATTGAAGACTACCTTTGGAGGACTTATAGCTGAAAGCATGTGCATTGGCATTGAGCAAATAACTGACTTTAAAAGGACAATCTTACCTCCCGGACTCAAACATTTGGCCCTCCAGCCTTGAATTTTATTCTTTATTTTCTACGCCAAGTCTTCAAAGTATATGATCTTCGTCCTTCCACTGAAAATTGGACATCCTAAATAGGTGATATGTTCTTCTTTAATCTGCATTCCAGTGCATTCCTTCAGCTTGTTGACAACCATTCTGAGGCTTATCTTCTTTGATACCACCATATTGCTTTTGGTCTTATTTATAAGTTTCCCTGAAACCTGTTCATACTAGTTCAAAGTCTTCATAAGTTGCTTGACTTCCCTCCTCAAATCTGAATTGAAGATTATGATATCATCTGCAAAACAACATTGGTTAAAAAGAGGAGTACTAATTGGCATTTTAAATCCCATATATGAAGGCTTGAGCCTCATGTTTTCCAATTTTTTTAGAGAACATCAACCATGATAATGAAAAGGCTTGCGGATTGGTGATCCCCATGCCTCAACCCTCTTGAAGATTTGAAGAAGCCTACATTTTCCCTATTATTGACAAAAGTGAACCAAGAGTTTGAAATCAACCTCCATATCATATCCAACCATATTTCACAGAAGTCCATTATTCTTATAACTTTTAAAAGGAACAACCAGGACACCCTATCATATGCCTTTTCCATATCCAACTTCAAAATGATGTTACCTCCTTGTTTTTTTTGGTGAATTCGAGAAAAACATTCTTGGGCCAAAAGAACATTCTCAGTGATGTCTCTTCCTCTAATAAAGCTTGATTGGGTTGGGGATATGATTTTATTTAGAATAGTGGATACTTTATGGCTTAAGATTCTTGAAAATATTTTGTTGATAAAGTTTTGTATACTGATTGGTTTGAAATCATTGAAGGTTTGAGGGTTATCCCTTTTTGGAATCAAGACTAATTTGGTGGTTGTGGTTATTGATAAGCACCCAAAAGTGTATATTTTATACCCCGAATAAAAGTATTTTAGTTGCATATTCTCGACAAATTGGGTCTTATATGCGTAAATGTTTAATGTTCAGGCTTGATCGCCATTTGCAGAGTTCAAACGCTTATTTCAGGATAAATTTGTGATTTATGGAGATAATTCCCCAATCTTGTACCTTACCCAAGCCTAACCTAGCCCAAACCTTCACCGAACCCCGTGTGTGTGTGTTGTCTTTGTACTTTTATTTTTTTTAGATTTTTATTTTGTGTCGTTTTATTTTTAGGATTTATTTTTATTTTCTAGAATTTATTTTTTATTTATTTTTAATTTTGATTTTTGTTAGTTTTTAATTTTAGTTTTATTTTTAGTTTTTCTAGATTTTATATTTTTAGGACTTTAGGTTTTATTTTTACTTCTTTTGAATTTTTTATTTTTATTATTTGAGTTTTATTTTTAATAGATTTTATTTATTTTTAGAAGATTTGTTTATTTATATGTTTTATTTTAGTGCATTGAGTATTTGTTTTTCTTTATTTTTGTTTGTTTTTTGTTCTTAGTTAGTTTATTATTATTTTTGTTTTGTTTTGTTTTGTTTTATTTTATTAGTTTTTATTTGAGTCGTGTTTAGTTTTTTGAGTTTGTATTGTGTGTCGTGTTATTTTCAGTTATTTTTAGTGAGTTTTATTTTTAGTTGATTTTTATTTTTAGTTTAGTTTAGCTTTTATTTTTATTTTACTTGTTTTTATTTTATTAGGTTTATTTTATTATTTTCTTATTTTATTTTATTTAGGGTGCAAAGTTAAACACACACACACAAAACTAACACACACTCACATACACCTAAACAACTCACTTACCCACACCCTAACACCACACACCCTCATACACCCTATCACCCCCACATCCATCTTCAACCTCTAACTACCCATTTATCTCTCTTCCCTCCATAACCAAAAATACACCCATCACCTCCATTAACATCCCATGCACCTCATTCTCATTCCTCCCTCATCATCCATCCCACCTTAGAATCCACAATCTCATACCCATTTCCCAAATACCCATCTCCTACCATACCCAAAAATCCCCATTGCCGGACCTTAAACCCAAATCCACGAGCGAGCCACCACCAACCGTGAAACCCACTGCCCCGGGTCTGCCTCACCAACCCGAGCAATCCACCATTTGCGAACCATACCCGCGACCATATCCAAACCCGACATCAACAAACCCGTACCCACCTTAAAACCATGGAAGCCTCCTGCCCATTCCGGCTTAATCCGAGCCCCTCCCGGTGTCCCAAATGGCTTCAACCTAGTCCGATTGACGACAACTCGATTTGAACACCCGTCCACTCCATTTACCTGCTGCCTGAGCCATAACCCGAAATGGCCCCTTGGAAAAACCCGGCCCATCTCCAAACCAAAATCCACCCATTCTCAAACCTTTGAGCCATTTCAACATTTCATCATAAACCCATTTAAAAACCCATGAATTCTTGAGCACCATCTCTTAAAGCCAAGACCAAAGTCAAATAACGCCACATGTATTTTAAATGCCATCTTTTTCCCAATTCCAAAAATACCCTCCAACCACCTCACACTCTCATGACCTCACACAATCCATGCCCATTTGTGCATTTCCCCATTTTAACCCCAACTTATCCTCACACCCCTCATATCCATTTAATACCTACCCAAATTACCCCTTAGCTCTATGTGCACCATATAAATTGAAGACTTGGGGCCATTTTCAAGAGGAGCTTCAATTTAGTTTTTAAGCTTTGTGTGATAAAATTCTCCACACTCCTCTATAGAGAGTATTTTCATTTTTAGCAAATATCTCAATATAGAGGTGTGTGGTGAAATTTATCTCTTGAATTAATTCTACTCCATCCCTCTATAGTGAGTATTTGTATTTTTAGCAAATATTTCAAAATAGAGTGATGTGGTTGAATTCATCCCTCTTGGATGTAAATTCTAATCCATTCCTTTATGGTGAGTATTTGCATTTTTATCAAATTTCTCAACATAAAGTGATGATGTAGAATTTATATCCTTGGATGTGTTCTAATGTACAATTTTATAATGATAGGATTTGCATATTTGGAAAATCTCTTTTATTATTTAAGTGTCCATTATGAATTCATCCATTATTTATTTTATATATTATAGTTTAGTTTTATTTCTTTTTATTTGTAGTTTTTATTTTAGAATCAATAAATACATTTGTGAGGGATTGTAATTGAGAGAATATTGGTGTATAATTGGAGAGTTGCTCCAATTCAAGTACAAATGGGTTTGATCTATTCCTATTTAAATTCTCTTCGTTTAATCCTCACATGCTCTTATTGTTTACTTTTGTTTTTGGATGATGATTATTGAGGTCTAATCTCCCATTCATGGCATGAATTTTGAGGCACTTACGAGTCCAATTTAGTTAGTTTACTTATTAGCACAATTTTGTTATCTCACTTTTCTTATATTAGCTTTTACATCTTAGTTAGTACTTTAAAAATTAGTATATAGTTAGTTAATTAATTATCCCTTGAAAAAATCCATAAAAAAAGAAAAAATAGAAAAATCATTAAAAAATAATAATATGCAAATGAATTACACATGTCTTCATATATTTTATGTTTCATCCTTAGAGTTGGATTGATACTCCCTTACTTACCCTATGCATATTTTGAGTTTATTTGTAGGTTTAAGGGAATTTTGACGGAAAAGGAATTGCACAACGACACTTACACAGGAGACTCATTTTCTATTCTATCAAATAGTGCCGTTGTCGGAATATTGAAAAGTAATTCTATCAAATTACTTCGTTGCCAATATTTGGAGCTTGGAGCACTTGAGAGGATTTCCCATTTCGTGATTCATTTGTATTTTTAATTTTTCGCACCATTTTACATTTCATTAGAAGGCTTGTATTAGGATTTTTATTCTTGGCTTGTATTGCGGTGCTTAGAGACACCATTTATATTTCATTTCAATTTGTAATAATTAATTGCGAAGAAAAGCATGATACGAAAATCGGACAAGGTAGAGAGAGGGAGTCCAAGGCATGGAATGGAAACCTCTCTACCTTGGGTCGATAGGGCTCCCGGGACCGACTGAGACAGGCGTGATCTCCCCCTGGTTGACTCAAATTGTTCATCACCCCATGGCATAAAAAATAGTGGGATGTACATTTCTAAACCCTCGCGCCTCTCCTGTTAGCGAGTCAATATATTGTGTGTGCTTGCGTGCTCTTATTTGCTTTTATTCTCGCATTTATTTTCGAATGTGTGATGAATTAATCAATTAAGACCTACACGCGGTCATTCATGAGAAGGGATTTCATCACTCGACTCAGTCGCTTACCCTTTGTGTGCTACCCTAGCCATCATTAAATTTAAAATCAATCAACTAAGTAGCCCAATATGAGAACATTTTGCAAAGGCGATCACTCTGATAATTTTCGTGATTTTATCGCCCGCAGACTTAATTAAAATTTAACTACCCTTTCACTAAATTTTGAAGATAAAAAATGGCTATGTGCTACTTAGGATTTATCCCTGACTTGTGTGTGTCCAATTCAAATGCTTTGGTAGTCGATTTTAGTGAGTTCATCAAATTCAAAGTGTCCATATTTTTCCCCATCTTTTCTTTTAAAAAAATCCAAAAATATTTTTCTTTTTCATAATATTTTTCAAAAATCACAAAAATATTTTCTTTCTTTTTCAAAATATTCAAAAACCACAAAGAAAATCTTGCAAATAAAAATAAGGCCCGTGATCAGTGTTTCTTCATCCTCACCTTTGTGAATTTATCCAACAACACCGACGCTCTAGTCTTATTTGGGGGTGATTATCATCACCCATTTTTTCTGCCGCCCCGCGCTTTCATAGATCTTATCTTTAGGGTGAGAATGGTTCGGTCTGGCTGAAGACATTAAACTTAGCACTCCCGGGAGGCAGCCCGTTGTTCGTCTATGAGTCTCATCCTATTTGGGGGTGGTGTTTCACATCAGCCTATGTTTTGCCATATTTATTAACTTGTACACTTTTTGTCTCTTATCATTTATTCAGGTTTATTTTTTGCTACATCTGTCCATTTCATTATCGGTTGATTCTGGTAATATCTTTCCTCCCTTATGCTCTCAATTTTAATAATTATTTTATTTAACATCGAGGACAATGTTTCTTTTTGTTTAAGGGTGGGGAATTTTATCAAAATCGTACCTCTTTTGAAAAAATTACAAAACCTGATTTTTAAAATTTTCGTGCAGTTTCTTTCATCTCATTCATTGACGCGAATTTTATATCATCCATCTTTTTATGTCTAGGAATTAAGCTAGAGGATTTATTTTTTTATAAATAGCTTGTGTATTGCATAACAAGGCATGTTGCACTATGAATTTCTAGACTCAACAAAATTTGCGCACTTATCAAGTCACTACGGTTTAGAGTTGAGGAGTACTATAATTCTCAAGAGAACCTTAAGGATCATTAATAGAGACTTTAGGTTGTGTTTGTGCCCTTTCACCTTTTAGAGAGTTTTACGCATTCTTCGCGTCACAAGTTGATTCAACTTCGTTTGGGTCCGCACTTAATCGTTGTATGATCCCATTATTCTTCATTAAAAAATTTGGCTTGATCACTTTCGAGTTATAAGAAACACGTGTCTTGAAGTTTGTCTCTATCACTAGACTTTCACCCATACACCAACCAAATTCCATCTTATCATACATCCATACACCTTCAACTTTCCATATCATCACCATATATCATACCACCCATTTCCATATCAATTTTATTTTCCACCCACTATGTTGAAAAAGGGAATAGTGTTGAAAGGAAAAGGAGAAGATCCGTTATAGAGAGTTTTTGAATTTTTAGCGAATATCTCTCCCAAAGCCGATTAATATGGAGAAAAATTAAATACAAATCTATGCTGGGGTTATTTATATTTTTAGCAGATTTATCTCATATATTGATTTGAAAAAAAATAGATAAAGTAAAAGGAGAAGATCCGTCATAGAGAGTGTTTGCATTTTTTGTGAATATCTCTCCCAAAGTCGATTCAGATGGAGAAAAATTAAATACAAATCTATGTTGGGGTTATTTGTATTTTTAACAGATTTATCTCAGACATTGATGAGTATTTGGAAAAGAAGAAAAAGAGAAAGTTGCAGTCAAGAAATAAAGACATTTGTTCGTTAAAGTGTAATAAACTATTCTCTAACATCCATCTATCAAAACATCCATCATATCACCATCCTCCCTCATATCATCCTATCCTTCTCATTTCATTTACCCTCACCCACATGCATCCATATTTTCCCTAGGTGTTCGGGAAAATGAAAGTCAACGTGGTTAATAACTCGACGTTCTCACTATAGTGATTAGCATTCTTTCATGAGATCACATTTCTTTCTAAATGTTAGTTCTTTCTTATATGTGTGTGAGACTTTTGACCTTGCTTATATTTACTCACCTCCTTATACAGAAGAAAGATACACTTACCCAAATCTAGAGGGTTCGTTCGAGAGAGTTATATCCGTGAGATTTTGAAGTTGAAGCGTTGATTACGAAAAGGCAATCTAGAAATTACTCTTATAATACTAGACCCATTTTGACTGATCCACACACACACGTTGAGTTCTAGGAAGGATGTGCCTTGAGTATTCACTTAGCTAAACTTTTTATGCACTTCTTGCTTGTATTTTTCAAAACATTTATCTCGTGATGGATTGTGCGAATATTCTATGTCCAACAAGAGATTGACTGTCATTTGCAAATAAAGAATTTTGTGGGTACATTCCCTTCAAGCCCTCACGAGACAAATCTCGTTCTGTAGGATAACCTATAGGTTTAAAGGCTTGTTGCACATGCTAAGTGAAATCGAAAGTGCCCGCGAAAGTGGTACACTTTTCGTTTCTTATCTTTCTCTTTCTCTCTATATTTTGCTCAAGGACTATCAATGTTCTGTTTGGGGGTGGTGTGATAAGCACCCAAAAGTGTATATTTTATACCCCTAATAGATGTATTTTAGTTGCTAATTATCGACAAATTGGGTCTTATATGCATAAATGTTTAATGTGTAGGCTTGATCACCATTTGCGGAGTTCAAATGATTATTGCAGGGAAAATATGCGATTTATGGAGCTAATTCCCCAGTCACTATACCAAAATGGTCAAATTGACACCCTTCAACCAGCCATCCTTGTCACGGTCACTCACTTTTTATCACAGTCATTGATCATGACAAGGTCATGACAAAATCTTGGCATGGTCAATGACCGTGACAAGTCCGTGACATTTACTATTGTCACGGACTTGTCACGGTCATAGATCATGACAAACCTTATAAACTTGTCACGGTCAAGGACCGTGACATGTCCGTGATAATTCTGTCAGTAAAAAACCCTTCCCTCTTCTTTTTTCCCACCGATTTCTATTCCTCCCATTTCTCTCTCTCTCTAAGCGGCTGCACTCTCTCTCTCTCTACAATTTTGGTACGTTTTCTCTCTATATTTCTCTTCCATTTGTATATATGTGTGTGTATATGTGCGTGTGTGTATATATGTGTGTGTAAATGTGCGTGTGTGTGTGTGTGGTGTATATATGCGTGTGAGGGGAGGGGAGGTTATGTGTGTGTGTGTGTGTGTGTGTGTGTGTGTGTGTGTGTGTGGTGGGCAGTGGCAGTGGGGGGAGAGGGCAGGGCTGGGGGTGGGGGTCTGGGGGGCAGGGGGTGGGGGGTTGTGTGTGTGTGTGTGTGTGTGTTCTTGTGTGTGTGGTGGGGGGAAGGGGGTGGGGTGGGGCAGGGGAAATGGGGCGGGGGGTGGGGCTTGTTAATTTTTTTAATTAAATTATTATTGGTTTATTAGATATTGCCCCTCATATGCAAGTAGTTCCCCTTGTTAAAGAATTTATTGATTAAATATTGATTGGTTGTTAATTTTTTTACTAAGTTAATAATTAGTGACCCTTTCATATGCAAGTAGGATTGCCCCTCATTGTAAATTAGTAAATTAATAATTGTATACTTTAATTGTTAGTTTAATTGATGAAAAGAATTAATTGAGTAGATGAATTAAAAGGAGTACAGGATACACATTTGTTGTTGCTATTGCGGTTGGACTATAGTGGATCGATGTTCGGTTGGTTAATTTTAGAAGTGGTATGACCACTGGATTGTTGTCCATATGCGGGTGGAATTTTCAACTTTTTTTTCAAAATTACTTTGTATCACGAACAATATATATATATATATATATATATATAGTATGATAATTAAATGAAACATACTTAAAATTACATATAGGCCGCATATGCGTACGCATTCAATAGCCCTTAAACCCGTTCGAGAGTCATTACCCCTGTAATGAGATCTCTCGAATTGTTGAGTTTGGACAGTTTGGGACTGCATAATTTCTGTATGATAATATTCTTAGTGACTTAAAGTTGTTACTTTTGAAGGAAGTTTTGCAGTCGTATCCTAATGTTCTCTGGGTACATACTAGATTGTCAAGTGTGACTGTTATTTCAATTGATCAATTGAAATAACACTCACACTTGTCAATCTACATCGTGTACTTGAAGAACATGTGTAATAGCTGGTAATTATATTATAGAAATATGCGGTCTTGAATGGGATAGGACCATTCACCCTTTAGAGGAGATGGAGGAAATAGGAATTTCTATTATAAATTGAATTTGAACTTGAAATTTTCATATTTGCATGTCTTCTTCTAATTCATTTGTATTTGTACTAATAACAACATTTTTTTTACAGAAAATGTCTCCTTCGGGTATTAAGGCAAGGATGATGATGATGATGATGATTATGATGATGTAATCTGGGCTCGGTGGTAGCGGAGGCGACGCGGGATCCTCGGCCCTTCGGCTCCCCAGATGGGGAAAATTGGGGATGGCCGTCGAGAACAAGACGAGGCTATTAGCGAGATCCCTCGAGCTGGTAAAGACGATCATCATCCCGGGGTACACAAGTTTGAGGGAGGTGCCAAATGAGCTCAAGTTAGCTATTTGGGTGGCATTACAAGTAATGTATTTATATTTATATTTATATTTATATGAATATTTCAATTCCAATTTCAATTTCATTTTATATTTATATTTATTCGCAACTAATATTGTATTTGTTGGACAAGAACAATTCAGCCTGGACCCAAAACTATGCGATTCCGTCTTGGAGCAGTTTAGGGAGAAACATAAGACCTGGAAGAAAAATATGCGGACCCGGTACTTGGGTAAGACCCGAGACTCCGTTATTCGAATGCGTGACTCCATCCCACCGAAGGAGCCGATCTCATTGGCACAATGGAAAAAGTTCATTGACAATGAGATCGGGGGAGCGACAATTGACATCTCGCCAATCAGGGAGGAAAAATCGAGCGAAAAATACGAACGTGCACTAATCCGGTCGGACGTCTTATGCCGAGGTGGAGCATAGGATGATGGTAAGATTAAATTTTTCTATAATTACAAAAATATGTTATTATGCATTATTTTACTTTGCAGGGACGATACTAATTTTGCATCATTTTATTTCAAGGGACGGGGAGTGGCCATGGGTGCATGCCACACAGGCTCAATACTTATGTGGCTATTCAGACGAAGAAGGGGAAGAATAAGGAGGTGTCCCCGATTGTCGCGTCCACGATTGTAAGTAAACCGACAGTTTACTTTTTATTAATTACGTTTTAATTTTTGTATTTACTTATTTAACTAATCATGTGCTTTTTGTCGCTTCAGGCAAAGCTTAAGGAAGTGCATGAGTCGCAGTCTGATGCCGATAAGGCATCTTTGTCCACAGATTCACTCAGCCAAGTGCTTGGCACTGATCGCAAGGGGAGGACAAGGAGGTGATCTCGCGGGTGGCCAAATCTAGGATCATCGGATTAGAGACAAGCAACACCGGGTTGGCTCGAACGGTGGACTTGCATGACGCGAAGCTATCCCATTTGGAGGTGACGGTCCAAGATATGTTATCATTCATGAAGCGTTTGTTGGACGAAAACCATAAGGGGAACGGGAAGGAGAAGGTGGTGGAGGAGGATGTGTAGGAGGACAAGGATGTGAACCTCGTTGCTTCATCGCTGACACATGCGGACTCTGATGATCCAGTCCCCTATTTGGCTCCCTTCGACCGATCGATGTTGACACTTGGTTGGCCGAGAATATTTATAAAGGACATATTTGATGGCCAGTGGATAGGGCGGGGGTTGAGGGACCCGAATACCGTCCAGGGTATACCAGTTCATGGACGTACACTTTAAGACATCGAGGCAAAGGTGCTCATAACGCATGTGATACTCAGGAAGGAGAACTCCCCATTGTGGTTGCGCGAACAATGCGGCACGATGAATATAAAAAGGTGTATGAATTCGTATATCGTGTGGCCTATCCACCTCCTCAAACCTACCTAAGACATGTATTGACATTATTTGAATTGAATTAATTTAAGTTGTTACATTTGAATTATATCGTGATGTATATTGCTTTGAATGTATATTTCCATTATCTCTATTTTATTTAGATATGTGATGTTTGAATAGGTACAACGTTGCTATAACATGTACAAATATACTGTTGGGCAGTGGCAGTGGCCATACTGCCCAACAGATTTTTTTGCAATTCTGCCCAAAATTGTCACGGTTAATAACTGTGATAATTTTTTAAACATTGCGACGGCTTGTCACGATCTTAGACTGTAACAAAGATTGTCAAGTCACAGACCGTGACATGTCTAATGAACTTGCCACTACATTGACCGTGACAAGTTCGTGACAACAAAAGTTATCTCCCCTAGAATTGTCACATTCATTGACCTTGACAAGTCCAACTTGTCAAGATCAATGACCGTGACAACCCGAAAGATTTTGTGTAGTGTGTCTCGTACCTTACCCAAGGCTAACCTAGCCCAAACCTTCACCGAACCCCGTGTGTGTGTTGTGTTCGTACTTTAATTTTTTTTAGACTTTTATTTTGTGTCGTTTTATATTTAGGATTTATTTTTATTTTCTATTTTTTTTATTTATTTTTAATTTTGATTTTTATTAGTTTTTAATTTTAATCTTTATTTTTAGTTTTGCTAGATTTTATATTTTTAGGACTTTAGGTTTTATTTTTACTTCTTTTGTAGTTTTTATTTTTATTATTTCAGTTTTATTTTTAATAGATTAAATTTATTTTTAGAGAATTTATTTATTTATTTTTTATATGTTTTATTTTAGTGCGTCGAGTATTTGTTTTCCTTTGTTTTCCTTTGTTTTTAGTTCTTAGTTACTTTATTATTATTTTTGTTTTGTTTTGTTTTATTTTAATAGTTTTTATTTGAGTCATGTTTAGTTTTTAGAGTTTGTAATGTGTGTCGTGTTAATTTAATTTATTTTTCTTTTTTTAGTGAGTTTTATTTTAATTTGATTTTTATTTTTAGTTTAGTTTAGTTTTAGTTTTTATTTTATTAGGTTTATTTTATTATTTTATTTTATTTAGGGTGCAAAGTTAAATACCCACACATAAAACTAACACACACTCACATACACCTAAACATCTCACTCACCCACACCCTAACACCACATATCCTCATACACCCTATCACCCCAACATCCATCTTCAACCTCTAACCACCCATTTCTCTCTCTTCCCTCCATAACTAAAAACACACCCATCGCCTCCATTAACACCCCAAGCTCACCACATCATTCTCATTCCTCCCTCATCATCCAGCCCACCTTAGAATTCGCCATCTTATACCCATTTCCCAAATACCCATCTCCCATTATACCCGAAAATCCCCATAGCCGGACCTTAAATCGAAACCCGCAAGCGACCCACCACCAACCGCGAAACCCATTGCCTCGGGTCTGCCTCACCAACCCGAGCGATCAACCATCTGTGAACCATACCTAGGACCATATCCAAACTCGACATCAACAAACCCGTACCCACCTTAAAACAATGGAAACCTCCTGCCCATTCCGCCTTAACCCGAGCCCATCCCGGCTACCCAAATCGCTTCAACCTGCTCCGGTCGACAGCAACCCGAGTTGAACACCCAACCACTCCATTTACGTGCTGCCTGAGCAAAAACCCGAAATTGCCCTTTGAAAAAACTCGAACCCTCCAACCACATTCCGAACCCATCTCCAAACCAAAATCCACCTATTCTCAAACCTTTGACCCATTTCACCATTTCATCCTAAACCCATTTAAAAACCCACGAAGTCTTCTGCACCTTCTCTTAAAGCCAAGACCAAAGTCAAATAATGCCACATGTCTTTTAAATGCCATCTTTTTCCCAATTCCAAAAATACCCTCCAACCCCCTCACACTCTCATGACATCACACAATCCATGCACATTTGTACATTTCCCCATTTTAACCCCAACTTATCCTCACACCCCTTATATCCTTTTAATCCCTACCCAAATTACCCCTTAGCTCCACGTGCACCATATAATTTGAAGACTTGGGGCCATTTTCAAGAGGATCTCCAATTTAGTTTTTAAGCTTTGTGTGATAAAATTCTCCACACTCCTCTATAGAGAATATTTGCATTTTTAGCAAATATCTCAATATAGAGGTGTGTGGTGAAATTTAGCTCTTGGATTAATTCTACTCCATCCCTCTATAGTGAGTATTTGCATTTTTAGCAAATATTTCAAAATAGAGTGATGTGGTTGAATTCATCCCTCTTGGATATAAATTCTAATCCACTCCTTTATGGTGAGTATTTGCATTTTTAGCAAATTTCTCAACATAAAGTGATGATGTGGAATTTATATCCTTGGATGAGTTCTAATGTACAATTTTATAATGATAGGATTTGTATTTTTAGCAAATATTTTTTATTATTTAAGAGTCCATTATGAATTCATCCATTTTTCATTTTATATATTATAGTTTAGTTATATTTCTTTTTATTTCTAGTTTTTATTTTAGAAGCAATAAAAACATTTGTGAGGGATTGTAATTGAGAGAATTTTGGTGTATAATTGAAGAGTTACTCCAATTCAAGTACAAATAGATTTGATCTATTCTTCTAAAATTGCTCTTCATTTAATCCTCACATGCTCTTATTGTTTACCTTTATTTTTTTATGATGATTATTGAGGGCTAATCTCCCATTCATGGGATGAATTTTGAAGCCCTCGTGAGTCCAATTTAGTTAGTTTACTTATTAGGACAAGTTTACTATCTTACTTTTCTTAATTTAGCTTTTACGTCTTAGTTAGTACTTTAAAAATTAGTATATAGTTACTAAATTAATAATCCCTTGAAAAAATCCATAAAAAATATAAAAAGAAAAAAAAGAAAAATCATAAAAAAATAATAATATGCAAATGAATTACACATGTATTCATATATGTTGTGTTTTATCCTTAGAGTTTGATTGATACTCCTTTACTTACCCTACGCATATTTTGAGTTTATTTGTAGGTTCAAGGGAATTTTGATGGAAAAGGAATTGCAAAACGACACTTACACAAGAGACTCATTTTCTATTCTATTAGTTGTCTTTGGGAGGGTAGAGCCTGTAAAGAATCTACGAACTTCCTTTAGAACATAAAATTTATTATCCTCCAAAAAAATTGAAAAAATACCCATTGTAACCATCAACTCTTGGAGTACTTGAAGAATTTACGCCATTTACTGCAGACTCTACTTTTTCTATATTTGACCATTAAATAAGCTTGTGGTTCATATCTTCATCTACTGAGTTTGGGATACATTGCAGCACTTGTTTTTCTCCAATCTGGTCTGAAATGAAAGCTTCTGAGAAATAACAAATTGCTTCAGTTTTAATAACCTCCCTATATTCTGCCCAAATGACATCCTTTTTCCTTATTTTTGTAATAGATAATCTCCTATGGTTACTTTTGACACATCTGGGAAAATATGATGTGTTCCTATAACCATATTTATCCCATCTTTCTATTGCATTCTGAGCCGAGAAATGAGTTTCAATTTTAAGACTTTGGTTGTAGGTGGCTGTGACCTGGGATAACACCTCCCTATTATTCTCTGATTGGTCTTGTTCATATTTTAAGTCATCTTGTAATACCCTATCTTCAGCGTCCCTTGCAGACTGAAAAAAATCCCCATAGCAGTGCTTACTCCAACTACTTAGTTTCCCTCTTATAGCTTTAAGCTTCAAAGAAATGGACACTATTGGATTGATACATTCCACTTCTTTCCAAGTGGTTCTAACTATATTAAGACATTCTTCCTTCTCAGTCCAACGATTAATGAGTCTAAAGTAATTTTCAGACATGGGATTTAGCACCATACCTGTCAAGAGGAGAGGATTATGGTCAAACATATTTCTATTGAGGTGTTGCACTTCCCATTCAAGCCCCAATTCGAAGAATTATTGATTCATAATCACCCTATCCAATCCGCACCATATACTATATTCTTGACATCTTTTATTATGCCATGTAAATTTTGAACCTTTATATCCCATATCCATAAGACTATTAGATTCAATACATTCAATTAATTCATACATTGCACCAAGATTAACCGCATTACCACCTGCTTTTTCACTCTGATTAGAAATAATATTAAAATCTACACCTATTAACCAAGCTGAATCTTGATTAATATAAGATCAATATTTCCACAACAGTCTTCTGTCATATCTAATGCAACTAGCATAAATAAAGCTACACAACATTGTTTGATTTTTACCAGCCAATTTGATTTTAAAAGAAATGCACTGAGGCATATCAGAATGAACTTCCCAATCAACTCCTTCTTTGAAAAAACACCAAATCTTGCTATTTATATTGGATTTACGTATAGAAAACCCTTGCTTCAGCATAAATATTCTTATACTCTCAGTGTTCTTCTTAGGTTCCAGCACTACCATAGCTTGAATTTGATGATTATATTTGAGTCTTTTCAATCTTCTCATGGCACCTTTTTTGGAGATCCCCCTTATATTCCAAATTAGAGCTACTAACATTTTGAAACTTGAGGGGCTTTTGAGTTTGAGTTAGATCTTAAAATTCTCACTAAGCTATGACTCATTTCCTTCTTATTTCCTCCGTTGATAGAAGTCTTTTTCTTCCTTGAGACAGTGATAAATCCCTCATGTAAGTCCTTGATATCATGTGAAATTTTCTCCTCATCCTCTTCATTTTGAATAGCTTTATGAACTTTTATGTGGCTGGCAGAGCTCTTTCTAATTATTTCTACACTTTTTTGGCATCTCTCAAGACCTAGCACAATAGACTCTTCTTGATGAACCTCCTGTAGGCTAGTCTTACTTGTGTATGACAATTCTCTCTTCTTATTTGTACTAGCACCCTTTAAGTTTGAATGTATATTTGGCAAGTTGGGAGTGGTTTCTACTGGAGTTGAAAGAGTACTGTTATGAATTGGTCTTTTTGGGCTTGTAGGTGGAGTAATCTTATTGGTTGGGCATTTATTGAAAAAATAAGAGAATAGAATTTAGGTTATTCTTTTAGGAGTTGTATTCTCATGTTCTATTTCTTCTTCTTTTTTTTTCTTCTTTTTCTTCTTCTTCTTCTTCTTCTTCTTCTTCTTCTTCTTCTTCTTCTTCAGCATTTGTATGAAATTGTTTATCATGGTTTTCCTCTACTATTTTCTTTCCAAAACATTTTCTGACCCTTTCTTTTGTTGTTTCCTTATGGGGTTGCTCACCATATTGATTGTCATCTTGAATTTCCATTGTTTTATTCTAATGCATATCCTACTTCATGTGACACTTCGCTTGTTTGTGGCCCTTCTTTTCACAAAAGAAACAAAAGGGGGGAAAATCTTCATATATAATAGGCTGCCAAAAGCGTGTGCCTTTATTCGTATTTCCTATCCATACCCTTGAAGGTAAAGTCTTTTTGAGGTCTACTTCCTTACATATTCTAGAAACACTAGGGCGGGCTATAGAATCAGTAGCATTATCAATCTTGAGAGGTTTTCCCACAACTTGTCTAATAGAGAATAGAGAATTCTTATTGTATAAGTGTATAGGTAAAAGAGGTAGAAGAATCCAGACATGAACAATTGACGATTTCGTATTTGGATGAAAATCAATATCCCATTTGAAAGTTCTCATGGGGAATCTATGAATGAAACAAGTCTCTTTCAGCCAAAGGCGATGAAAATCCTCTTCATGCTCCAAACTAATAATGATATGTTTATTATCAACAAGACCAATATGAAGAGAACCTTTGAGTTGCAGTGAAGAGAAAAACTTATGAATATCATCTACAGGAGGTCTACCATGTGAAAACTTTCCAACTATAGTATATTTGATAAGGGATTGCCATATCTTGAAGAGTGTAATCATCATATATAAGTGTTGGTTCACTTTTGTAAGAGGATGCATGTTGTAAGGAAATAGGTGCGGATCTCTTAGAACAAACTGCATCAGCGAATGACTTAGGTTTTGAGGGGGGTTGAGCATGGATTTTAGAATAAATAGGATCTGTAAGTGAGGGGGGGAGAAGACTGAAGGGTCAAGGGAGCTTGCATGCCTTCCCCTTCACGAGGGTAGGGAAAGGAATCCAAGCAAACCCTAGATACGGTTAGGGTTGTCTAGGGGAGAAAACGGTTAGGGTTTCCTATAGGAAGAATACCTACCAATTATTTCCACTTAGTCGTACACTTAAATTACAGAATCGACGAAAAAGCCTAAAAATTAGTCCCGCCCTGGAATACCCATCTGTAAACTTTCTAAACTAACTAATCCCATAACTAGAAAGTGATAACAACGTAAAGGCCTACCTACTAGTCTCATACCTAGAAAGCATCCAAAAATAAGGTTAAAACAACAACTACCCATTTATCCCGTCGTTCCCGCAGTGTTGAATCTAATTTAAATCAACAAGTCGTATAAGACATAATATCAACAATTCTACATTTAAATTCCATTCAGATTTTGGAAAATCTTACATATCTAGTGATCTTGTAATTTGATAACTCATTATGTCTGTATTAAGTGTGAGTGTGTTGCATGCATATGTTAGAGAGAACATCACCACTACACTTTCACTTTACCACACTTAAAGTTTTGGTTGTATGATCTTGAACTTGTTTGAGTCGACGTAAAGCTGGAATCGAGTAAAGTCACGAAGTTGGAAAGAACATCAACAACAACAACCTTCAGAGAAGTCAGATCAAATCCAGAGGAGTTGGTAACGATTCTGAACTTAGTTTAGGTGTGTTTGTGTGGTTTGATTATTAGATAGCTTGTAATTTGTTACTCTATTTTAGTGGATTTTTGTTTTGTGACGTAGAGGTCACCGTGGATGTTTCCCCCATTGGGTGGGGTTTTACTACATTAAAAATTTACTTGTGCACTTCCACATACTCTCATCACCTTCTTCTAAGCTGAATTGGTTTAGTAGTTTAAGTTTTATTTTTCCAAACTGGATCATTCTAGATCTGAAGTAATTCGTTCAAACTCTTTTGATAATCTGTTTTACACATCTCGTGTTAAGTTTTGTTTTGAATTAAGAGTTTCTCCAACAAACAGTTCGGAGTCTTTTTAACAGTTTAATCCTGTATTAAACATCTTAAGTGGCATTTTTCAATTGGTATCAGAGCTTGGATGTTTTAAAATCCTTTAAATCCTGTGTTTCTGAAATTATTTTTTCAAAACAAAAAGTATGGATGAGAAATTCGAGAGACTAGGTAACCTGTCGAGACCCCCTCTCTTTGATGGAACCAATTTTCCTTACTGGAAGGTAAGGATGATTAGTTTAATTCAAGGAACTCTGGGAGATGATGTCTACGAAGTTATAGAAAATGGTTACACTTTTCCTACTAAACCAGCTATTGAAGGAAGTACTATGAGAATTAGGAAGTTGCTAAGTGAATTCACTAAAGAAGAGAAACAAATTTCACTATTTAACAATAAAGGCAAAAATGCTATATTCATGTCTATAACTGAACACGAATTTAAGAGGATATCATTATGTTCTACCTCTAAAGAATCTTGGGAAACCTTAGTGACTACACATGAGGGTGATACCATAGTTAAAGCTGCTAAAACTCAAATGCTTATCCAATAGTATAACTCTCTAATCATGTCTGAGACTGAATCCTTTCATGATTCCTATATTAGGTTAACTGACATTGTAACTAAGTTGCATGCAATTAGTATAACTTATGATAGGAAAGATATTGTTCAAAAATTCTAAGATTACTTCTACAGAAGTTTGATAATAAGAGATATGCAATTGAGGAAACGGATGATCAAAATCTTACCCCATAACTCCTCAGTAACAAACTAAGAACTGTGGAAATGGAAATAAAATTTAAGAAACAATTGATCCAGACCAATTAAAATTGGGTAATTTTAATCTTGTTTTTTCATCAAAGTTTATTAAACCTGACCTTAACCTTAACTCTGATGAGGACTGTGACTTGGATAACTTGGATAATCAAATTGCCCTTATGTCTAATCAATTCAAAAAGATTGTAAAATTTAGAAACAAAGTTGCTTCTAGAGAAGGGAAACCTAATTACTCCAACACTTCTAATAATAGGCCTCATGATAAAAGACATGACAAATAAAAGACTGATGGTCACAGGAGACCTCAGAAAGACCTTTAAAATATTGAATGTTATAAATGTGGCAAATTAGGACACATGGCTAGTGAATGTAGGGTTAACTTATACAAAAACCCCAAACATAATAGGGCTCATTTAATCAAGACTTGGGATGACTCAAGTGATTCTAAAAAATAATGAACCTGCGAACTCTTTTAACCCCTGCATGTCATTCTTTGCTAAGATAATCTATACTAATGATAAGGAACCTATTCATGATATGATAAATAATGTTGCTTCTACTGATGTGTCTACCTTAATGCTTGAGAATGACAGTAGTACTGCAAATTGTGTGTGTGTGAGTCGAAGCGAACGCCTTATTGATGATGCCAATGGGTGTGTGAGCCCTAAAATTGAATCGATAGGGGACACTGCACAATTCTCACTTAGTGACTCCGACAATGAGGACCTTCCTGACGTTCACACACTTTACACTAAAACACTCCAGAAAAGCGCTAGACTAGAAAAGCTTGTCAAATATCTTTTCAAGAAACTAGAGTCCTTAAACCAAATAGTTAAACAAAAATGCTGAAGAGTATACGTCTTAATGTTTAACGTATGATGAGGAAATAAAGGGTTTAGAACAAAGAGTGAAAGACTTGACTGAATTCAATAATGTTTTCTAAAAGAAATATAAAGGATCTTTATTATAATTGGAATAAACAAAAGAAAAGGCTTCAACAGCCTTCAAAAAAAATTCAATTCTAATTATTTTGAGGACTGTGTTGTTGATAACAAGACCAATTCTGACGACAGATCTAGAATAGGCTTTTACACCAAAGATATCAAACAAACTAAGCCTTTTGAAACCATTAAGTTTATTACTGGTGGGAAAAGACCTATGGAAATTTGTCCAGACTTTCAATCATTGAAAAATGATTTTGCTAAAAACAACAACAGTTAAACATTGGTGAGACAAGTACCTCTAAGAATAATGTTCAACTTAAATCCAAGTACGTTTGTCCTCCCATTATAAATAGTGATACCTCATTTCAAACTGTTCACTCTAGAAATAATGCCGAAAGTCATAATTTAGGGAAACCTATGTTCAACAACTTTCCTAAAAACTTACCTGCAACGAGTAATTTTTATTGCTCATACTGTGATGTGTATGAGCATTATTTAGATGGTTGCTACTCCAAACGTCTGTATCGACCGACCTATCCCTCCTTTACCTATTAGAATTTTAACTATTCTAGGAGAAGCCGTAACAATTATGTCCTTCCTAAACCACCAGATAGAAACTCTAACTATCGAAAGAGAAAGATAAGATCTAATACTAAAATACAATCATCAAGAAATAATCCTAGAGTCTTTTCTCGACCAAATTCTCAAAATATTTATAAATTTTAAAAACATTCGCAAAATCTGTTTTTACAAAAATACGAGCTAATAAGCGTAAATTGAAAACCATAGCAATTTGAGTGAGAAAGGTTGATCTAATACCCCAGATGACGTGTACCATAGTGATCAGTGCTTTGAAAGTTGAACACACCACGTCTGGATGGTACTTAGACTCTAGATGTTCTAAGCATATGACCAGGGATGAATCCAAACTTTCAAACAAAACTAACTTCTCTAGAGGGAAAGTCTTGATTGGAGATGGTGTATCATCCCAGATCCTTGGCAAAGGAACACTCCACGAAGAAGGATTACCAGTTCTTGAAGATGTTTTATTAGTAAAAGGTCTTAAGTCTAATCTACTAAGTATTTAACAATTTTGTGACTCCAATCATACTGTCACCTTTTCAAAGAATAATTGAAATTTTTTAAATGAAAATGGTGAGTGCATCATTACAGGACTCCGTACTCTAGATAACTGTTACACAATCAATCCAAGTACAGAGGTATATAACATTGCCAGATTAGATGACAATGAATTATGGCATAACAGAATGGGTCACATAAATTATGACAGCCTTAGTAAATTGTCCTCTCAGGAAATTGTTAGAGGTATTCCTAAAATAAAACCTATTTCTAACACAGTCTGTGGTCCTTGTCAAGAAGGAAAAATAGTTAAGGCACTTCATAAAAGGGTTAAAGACATTATATCCTCTAAACCCTTAGAACTCATCCATATGAACCTAATGGGTCCTTGTACTATTAGTCTTTGTGGCAATAGTTACATTCTAGTTATGGTTGATGATTACACGAGATTTACTTGGGTTGCCTTTCTAAAGCAGAAGTCTAAAACCTTTAGAGAATTTTTAAAAATCTTACTTCGTATAGAAAATGAAAATGACTCCCAAGTAGATAGAATCCGGAGTGATAGAGGAGGTGAATTCGTAGATTCAGGTGTCATTGAATATTGTGACTATGATGGTTACAAACACAAGTTCAGTGCTCCCAAGACACCCCAACAAAATGGGATAGCCTAGCGTAAAAATAGAACAATTCAAGAAATCGAAAGAGTTTTGATACATGCACTACACCAAAATGGCCAAATTATCACCTTTCAGCCGGCCACCCTTGTCAAGGTCATTGACCGTGACAAAAAACACCCGTTTTTTATCACGGTCATTGACCTTGACACGACCGTGACAATTATTTAAATAATTATCACGGTCAATGACCTTGACACGACCGTGACAATGTTCACAGCAAAAACCCTTTCCCCCTTATTTTTTTCCTCTCTCTCTCTCTCGACGCTGCTCTCTCTCTCGAGGAATTTCCTCATGCCAAATTGGATTTGAGTTAATCATAATAAGCTGTAAAGTTTATTCTGATCAAAGAGAATCCTCGGGTCTTTGTCACTTCAAGCATAAAGGACCTCAAGGGTTGCTCAGGCAACAATAAAATCCCTATAGGGAATCCTTAGGCAGAGAGCTAACTTAAGTTAGTTGCTAACTATGTTGATTGATAAAAATCCTGAACAAGTGGATGACCAAATAAACAGGTGCATTTTTTCCATCATCTCTCCTAGGCCTAAGGCAGTGTGACGACACGACCTAAAAGGTAAGGGGATCGAATAACACATGCTAAGGCATATTGGACTGGAAAAATGCATAAGAGTTATTATTAACTTGATTTAGTCGGCAAATGCCCAAAATACATAACAGTTATTAACTATATTTAGTCAGCGAACACCCAAAGTACACAATAGTTAATAATTAACTTCATTTATTCGACAGAAGCCCAAAAAGTTACAAAACACCCGTAGTGTTAATTACATGGGAGAATCACATAAAATATATGGAAAGGGCATGGACTATTTATGGTCGGCGAGCCAGAAATTCTGTTATTTTCCTTCTCCGACCATCATCTTGGTTGGGAGCAAACTCTTCCTTAAGGCTAGAATCCACCTCAAAGTCATTTAGCAGCCAATGAGGAATATCATCCAAAGGAGTCCACTGCTCGTCTTTCCCAAAGGTAGGTCGATGGTACGCTGGGTTGTCCACATGGTACATATACCAAGCTGGGACTCTTTTGGTTCTTTAAGCACTTTTAGGGCATTCAACTATCTATTTTTGTACGCAACGTCTTGTGCTTCCTACAACCTCATAAGTGCATTCTGCCAACCCTCATCATAGCCTACCAACCACACAGCTCGGGGAACCATCCTGAATATAAACGTGGGCCTCTTTATGTCTCTCTGAAGCCCGAAAATAATGACATTTTCCTGTAAGAATCCTCCTCTTCTTCAAAATGCTTCTTCTTCAAAGAGTCATTCTCTAGCGGGACTAGCTCGCCAACCTTGCCTACTTACTTACGCGATGCAAGCTGGGTCTTAAGATTAGTGATCTCATGTTGCATCAAATAGTTGATATCCTCTATGTCCTGAAGATTGTCCTTTAATTTGTTAACCAACTGAGATTATTCTTTATATGCCTCTGGTCTTGCCTTCAACGCTTTGCAAACATTTATAAATGCTCGATGAGCTTTCTCGCTCATTCCAGGTCCTAATATCTTCTTAAGTTTCTTAGAAGAAGAAGAAGAAGAAATGTCTTCGACAACATGCAATAAGTAGTAAGGAAAATAACAGGCATTGAGAAAATTAGTAAAAGAGAATTGATTCATTTTATTGATCATTGAAGAGGTAAGCCGAAGCCATTACAATAAAGCGAAAAGAGAGTACAACACTTGAATAAAAAAATAAAAAAGAAAAGGCCTAATTTATAAGCTTCAATCCTTCACCTACTCGGATGACTCCAGTGCTTTCCCTTTGGCTGAAACCTCTTCAGCCTGGTGGGAAGCTGCCTTAGATTGATCTGAGGTTCGTTTGACCTAGTCGATAGGCTAACCAGCAGAAGCCGCATCCTCAATAATTGGAGGAGGACCTGGATCAAACCTCCCAAAAAACTCAGAGTCATAAGGGACTCATGCTGCAGTTAATTCTTAGTCCCACCCTTTCTTAAAGCTCGTCTTTCGAGTATAGGAAATCTAGACTTTGGCATCATCGTACACCTTATATCAGCCTTTTAAGTAGCTGGCATCTTTGATGAAAGGGACCTCATCATTCATCTTCTTCACCTACCCGGCGAGATTCTCCTTCTCTATAACTAACAGGTTATTTGTCGTCTTTAGTGAGGTCATAGCCTCAATGGTGGACTTTTTCTCCAGCTCATAGGCTGCATTGTCCTCTTGCGACTTCTTTAAGGCCTCATCTAACTCCAAGTTCTTCTTGGACTAGTCAGCATGACCATCCAAAAGAGTAGAAAATTTTTCTAAAAACTGTAAAATAGGAAGGACATAAGTACAAGAAAAGAAACCACAATTCAACATCAAAAGGAACAAATAAAGGAAAACACTTACAAAGGCAAGGACCTGAGCAGATCGCATGAAAAGCTGATCGAGACCCATCTTTATCTACTTCTCATGGTAAGTAGCAAGAACTACCCTTTTAGTAGGTTGGGGGCAAGAGATGGGTTTACGGTCACACTCTCGATCGAGGAAACACTAGAAAAAGAGGAGACCTTTATCGGAGACTCAATGGCCTTATTCTTCTCCACCCTCTCTTTTCCTTTCTCTTCTTCTTCTTTCTCAGTTGCCCTCGTTCTAGGGCCACCAGACTTGGGGTAATACCCTTCTGAAATCTTTAAGGACTTGACCCTGGCAGACAAAAGGACTTGGTCATCATCATCGTTATATCCAATCAACGACCTTCTGCTAGGAGGAGCCATGTGATCCTTTTCCTCTTTTTCTTGGTAAAAAGAGTCAATACCTATGGGTTTACAGAAAGAAATACCCTCGCCTGAATGGATAATCTCAGGAACTTCATCCATAGGATGAGTGATGAAACTGAAGGTAGTATTTGTGTATTCCAACAAGTAAGCAGTAGACCAAGAATGGTCACCGTCAGACAACCTGTCCTTTATCCCCCAGGCCTTTCGCAAATTGTCAATCCTTACGATATGAGGGAGTGGTTCCTTATTCTTATCTCGAGTTGCACAAAGATTTAACATACACAAATTATCAAGGAGAGCAAGTGGCAAAAACAAAAATTCAATAATTTACAGAAAAGAGCAATTAACAACCTATGTGATCCTCCCCCCAGTCAGGGAAAAAGGGGCCTCTACGCTTCTCACCATCAGAAAAGGGAGGATATTGTCAATTTTTAGTGATAAAACCCTGATCCCAATATCTTTTGTTGGAATGAGGCGGGTTCATGACCAAGATTATGTTAGCATTTTGCGCTTTTGGGTATAGAAGACCATCAGAAGTATGCGACCAGACGTAATAGAATCTGATCTCATGGACCCCCAGGTTGCTCTCGTATAGTTCGTTGATTATATGGACTCCATTCACTATCCTCTAAGTGTTGGGAGAACATTAGGCGGGAACGACGTCAAAATAATCAAAAAATTCTAGAAATAGGCGATTTGGGGGAAAGGTTAAACACCCTTGGACCACAGCTAGGGTGTGTATCCAGTGCCCCTCATCCATGTATTTGACTTTTTTAGACATGGGGGCACAGTAGATCTCCATCCAGTCCTCTATAGAATACCTTTTTCTAAACTCTTCTACAGTTCTACCCTCGAGATTGGCCATTGAAGAAAGAAATTCATACAACAAGAAGACCAAGAAGGAACTTACTCGAAGAATGCAATACAAAAGAACTCTGAAGATATGGAGAACTAGTAGGAAAGATCTGAGTAAAGATTACAAAGAAGAAAGGTTGGAATGCAAGAGTGACGGTTGCTTACGGCTGAACTATGCTTAAACCTTGTGCGAAATGATGGGAAATAGTTCCCAAGGATGATTTTGGCGCTTCAAATGACTGCTCGGACTAGCCTACTCTATCGTTTCAAGGTTATTACAAGTCTTCCATTCTAGTCACTTCTAAATCTACTCGGACGAGCATACCCTCAATAGTTCTCAAGTTTTACTAATGTGTCATGTCGGTTTTCAACAGTTCAATTTATGGACTCAAAATCTATTGGCCCAACATCTCAGCCCAAAGATTTTAGGGGCAATTATGGGGACTAAATTTATTCACTAGGCCCACTATGTTAGCCGACCAGCCCAGTGCATAGTAAGGAAACTCGACCCAATTCAGATGTTAGATTTTCCTGTGTATTTAACTTGTGCTTAAATATATGTGTGGGACTTTGGCTTTTGAACTTCCCTTTGGGTTTACATATTCCACACCAATGTCAATTTACATTCCAATTTCTCTTGTAATTTTAACCTATTAATATTACAATCTCTTAATATTCCCCCACTAGATTGCAATACTTATGCAATTTCTTCTTATGATATGCTCATGCATATAAGAAGGTATCTTTCGATTTAGACCTCCAATTAGTGAATATATGTTAAATTGATAATAAGGCCAAGGTGTGTTATGTATTAAACCTTATCTCGTTGTTTAGAACCTGAAATACATCTCACATGAGATATCTCGATTTCTACGAGATGTTCAATATATTTTAGCACTATTATGGTCGTGTGCTCTATCTTGGTCTCGTGAATATTTACAAGAGTAAACCCAAACTCTTGCTAGAAAAGGCACCACTTCTTATATTCACATAATTTAAGTTCACTCACATGTCCTTGATACTTTAGACATTGAACTTCATTAAGATTTGAAATCATCCTCACAGCGTAGCAATCTTCACTAAACATCCTACAAGGGACACTAAATTAAATTAATTTCAGTGCATAAATAATCACTTATCAGTAACTTGTTTTACCCATTAAACTTTGGAATAGTGGTAATGATACTACAAAGTTGGGTTACCATTACTCGTGATTTTCTAAAAAAGGTTTCAATCATATTCCACTAGATGTATCATTTGCTAAATACGTTAAGAGCCCTTTAGCAAGATAATCTGCTAATTATTACTTATTCGAACATAAATAATATTAATAATCCCATATGTTATTAATTGCTTGACATATTCATGTCTTAAGCTAATGTGCCTAGATTTTCCATTGTAAATTTTGTTATATGCTCAAGACAATGTATCTTCACTATCACGGTACAAAAAAATAAATGGCATTAGTTTTGGCCACAATTTTATACCTAATAATAAATTTCTTAGCCATTCTGCATCTTTGCCTACTACCGCTAGTGCTATAAACTCTAATTCCATTGTTGAATGTGTTATGCAAGTTTATTTCTTGGATGCCCAAGAAATTGCTCCACCCGCTAAGGTGAATATCCATCCAGATGTGGACACTAGTCATCCAACTAGCAACAGAATATCCTTCAAGCACTACTGAAAAGTTATAATAAAATAGACGTAACCCAATGATCCTCTTGAGGTAACCAAGTATCCTCTCAATTTCTTTCCAATGATCAACACTTGGATTATTAGTGTATCTTTACATTTTTCCTCCCACAAATGCAATATTTGGCCTTGTGTAATGCATTGCATATATCAAACTTCCAATTGCACGAACATACTCATGTCATGCAACTGCTCTACCAAAGTTTTCAAATATTTTAACACTAGAATCATATGGAATATTTTCTTCTTTTATTTTCAAGTGATTGAATTTGAGAAGCACTTTCTCAATATAATGAGATTGATACAATTTATAATCCCCACTATATTTCTTAACTTTAATACCTAAAATAGTATCTACGCATTGAGATTATTCATCTTAAATTGTGAAGATATTTCTTAGTCTCATATACACCGCTCATGTTTTTTCCAAAATTTAATAAGTCATCAACATAATGATAAATAATTACACCATAATCGTCGGTGAATTTATAGTAAATGCATTTAGCAACATTGTTATGTTTAAAACCATTTGAAAGAATGACAGAATCAAATTTTTCATGCCATTGCTTTGACGTTTATTTCAAACCATAAAGTAACTTATTTTACAAACTTTATTTTCATTTTCAGTCAAAAAAAATCCTTCGGGTTGTTCCATGTATACTTATTCATCAAGGTAACCATTTATAAATGTAGTTTTAACATCCATTTGATGCACATGAAAATGATTAATGAATGCAATTGCCATTAATACTCGTATAGATGTTATTCTAGATACAAGTGTGCAAGTATCAAAACAATATAGCCATTTTCTTTATTTAAATCCTTTGGCTACCAATCGAACCTTACATGTTTGAATAAACCCGTTTTTATTATAACTTCTTTTAAATATCCATTTATTTCTAATAGGTTATGATCCTTTTGGTAAGTCTACTAAAATCCAATTTTGATTAGATAGTATTTAATGCATCTCATCATTAATATCTTCTTTCGAGAAATCTGCATATATTGAAGCCATTGCTTCACTAAAGGTTTTAGGATCTTCTTCTATATTAAGTAAGATAGGTATTTTATTAAGAACATTAGTTTTATCTCCTTCCACCAAAAAGTCAAAGGCTTGTGAAGAAATAAAACAGGGCCAGAAGATCTTTATTTCCTAGCATGATGACTTCTCCTAGGTTCAAGTTGTGTTTTAGATTTATTTCTTTTATCATTATTCGATGAACTTGGGTTCAAGTCAGTCAGGGACAACATTTGGTTCGGGACAAGGATCTTTATGAAATTTATTTTCAATAAATTCAACATCACTAGATTCAATTATGATATTAAAGTTCAAGTCTAACAACCTATAAGCCTTAGAATTTCCTGCATATCCTACGAAAACACTTTTAATTCCTCTTGGGCCTAACTTTGAAGTTTTTGGGTCATAAATTCTATAGAAATCTAAACAACCCCATACCCTAAGGTAATTTAAGTTAGATTTTCTATTCTTTCATACTTCGTATGGTGAAACATGTGTTTTCATTAAGGGGATTCCATTATGTAAGTGACAAGCTGTGAGAAGAGCCTCTCCCCATAAATTGTTTGGTAATTTTGAATTAATTAACATATAATTAATCATATTAGTGTGTGTTCTATTCTTTCTTTCAGCTAATCCATTTGGTTGGGGAGTATAAGGGGCAAATTTTTTATGTATTAGTCCATGTTCTTCACAAAATGAGTCAAATTCATTAGGAAAATATTACTCCCCTCTGTCATTACAAAGAATTTTTATTTTATTTTCTATTTTCAACTTCTGCCTTATACCATTTAAATATAGAAAATGCTTCATCAGTATTATTAAATACACATATGTGAATTTTGAACAATCGTCGATAAAAGTAATAAAATATCGATTACTGGCTGAAAGATGGCGAATGCCCCCAATTTTAAAATTCTTAAACTTTGAAAACAATTTCCTTGTTGGGATATGCGGAAGCGTAAGATGGTTCACAAAAACATTAAATTTTAATTTACATCTAAATTAAAATAACACAAAATTTAAACCAAGTGAAATTATATTCAAACACACACTTATGTTAATTTCACTTAAACATAATTAATTAATCCAAGTCCTAGAAAATTTGCCTAAGTCATATTTGTCAATTTTACCAAATTAGGCCAAACCAAATTTTATCAATTAAATTAAATGACTTGAATTAACATAAACGTTACCCAATAAATAACATTCCAAGCTCCTATATATATATTAAAATGCATTCATACCTTAGGATCAATGGAACCATGGTGATGACATAAAAACGAGGCACAACACACACGACATTTGATGAATCTTTAATATCTTGTCCGCTACGTCTTTAACAAACACGTCATAGGCTTGAATGGATAAACTTGAACTCTATCCTATGACTCAAATGTTTTTGTCCGGAATTGAGCCAAAACTACAAAGGACTCAATTGGAAATTTTGTCCTTACAAATCTCCCCCTTTGGCTATTCCGGGACAAAAACCAAACAAAAATCCTAAAGGGCCGTCAAGCTCTACTAATCTAAAAAATATCCCACCCAAAATAAAAATACAATGCTTGACTCAAACAACCCAAGGATCAATATCTTTGCCCGATGATGAGCGTTTCCATTTAGAAGAATTCCTGCACACTTAAGCAAACTATCAAACGCATAGGGAATATCAATATATTAAATGCAAAAATAAATATTCCCCCTAAATGAATTCTCCCCTTTTATCAAACAAATGACCTACTTAGAAAGACGTCTCCCCCTAAGATAATCTCCCTAAACTAAGATACGATTATAATAGGTTTAGATACCATTTCTCCCCCTATCATTCTCCCCCTTTTTTTCGGGAATAGACAAAGGCTAAAGAATCAAAACTTAACTTATCTCCACCTATTAAAGCATATACACCCCTTAAACTAAACAAGGGATAAATAAAATGGGATAACAAGCTAAACATGCATTAGTGCATAAAGTGATGAGAACATTAAAGCACATAGGCAACTAAAATTAAACTAATCCAACAAATAACATCGGATACCAACTAGGATGCAATAAA
The DNA here is from genome assembly GCA_949130495.1 of Sambucus nigra. NCBI lineage: Eukaryota > Viridiplantae > Streptophyta > Magnoliopsida > Dipsacales > Adoxaceae > Sambucus > Sambucus nigra. The sequence continues at coordinate 282,010,659 of OX422213.1, read as the reverse complement.
ATGATACCAATATGATATATAAAGTATTAAGCATGTAACATCAACAAAGAATGCAACAAGATGGATACCAATTGTGAATTAAAGCATAGATGGACTAGAAAAGCAAGGCAAAGACCAAAAACAAACACAATATCATATATATGTATACACAATATATACCTAATAGACTCAAGTACACATATATAGATATAAACGCACAAATGATACAAAATACGATAAGCTTTCCACACTCGTATGGCAAAAATATGTCATATGGAAACGGAAGTGTTGGGGTGTGAACTAGCAACAATTAAATTTAGACCCAATCACTTAAAACATGTTCATGGAGTTCTCAATTGATTGCAAACTTCATCACATTTGAATATAACCTCATGTGACAATATAAATTGAACTCAATGATCAAACATACACAATGCATACAAGCCTAGCATGTTGATGATCTACAAACCAATAGAGTCATGACATTGAAAACGCAACTAGGATAAACGGACATTGTACAAACCGTTGATATACCATCCAATCTCCCTCATTAAGCATATATATTATTTTTTAATGAATATATCAATCAAACATATAAGGCCTTGGCAAATATTTTTTCTTTTAATGCCATGTTTTCTTTTAGGCCTTTGTACGACGTATTTCTTTTAGGTCCAAACAAACGGTGGCTTACTATTCGCAAAGGACAATAAATCCTTTCGGAGCCCTTCCCCGTGCACATTTATATTTATCATTTTTTATTTCTCACAAATCTCACGTGCAACGGATTTTGACATGCACTAGTCCTCCTAGGTCACAAATATGTAGATGACAAGATTGGTAGGAGAACACCTCACAAAGCTCAAATATACATATGAAGTTAAAATTTCAAAAGAGCTCGTGCATGTGTGAGTAGGGGCATATAAAAATAGAATCTATTTAATCAACACAAAATCTAACTACTCTATATAAGCATGGTAAAGAATATAATAAGGATTGACAATCTAAACCAAAAGTTCTAGTCACATGGGAGCGAAAAAATGGGATTCTAACACAAATATATGCCACATAGAGTGTGTCAAACTAAAATACACACAAAATAAAAATCTTTTTGAGTTTTTGAAATTTTTAACCAAAAAAAATATATACTCAAAATACAAACAAAAATCATTTGAATTTTTCATTAAGCTTAAATTATCAAGAAATAAAAACTCAAATGAGAAACAAAAATCTTTTTGTATTTTTCATTTAATGCAAACAAAAATGAAAGAAATAAAATACAAAAGATAACAAAAATCATTATTCTAGCATGTGATTAAACATGGATCATAGACTAGAAAATGACTTAGCAAGCATGCGATTAGCATGGATGATATAGCATGAAGCACAAAAAGCTAAGGTATGCAAATAAAACTAACACATTCAACCTTTAAATTTTGCAAGAGAGGAAGCATGTGAAAGTAATTGAGAATCAAAAACCCTATCTTGTAAAGATACCAGGTTGAATCTCCTAACCCAAACTAATGAAGAGTGACTATCTCGGGGTGTAGGGATCTTGACCTTGGTTGCCTTACATTAGAATTTTCTAGAAAATCTTTTAAGATCAAAATAATATTTCTTAAGATGACCTTTTCGACCACAATGTGCACAAGTAAAAACATGTCGAAAAGATTTAACTAAGGAGTGATCTCTAGACGCTTTCCTAGACGATTCTCCTAAAAAGTTGATTTTGGCTTTGTGAGTTGATTCATTACAAGTATCGAAGCCTAAACCACAAGTGTCATTTTTAGTTTGGACCGTTCCTAATATTTTATCTAATTTTTTTGAACGACACTCCAAATTAAATTTGACATTACTCGAGTCTTTTAATTTATTTTCTAATTCTAGGATATTAGACTCTAATAAAATATTTCTCTCTTCGAACTCGAGAAGCTCCTTTTTCAAGGATTCCATTAAACCTCTAAGGCTATCTCTCTCGCCTTCTACATATTCTAGATTCTCTCGAAGAGATCTCTCTCGTGTCTAATGGTTTTCAACCAACACACTATTATCAACGACCTTGACACGTTCTTTCAAACTAGCTTCTAACTTCAAATTAGCTCTTTTTAATTTAATTGATTCTTCATATAATTCTTGAAAAGCATTTTGAAGTTCACTCACATTAACCTCTTCTTCATTTTCACTCTCTCTTTCTTCTCCACTCTCACTACCATCAAAAACAAGGGAATCATAAACTATAACCTTGGAAGTGTCATGTGATAAATTTTCATTTATAAATGAGTTCTCACTATCACTAACATGACTAGACATAAAATCCAAAAATTTGGGCTTAGAGGGGGAATCGGGTCCCTCTTCCTTATCACTATCACTAAGGGTCGCATTATATGAAATGGGTCGCTTACCCTCTCTGCTTAGTTTAGTGGGGCACTCAGAAACCCTATGGCCATAACCCTCACAACCAAAACACCTATTTGACTCGTCCTTATTTAAATTTTCATTAATAGTTTTATGGATCCTCTCGACTTTGTCATGCCTAGATTTATCAAATTTCTTAAAATCATTTTTAAATTTATCTTTGTTCAATTTAAGAAATTTTCAAAATTTTCTAGCAAACATAGTCATGTCTTCTGAGTCACAATCACTCTCGCTCTCTACTACTTGTTTTTCCTCTTTATGGGCTTTTAAACCAATGCCCTTTTCAATCTTCTTTTAAGTTTTAGAGGAAAACATGTCTAGTTCATTGGTTTGTAAATCACCTGCGAGCTCTTCTAATTTCATAGAGGCTAAAGTTGTTAAAGAATTTAAAATGGTCATTTTTTGAATAAATCTATCAGGTAGGGACCTTAAAATTTTCTTTACAACTCGATTGTTGGGTATTTTCTCTCCCAAGTTAAAAGATGAATTAACAATATCTGAAAGTCTAGCATAAAATTCATCAAAAGATTCTTTTTCATTCATTTTGATAGTTTCAAATTGAGTGGTGAGATTTTAGAGTTTCAAAACTTTAATGAAACTTGTACCTTCATGAGTGATTTGTAAAATATCACAAGCTTCTTTAGTGGTCTCACACATCATAATGCGTCGGAATCCATCCGGTGTGACAGCGCTAAACAATGCATTTAAACCTCGAGAATTAAAATTAGAAAGTTTAAATTCACCCTCACTCCATCTATCGGCAGGTATGGGAACACGTTCATTATCTACTAAATGAGTTAGTGGAGACCACCCGTTAACTACCGATAACCAAACCCTCTCGTCGATAGATTTTAGTGCCGATTTCATACGCGCTTTTCAGTACGCGTAGTTAGAACCATCGAAAATAGGAAATTTTGAGAATGGGGAAAATTCCATTTTAGCCAAAAATTATTTAAAGGATCTTAACGAAATAATTTATCGCTTTGACTCTGATACCAATTTGAAAGACGGAGAATGCCCCCAACTTTAAAATTCTTAAACTATGAAAACAATTTCCTTGTTGAGATATGCGAAAGCGTAAGATGGTTCACAAAAACACCAAATTTTAATTTACATCTAAATTAAAATAACACAAAATTTAAACCCAGTGAAATTATATTCAAACACACACTTATGTTAATTTCACTTAAATATAATTAATTAATCCAAGTCCTAGAAAATTTTCCTAAGTCATATTTGTCAATTTTACCAAATTAGGCCAAACCAAATTTTATCAATTAAATTAAATGACTTGAATTAACATAAACGTTACCCAATAAATAATGTTCCAAGCTCCAATATATATATATATATTAAAATGCATTCATACCTTAAGAGCAATGGAACCATGTTGATGACGTAGAAACGAGGCACAACACACACGGCATTTGATGAATCTTTAATATCTTGGCCGCTACGTCTTCAACAAACACGTCATAGGCTTAAATGGATAAACTTGAACTCTATCCTATGACTCAAATGTTTTTGTCCAGAATTGAGCCAAAACTACAAAGGAATCAATTGGGAATTTGTGTCCGTACACTGACTTTAGTTAAAAAAAACCATTATAATCACATATATCAGAATGTACCCAAGTCTCATAATTGGTGTTTCCTTCAACTTTACAAAACTGTTTCTTAGTTATTTTGGCTTGAATACAAATTTCACGTTTATCATGAGAGGTATTAGAACAAGATATTAAATTTTGTTTTGACATGTATTTCAATGATATAAAATTTAAATGTTCTAATCTAGCATGCCATACATCAAATGAGTCAAAAATATAAGCAAAATTATTTATTTTATTAATAATAATAGTGAGTTTGAGCATCCCATCATAGGCATATCCCTTTTTGACAAACTCCCCATTCTTCGTAAGAATCAACTTATCAGACTCAAAAATAACTTTAATGCCACTTTTAAACAATAAATTTGCAGACACGAGATTTTTCCTGATTTCTGGGATATGTAGAACATTTATCAATATCAATTTCGTATTCCATAGTAAACTGAAGTTCGACATTTTCTTTTCCCAAACCTTGGTAAAATTATGATTTCCTATTATAATCTCTTAACCGTCAAGTGATTCTTCATATGCAGAGTACATTGATTTATCATTGTAAACATGTTTGGTAGCCCCCGAATCGAGCCACCAATAAGAAGACGGACTGCCATATTCAGTTCGAAAATCATACTAATCTGCATTCCTCATACCATTGCAAGAAGATCATAGATCTTATTTTCCATCGTATTTGCATTATTTACATTATTGAATTTGATGGCATCTATCTTTCGTTTCTTATTTCTGCAATCACCAGCATAGTGGCCACTTTTGCCACAATTGAAACAAGACCTATTTGATCAATTCTTATTGGATTGAAATTTCTTGAAATTCTTACCATTATTAGACCTTAAATTCTTTTGAATTTATTTCCTTTAACAAAGTGAACTTTTGATGAATTTTGAGGATTATGTTTATGATCATGGGATTTAGTTTCTCCTCAATCCTTAAATATTTCTTTAATTCCTTTACATTTATATCATCTTTCCTGTCTAAGAGTTTCTTTCTATAATCGTTCCAACTTGGAGGCAATTTAGCAATAATTTCCCCCACTTGAAATGATGATTAAATTTTCACATTTAATTCACAAAGCTTTATGACAAGAATTTGTAACTCATGTACTTGCTCTAAAACATATTGATTATCACCCATTCTAAACAAAAAAAATAAAATTAAGAATTTATTCGTACCTTCCTTTTATGCTTTATACTTGTATGTAAGAGTGTTCCAGATTTCACGTGGACACTGCATAGAGTTGTAAAGATCATATAGGCGATCGAATAGTGTATTCAAAATACGACCCCCATTACACCAATTCATCTTCTGCGTGTTTCTTTCTTTCTTCCTTGACAATTTCTGCTTCATCATCTTTTGGTGCAGGAATTGGTTGGAGTTCGGGATCCAAACCATATGTAACTTTAGTATTGTTAGAATAAAAAATAAGTTGCCTTTCAACAGGGTATAATTTTTTCCATCAAAGCGATCCAAACGAATGTGGGGATTTAGAAAAAATGTCATATTCTTTTATGTCTCCATTGAAAATAACACCTTAACATTGTTAAAAAAATATAGGATTACAGTGATGATAATTCAAGGGACTTTAAAATTTGCGGCGTAATGAATTATTGTCCTTAAGGTGTTATTTTCCCCCACTCTGATTGAGTTTGCTAATGGGTATCTAGGCAAATTACCTCCAAGATACAACAAATCCATGGGTTCTTCAAGTAGAAAACTTGAAGAATTCCCATAAAATACTCAACCAAATTGATAATAAAAAATGTAGAAAAAGAAAAAGAATTTTTGAAAGTGAGAAAATGACAAGATTTAGTTGATTTTATAGGCAGAATGGTGTCTGTTCACCAACAGACACCATTTTTAACTGTCATTTTATCGCGGCATATGGATCTCAAATAGTTTTATTTAATGCCATAAACTTGTCCAAAAGGGCGTGACCATACAACTGTCACTTACCAAAGTGGCGCAAAAAAATCCAACCATTCAGTTTGATCCGCATGTGTGTATTATGTCTCATCATGTGTGTTTAATTCTGGACCGTCTGATTTGTTAACTTCATCAAAAATCAAAGCACACACGCGTGCCTCTAAAGCTCCCAATCTCACTTTAGCGCACACGTGGTGCTTTGCACCATCCTTGGTGCTAGGGTGCACACTAGGAGAATACTCCTTAATTCACACAAGTAAACTCTTATAACGCACATGCCTTTATTAACCCACCCAACTTTTCATCATTTTCCAAAGTGGGACTTTGGCTTTACACTTTCTACACCAAATGGATTTTCACATTTTAATTTCTCTTAAATTCTAACCCATTAATATTTCAATCTTCCAATATGTTTGACGAGAGACTTGTGAGGAGTTTTATTTTACACATTACTTGCAAAACAAAACAATGGAAGATTAGCTAATAAAGTTAAAAGTAGTTAGCAAAAAGCTATATTATTACGTAAAAATATCAGGATCTCACAGGTATGGTGCAACACTTAAGATTTAAGTTAGGGTTGTAAATGTATCCCACGATGACAAAAGTGTCGTACTCAGACCCCTTGTGTAACTTGAAAAGCCACTAAATTGGGTGCTTATTGTATTTATTTTCCATGAGATAAAAAAATTAAACCCACACGAGTTGCCACTTTATAGAAATGTCTCATCTCATAAAGACTAAGATTAGTTCATGTTATTCAATTTATGGCAACCACTCTCATTACAACCCTAAAAAATATCCATTTCATTTAATGGTAATTGCTTGTAAAAATACCAGGTCTCAATAATGAGGAGGTAATGGGGAAATCGAACCCTCAATTCGATAATAATGATTATAAAGAACACAATATTCCCATTCTAACAATAACATAGATCCTCTATTGCATCAGGGATTCTTCCACGCACTTTTTGAGGGATTCAATATTTCTTTTAATACTCCATAAAACTATCGACACCAAAACTTGATACTCGCGATCCATGTTTAGAAGGGACGAAGAGAAAATGAAGAAAAAAAATCTTAAGAATTGAATAAAAATGGATAAGAAATAAGATGAGGAAGATGAACAGAAAAGATAATGAGAAACAAAAATATGAAGTAAAGGTACAGAGAGGTGGGTGGGTGCTTATATGATTATAAGTTGAAATGATACAACCTCTCGATTATTGTGAAAGTGCTGAGAGCATCCCGAATGGGTATGCCAAATTTGGATATTTATAATAAACTTGTACGCCCTCGATATGTTAAATTTACAAAAAAAAAAAAGCAAAATGGTAGTGTATTTCTCCATAAATATTCACTAAGAGTGTGTTTGAAAGCAAAGTTGGAAAGTAACTCAAAATCAGTTCATTTTAACAAAAAGTTGGTAAAACAGTGGAAAAGGATAGGAGTAATATGGTCTCGCTTTTTGAATTTTCCATCGAAATCAATTCTTTAAGGTTTGGGTAAGAAGAGTTTTCCATGGTAGATGATAAAACTATAGAACATGTTTCGTACTTTTTACCCTTTTTTAGAGAGTGATATTTGAAATCAAGCAATACAAAAATAAAAATTGAACTAAAATAACTATTTTCCATGAAAAATAATTCCATGCCAATCAAACAAACCCAAAGGTTAAAACTATTTTAAATAGGACCCACACTTGCAGAGGCTCGCGAGAAATGAATATAAATATATATAAAGTGGGGAACTACATTAAGTAGCGCCTAGATCTAACGAAATGTTTTTGAATTTAAACTTTGGTCCAATGGATCTTTTGCCTATTTATGCATATAGCCCCATAAATACATTTGAGCCGTTTGTATATTCCATTCAGAAATCCTCCAACCTATTTTTTTCTTAGAAATTTTATTTTTTATTTCATAGCCTACGTTTCCATTAAGAATTTCCCCAATCGAAAATATTTTATTCCATTTTTGTTCATTAGTTTAAAGGCTAGAAATTAAATATAACTTCCATCATTGTTTTTGGATGTTGTTGCTATTAAGTGTCTTTTTTTAAACCAAATCTAAATGTAAATGAATTTCTTTAACCTAAACGATTAATACAAACAATGTAAACTCACATAATAAACACAATAAAATTCAATTTGTTGTATGAAAAATGTAAAAAAAATATTGTAACAAAAGTTATGGAACAAATGTGAAATCAATTTTCTAACAAGTTATGGAACAAATATTGTAACTTGAATTGTTCAATATATATCACTGCAAAAATTATGGAACAAATATAATTCTATGTTCAACTGCATCTAAGATTATTTAAAATCCATTTTCTCACACGAGAAAGGCACAAAAATAATGTACAATAAAATGAGAATTATAGTGTCACACCCCAAACCCAAATATATTCCAATCATTTCATTTATATTATGATTAAATTATAATCTTCCGTCCATTCGAAATATAATTCATTTATCAATATTTTTTTCATGTATAATAAATATAATCATGTTATTTGTACCATAACGTAATTAACATCAGAGTCATAATTAAACGAACATGTTATACTACGATTGACTATGATTAAATATTATAATCATCCAATCAACCCATGCCCACTCAATATATAAGATGTGCGAGTGTAGTAAAACCTCAGTGTGACAATAACAAAATCCCCACGTCTAATTCCTAGATCCTTCTAACGGTACAACTCTCAAATCACTGATCATATGATATCCTAACTGGCAGCGTACATACCTAAAAATGTTAAAATATAAATCGTAAGCATTAAGCTTAGTGAGGTACTCCTTCCCTGAAATGAAATAACGGTTCTTTAATAGATATGTGGATATAAAATCCAAATAATCCTGCATTGCTATGAAATAGAAATATTATATCAAATATTTAGATATAAAATCCAAACAATCCTTCCCTATAATGAAATGACAATTCTATATCAAATTTGTGGATATATAATCCCATTAATAACAATTTTATATCAAATCAGTGGATATGAAATCTAAACAATCCAGCCCTGCTACGAAATAACAGTTTTATATCAAATCTATGGATATGAAATCCAAACAATCCTGCCCGTTGGCAATAACAAATCCTACAACATAAGTTCCAACAAATCCTTGTCATAAGACAAATCAAATTATTGGATCTTTGTCCAATTCCAATCCTGGATCATAAGATCCAAGCAAATCCTGGATATTTTAATATACAAAGAAATCCTAAATAGCGAAGTATTCAAACCAATCCTGGATCATAAGACCCAAACAAATCCTGGATATTTTAATATCCAAATAAATCCTGAATACCATAATATTCAAACCAATCGTGGATCATAAGACCCAAACAAATCCTGGATATTTTAATATCTAAATAAATCCTGAATACTGAAGTATTCAAACAAATCCTCTCTTAGAGCTATATCTATATTTATATATGAAACAAATCACAAGTACACTCACCTTGGCAACTTAAAAAGCTTTTCCTTTTCTTTTGTTCGACACTTGTTCAACCGGTTATTCGTCCCTTCCTATCATTCTTACACTATTAGTATCACCATAAGAATATCAAAAATCCAAGTAATATCTCAAACATAACTCAATTCATAAGCATCATATGATTCTATTCAAATCATTTATTACAAGTGAAATTCCATCCAAATTCATGTTAATATATTTATCATATCCAAATCATAGACCAAACATATATTCATTAACTTCTTAATTCAATCCTTATCATATTAGTATTCCAATTCAAAATATGACACATCATTTCAAGTTTCCTAGAGCAAGATAGGCCCATTTCTTTACTACATAGCAAATCTTCCCTATAGGCTCTTTTATCGTTCATTCAACTTCTAAGAATTTTCATAATTTTTCTGCGCAATAACTTTCTATGATATTTCACCCAACATCATTAAACATGTTGAAAAATACAAAATTAAAGTTTCATAATTTTTAAGGTTCATTTGCTATGTCAAGCAAAATAGTGAACACATGACGTGCATACTTTCACCCTTGGGGAAGATTTTATACCCGAACTTCAAACTCTCACAAAAGATTAGTTTCTTGGTATTTTCATATGATTTTCGTATATGTCAAACATATATGAGTCTATTTTAATCTCCAATTATAATAAATCAATTCCAGTAAGTATACAAAAAGATATGGAAGGTTGAATAAACAAAGTTACTAAACGAAGCAATTTTAAGGGTTTGTACATTCAACTTAACTTAAACTTGCATCTAACCATACATATACATAAAGGGCTGAAATTTTAGTAAACAAATGATGATTTATATCATCTAAATCAATAATATAAGAAAAAATAACAAGATTTCGGGTTAGGATTACCTTCGGGACTTTTACGTAATTTTCACGGATTTTTCTCCAAATTTTCTCCTCACTTTCTTCCTATACATTCCAATTCTCTCTTCCTCTCAAGATAAACTCTTTAATGGCTGAGTTATGCTGAAGGAGAGGCTTATTTCAAGCCTTTAAAGTCGGCCAAAACCAGCCTCCTTCTTTCACCAATCAAATTTCACCATTTGCTAGCCTAATAAAACGAAATATCATTTAACGAATGGACAAATTTGTCCCTGCTTCGTAATTCTAGCATAACTTCTCGTTCGGACCTTAGTTTAGCACACCGTTTGTCGTGCTAAAAACCTAAATCATATATCTACAACTATCTAGTTTCCTCCTCAAGTCAGTTATTATGTTATAAAGGTCAAAACTAATCTTAAACATAAACATTCCTACCGAAAACTTCAAAATTTTATATTTGTAACTAATTCAATATTTCATTCTTTATGAAGGTAGGGTTAGACTAAACATAATGATTTAACATTATATATACTAATAACATATTATCCATATCACATAAGCTAAGCATGATTTAAGAATAATTAATCATAATTATATTCGGGTTGTCACAATTCTCCCCCTGTTAGTAAATTTCATCCCCGAAATTGACATACCTTAGTTGTCCGAATCAAACAAATATGGATAACGCCTCTTCATGATAACCTATATCTCCCATATAGCCTCTTCCATGGAATTTCTTCTCCACAAAACCTTCACAAGTGCAATCTCTTTGGGTATCAATATTTGTTCCTTCCTATCCACGATAGCAAGTGGTTCTTCCACATAGCTCAAGTCTTCCTTCAACTCAATAGGTTGTTCCACCAATACATGTTAAGGGTCCGCTACATACTTTCTCAACATAGAAACATGGAAAACATCATGCAATCGGGCTAACTCCGGTGGTAATTCTAACTTGTAGACAACCATCCCGACTTTTTCGAGAATTTTATAAGGTCCAATGTAACGTGGACTCAATTTCCCTTTCTTTCCAAATCTCATAACTCCTTTCCATGGCGATATCCTAAAAAACACATAATACCCTTTCTAGAATTCCAAATATTTTCGTCGTTTATCCGCATAACTTTTCGGTCTGCTTTGTGTTGTTCTCATTCTATCTTGAATAATCTTCATTTTTTCAGTGGTGACTTCAATCAATTTTGTACCCTCTATCTTCCTTTCACCAACTTCACCCCAACATGCTGGTGTACGACATCGTCTACCATACAATGCTTCGTATGGATCCATACCAATAGTAGATTGATAACTATTATTATATGCAAATTCTATCAAAGGTAAATATTCGTCCCAATTACCTTTGAAATCAAGCACACGAGCTCTAAGCATATCTTCCAAAATTTGTATTGTCCTTTCAGATTGCCCATTTGTATGGGGATGAAAAGCCATACTAAACTTTAATTTAGTACCCATAGCATATTGCAAACTATCCCAAAATCTAGATGTAAAAGTAGGGTCCCTATCTGAAATAATAGAAACAGGTGCTCCATGCAATCAAATAATTTCATTAACATACAATCTAGTATACTTATCAACTGAATATGTAGTCTTGACTGCTAGAAAGTGAGTTGAATTGGTTAACCTATCTACCACCACCCAAATTGAATCTGACCCTTTCTGAGATCGAGGAAAACTAACCACAAAATCCATCGTTGCATGATCCCATTTTCACTCTGGTATTGGTAATGGTTGAAGCAAACTCGCAGGTTTCTGATGTTTCACTTTTACTTACTGACATATAAGGCATTTAGCAACGAAATCAGATATTTTCTTCTTCATATTATTCCACTAATAATGCTCCTTTAAATCCCTGTACATTTTAGTACTACCAGGATGCATAGCATAAATGGAATTATGAACCTCATCTAAAATTTTCGCTTTCAATCCATCCACATTAGGCATGCACAATCGCTTCTTATATAATAAATTGCCATCATTAACAATACAAAAATCATCAGACTTACTATCTTGGACATCTTCCCGTTTCTTCTCAAGAAAAGGATCCTGACTTTGAAAATCGCGAACACGGGTAGCTAACAAAGGCCTCACGCTTACATGAGCAAAGAATTTGTCCCCATCTGCTAGTTCCAATTCCACTCCCATTAATTTCAACTCCATAATATGAGAAACTCTAGCACACTGAATGCAAGATGACATTCCCGAATCCTTTTTACTCAAAGCATCTGCAAATACATTCGCCTTCCCCGGATGGTAGTGAATTTTATAATCATAATCTTTAATTAACTTCATCCACTGCCTCTGCCTCAAATTCAACTCCTTCTGAGTAAATAAATACTTAAGACTCTGATGGTTAGTGAAAATTTCACATACTTCACCATATAAATAATGACGCCATAATTTCAAAGCAAACACAATAGTAGCAAGTTCTAAATCATGTGTAGGATAATTATTTTCATGTGTACGCAATTGTCTATAAGCATAAGCAATAACCTTACCATGCTTCATAAAAGCACAACCCAACCCCTGATGTGAAGCATCGGTATAAATAATAAAACCATCTCCACCATGTGGAATAGTAAGAACAGGTGTGGTTACCAACTTCTTCTTCAGTTCTTCAAAACTATTTTCACAATCATAATTCCATTCAAACTTAATATCTTTCCTAGTCAATTTAGTCCTTGGAAAGGCAATTGAAGAAAATCCTTTAATAAACCTTCTATAATACCCAGCTAAACCCAGAAAACTCTTTACCTCAGTTACATTATTTGACCTCTCCCACTTTATAATAGCTTCTACTTTCTTGGGATCAATACATATACCATCTCCAGAAATAACATGGCCTAAAAATACAACTTGTGATAGCCAAAATTCACATTTGCTCAACTTTGGCATACAACTGCTTAAGTTTTAACATATTCAAAATTGTTCGGAGATGCTTTTCATGTTCAACCATATCATGTGAGTAAATCAGAATATCATCAATAAAAATTATCACAAATGAATCAACAAAAGGATGCAGTACCCGATTCATAAGATCCATAAATACAGCTGGAGCATTAGTCACTCCAAAAGGCATCACCAGAAATTCAAAATGACCATACCGAGTACGAAAAGTAGTTTTAGAAATATCCCTCTCCTTAATCCTCAACTGATGATAACCCGATCGCATGTCTAATTTTTAAAAATACCTTAGCACCCTGTAACTGATCAAACAAATCATCTATACGAGCTAAAGGATATTTGTTCTTAACTGTAGCTTTATTCAGTTGCCTATAATCAATACACAAACGCATAGTACCATCTTTCTTTTTCACAAATAAAACTGGTGCACCCCATGGAGATACAATAGGTTGTATAAACCACCTATTAAGTAAATCCTGCAACTGAATCTTAAGTTCTTTCAATTCAACAGGTGCCATTTTATACGGTTCCATAGAAATAGGGTATGTCCCTAGTGCTAATTCAATACTAACTTCAACTTCTCTTTCTAGAGGTAACCCAGGCAACTCACGAGGAAACACTTCTGGAAAATTCCGTACAATAGGTACATCGACTAACTGTAAATCCCCCTTCCTAGTGTCAAGAACATATGCAATAAAACCCTCACAACTCTTACTCAATAATTTCCTCGTCTTAATAGCATAAATGATGCAACTGGGAATAATTTTTCCTTTCCCCCACAAATTTAAATTCAGGGTCACCAGGCATATTAAAAACAACTTCCTTACAGAAACAATCCATAGATGCATGATATTTAGATAACCGATCCATTCCCAGAATTATATCAAAATCAGAAATATCCAATGGAAGTAGATCTATAACTGTATCTCTAACCCCCACAGTCAAAACACAATCACGAAATATTCAACTACAACCATATCCCCGTATGCATATAAATACCCAACCCCACATCTAAACGAGTACGCGGTCTATTAAGGTATATAGAAAATGCATAAGACACAAAAGAATGTGTGGAACTAGGATCAGTCAAAACATAAACACTTCTATCAGTAACAAAAAGTGTACATGTCGCCACATCCGGGGTAATATGAGCCTCTTTCATCATAAAGAGTCGTCCACCTGGCCTGGAACCACTGGCTTATCCCATGCCCCAGGTTTTTTCTATAATAACTGAGTTATAACAACCAATACAAACAATTTATAATACTAAATTATTGGTTAGTACATAAACAATTCATAAATATCATATCAAACCAACAAATGCCATCTAATCGCCACACACGTCCAGAATTAATAACCTAGACGCTCTGATACCACTAATTGTCACACCCAAAACCCAAATATATTCCAATCATTTCATTTATATTATGATTAAATCAGAATCTTTCGTCCATTCGAAATATAATTCATTTATCAATATTTTTTTTCATGTATAATAAACATAATCATGTTATTTGTACCATAACGTAATTAACATCAGAGTCATTATTAAACGAACATTTTATACTACGATTGACTATGATTAAATATTATAATCATCCAATCAACCCATGCTAACTCAATATATAAGATGTGCGAGTGTAGTAAAACCTCAGTGTGGCAATGACAAAATCACCACGTCTAATCCCCAGATCCTTCTAACGGTGCAACTCTTAAATCACCGATCATATGATATCCTAACTGGCAGCTTAGAGACCTGAAAATGTTAAAATATAAACTGTAAGCATTAATCTTAGTGAGGTACTCCTTCCCTGAAATGAAATAACGGTTCTTTATCAGATATGTGGATATAAAATCCAAATAATCCTGCTTTGCTATGAAATAGCAATATTATATCAAATATCTAGATATAAAATCCAAACAATCCTTCCCTATAATGAAATGACAATTCTATATCAAATCTGTGGATATATAATCCCATTAATAACAATTTTATATCAAATCAGTGGATATGAAATCTAAACAATCCAGCTTTGCTACGAAATAACAGTTTTATATCAAATCTATGGATATGAAATCCAAACAATCTTGTCCATTGGCAATAAAAAATTCTGGAATATAAGTTCCAACAAATCCTTGTCATAAGACAAATTAAATTATTAGATCTTTGTCCAATTTCAATCCTGGATCATATGATCCAAACAAATCCTGGATATTTTAATATCCAAACAAATTCTGAATAGCGAAGTATTCAAACCAATCCTGGATCATAAGACCCAAACAAATCCTTGATATTTTAATATCCAAACAAATCCTGAATACCGAAGTATTCAAACGAATCCTCTCTTAGAGCTATATCCATATTTATACATGAAACAAGTCACAAGTACACTCACCTTGGCAACTTATCAGGCTTTTCCTTTTCTTTTGTTCGTCACTTGTTCAACCAGTTATTCTTCCCTTCCTATAATTCTTACACTATTAGTATCACTATAAGAATATCAACAATCCAAGTAATATCTCAAACATAACTCAATTCATAAGCATCATATGATTCTATTCAAATCATTTATTACAAGTGAAATTCCATCCAAATTCATATTAATATATTTGCCATATCCAAAACATAGACCAAACATATATTCATTTACTTCTTAATTCAATCCTTATCATATTAGTATTCCAATTCAAAAGATGACACGTCATTTCAAGTTTTCTAGAGCAAGATAGGCACATTTCTTAACTACATAGCAAATCTTCCATATAGGCTCTTTTATCGTTCATTCAACTTCTAAGAATTTTCATAATTTTTTTGCATCATAACTTTCTATGATATTTCACCCAACATCATTAAACATATTAAAAAATACAAAATTAAAGTTTCATAATTTTTAAGGTTCATTTGCTATGTCAAGGAAAATATTGAACACATGGCGTGCATACTTTCACCCTTGGGGCAGATTTTATACCTGAACTTCAAACTCTCACCAAAGATTAATTTCTTGGTATTTTCACATCATTTTCATATATTTCAAGCATATATAAATCTATTTTAATATCCAATTGGAATAAATCAATTCCAGTAAGTATACAAAAAGATATGGAAGGTTGAATAAACAAAGTTACTAAACGAAGCAATTTTAAGGGTTTGTACATTCAACTTAACTTAAACATGCATCTAACCATACATATACATAAAGGGCTGAAATTTTAGTAAAAAAATGATGATTTATATCATATAAATCAGTAATATAAGAAAAAACAACAAGATTTGGGGTTAGGATTACCTTTGGGACTTTTACGTAATTTCCACGGATTTTTCTCCAAATTTTCTCCTCACTTTCTTCCTAAACATTCCAATTCTCTCTTCCTCTCAAGATAAACTCTTTAATGGATGAGTTATGCTGAAGGAGGGGCTTATTTCAAGCCTTTAAAGTCGGCCAAAACCAGCCTCCTTCTTTAACTAATCAAATTCCACCATTTGCTAGCCTAATAAAACGAAATATCATTTAACGAATGGACAACCTGCTTCGTAATTCTAGCATAACTTCTCATTTGGACCTTCGTTTAGCACACCGTTTGTCGTGTTACAAACATAAATCATATATCTACAACTATCTAGTTTCCTCCTCAAGTCAGTTATTATGTTATAAAGGTCAAAACTAATCTTAAACATGAACATTCCTACCAAAAACTTCAAACAAAATTATTTGTAACTAATTCAATATTTCATTCTTTATGAAGGTAGGGTTAGACTAAACATAATGACTTAACATTATATATACTAATAACATATTATCCATATCACATAAGCTAAGCATGATTTAAGAATAATTAATCATAATTATATTCGGGTGTCACATATAGCCTACGATTTAAAAATGTAAACCATTTTCTTTAACATAACAAATTTATATACACATTAAACTCACACAATAAACACAACAAACTATAATTTATTGTGTGAAAAATGTAAGAGAATATTGTAAAAAAAAATTGTAAACCACAAAATATACAAAACAACCTCAAATTACTTAAGAAAAATTCTGATAATATATTTTCTAACCATAGAAAATTTGAGCTTCTATGCTCCAATTTATACTTGAAGAATTTTTAATTTGTTGGTAAATTTTTGGAACCTAAACTGGTGATATTTGTATAATTATAAATATTGAATAGGTGTTGGTAAATATTAATTAGGGTTGGTGGGGATAGATAGGGTAAATGCAAACTATCTGGGTGGTTGGGTAAATACCATAACTTTCAAATGCTACTTGATGTAGGATTTTAATTTTTTTTCAAATGCTACTTTATGTAGCGTCCCACACAAATGTCGTCATTTAAGCTCCAATTATACTAAATATAGGGTATCCCATCGTGGAAACTTATGTTGTTTGAGATATTTATACCATAGATATTTACAAATTTGGTATACCCATTAAGGATGCTCTTAGTGAGGCCAAGGTCATGCATCCCACACGCCAAGATGGCCTAAGGACATGCATAATGTCTTCACACATCTCCTTAATTTTCAGGGATCACGTGCTAAAAGTTCTTCGGCATTGTATCCCGAATATGTCAAAAAAGAGGGACATGTGTTAACCATTATAAGAGGGTTGTTGCAAGGGGGTCTATGAATATCTCGATCTGGTGAGGCGTGACCCACTCCAATGGAAGCTGCCTTCAAGGTGTCCAAGGTCTCAAGAGCAGCAAGAAGATAAAGTTAACTGTTTCTGGTAAAAATGGTGGTCCAATGATTGCTATATGAAGAAGACAATGATTAGATATTAACTTTTCAATAATAACAACAGAGAGGAGGAATAAATTGGAGGTTATGGTTCTTGGGAGTGAAGAGACAAGCACTTCAAATACCAAGGATAGAGCAGGGGCGAGAATACTTTTTGGTGATATTTCGACAGAGTAACAGTTCTAACTTGTGTTGTGTGATTTGACCTTGCCCAAGGGTTCTATTTATAGGAAAATACTAGGGTTGATATGGCATGTGCGCGCCAAAAACATATTCCTATAGGACAATATCTTAAGTGTGATTTTTTGTCCTATTTCACTGTTTATCGTATGTCCACTCTGACAGATGACATCTGGCACAACCTAAGGTCAAAAAATAAATATGTCGGGCATAGTACCAAAAAGTATAATTTGGTAAATATTTTCTCCCAAATGGTAACTAGGTGAATAATCTTTCGAAGACTTGCAAGTGTCCTTGAGGATCACTCGCCAATGATAAGTTACAAAACACTTTGTGAGTAGCACCTTGTCTACTCACTTATTTGACCAAGTGTGGACTGTGTAAGTATGTGAGTGACCTTTTAGGCCCCTCCTGTTAGTATTCTCTCTTTCCTAAGTGATAAGCACCCAAAAGTGTATAATTTATTCCCCGAATATGTGCATTTTAGTCACTCGTTTTAATTAAAAATGACCTTATGTTCGTATTTTATTATTTTTCAGGTCAATACGCAGTTGCGGTACAAATAATGTTAAATCAGTACAATTGCGACTCAATAGCGGTCAAAAGCGTGCATCGAAGAAATCCTAAGAGACAGTGAAGTTTGAAGTCCTATTTGAGCGTGCTGAGATGTGATTCGATGCCCAAAACAGTCCCGAACCAAATCTAAACCTAGACCGAGCCCAGCCCATACCCCGAGCCCGGTGTGTGTTTAGTTTGTACCTTTATTATTTCTTTTAGATTTTTATTTTTAGTCATTTTATTTTTAGGATTTATTTAGATTTATTTAGAATTTTTAGGATTTATTTTCTATTTTTTTTATTCTTTATTTTGATTTTGATTTTGATTTTGATTTTTATTAGTTTTTAATTTTTAATCTTTATTTTATTTTATCATTTTTCTTAGGATTCGTTTTAGGAATTTATTTTATTTAGTGTTTAGCTTTAATTTAATTAGTTACGACTTTAGTTTTCATTTAGATTTTAAATTTTTATTTCTTTTATTTTATTTTAATTTTTATATAAGCTTAGGATTTTAATTTTTTAGTTTTAATATTTTTTATATAAATATTTTTTTAGTTTATTTTATTTTTTTTAGTTAGATTTTATTTTTAGGTTTATTATTTTTAGTTAAATTTTTTTTTTTTTTAGAATCTTATTGTTATTTAATTTTTACTTTTTATTTTATTTATTTTTACAAACTAAAACACTACACTATTCATCGTCTTCATCAATTCAACCTCCAACTCTCACAGCCCTCACCTCGCACCTCCATCATCCTCCGGCCACAACCCCCTAACTTCGGCCGGAACCTCCAACCGCCCCTTATCCTCTCTCATCTCACCCTAAAACCAACATACCCATTTTCGTTTTTACTGTCAAACCCACGAGCCACCAACACCAAGCCCGGACTGCCCCGGCGCCGACCCCTTCCGGCGACCTGCCGGCGACTAAACCCGCGACCTTGGCCCGGATCCAACCCAGATTCGAAACACGATTCCAACTCAGTCACACCCGAAACCTACCTTGCCCAAATTCCTTAAAAATCGGATGAATTCAAATCCACAACAAATCTTGACTTAGTAGAATCCAAATCCCATGAAAATCTCTCCAAGAAAGCTTCGTGGCTTGTAAATCAAAAGAAAGAGGTAAAGCATATAAAGACTCTCAAACAGCAAAAGAGGAGAGGATCGTAGAGAGAGAAAAATAGACTATATATTATGTACAGCTTAGGGTCATAAAAAATTCCAAAAAAAAATTTAGTTTAGTGTTAGAATAATTTTTAGGTTTGTTTTTTATTATTTTTGGTGTAATCAAGTGTTGGATTAGTGAGAAGATTGAGACGCGTGTTCATGCACAGTTGACACAAGAAAAAAAATTGCGTATTCTTTCCCTCTTGTTTCAATTTTGATTAATGTTATTGTGATAGTTGTTTATTCTAACATGAGAATGTTTGGTTAAACACCCCGTTCAAGGGGTGGGGTGCACTGCGAATGATGTTACTTTATTTAGTTGATTCATTAATTTTATATTTCTAGGTAAATTAATCTTTAACTGTCGCCAATTAATTTATGTAACGAGAGTTAGTAAATTAATTGAACGAATTAATTTTTGAATTTAGGAATCGAACTAGAGATAGGTTTTTCCGAAATTTGAATATTAATTTGGTATTGAAATTTGAGGATTGCTATTGTTTTTCTTAAATTGACCCTAGCGGGTAATTTTCTGAAAATAGTGGTCCTAGTTTTTCATCGTGTGGCATTTTTAAATTAATTTTCTGAAAAAGATTTTATTAAATTTATAATTTTAATGAGAGTTAGATTATCGATTTAATATTATCTCGAAATATTTCAAATTAATAAATTGAGAAATTAAAATAATTGAAAATGCAGTGTAATCCCATCTCTTGACCTTCTCACATATTTCACACTCGGTTGCACATTTTTTCATCATTTAGTCATTTTATAATTTTTAGCATTGTTAGTAAATTTTTCCCTTGAAATTGTTTTTAAAAATAAAAATAAAAAATATTTTAATAAAAAAAATTGAAATTGCACGTTTTCACATTTATTGTTTCACCTTGAAAGTTGGATTGATACCCGTACTTACCGCAATACGAGTTATTTTTAGACAAGTTTTGTAGGTACTCAAGGGAATTTTGAGAGTAGCTTTTGCAATACAACGATAAATACCCCCAAAAAAGCTATTTATCACTAAGGTACTGAAGTGGTTGGGCCTTAGCTTGACTAACAAGACTTGCCTTTCCACCTCCAAACCAAAACTCCCAAATGATCTTAACTGGCCTACTCGAGCCCCTCTTTCTCGACCAAGGCTACTTGTGTAAAGAAAGTAATAGTGTAAATAAATATTCTAATGTACAAACATTTACAATCATTTGACTATTTACATAGGGTAAACACCCCATCCTAGAAACCCACTAAGTACCTCCTTATGTCCCTAACACTTATCCACTCATCAAAAAACCTGGGTCATACTCCGAGTACTGATTTGGAGGCCATCGGGCTCTCCCGGGCCACGTTTGAATCTGGTTAACTCTCTAACCTAAGCAAAACTCAATAAAACCTTGAAGGGCTCTGAATCCCCTTCCAACGGTCCATGCCATGAGTGAATCGACCTCACGATTCGCACGAATGACCCGTTTTACTCCGAAAGGCCAACGAACATTTTCAAACCCCCATTTGACCTTGGTCAACTCTTCGAAGCGAGTGAAGCTCAATGAAATTTCGAAGGTCTCTGAATTCGTTTCCAGTCATTTCGTGTCGTGCATAAATTGGGCGCTTTCGAGCCTCATTTGACTTTGGTCAACTCCTGGACCCGGGAGTGGCTCGATGGGTTCTTGAAGGTCCCTGAATTCTCTTTACAACGGTCCTAGCTATGCATAATTTGAATTTACAATTTACATTTTATGCCATTTTTTTATTAAAAGTCTATTCCAAACTACTTATACAAACCCCAGACACCCTGCCTATCGGTACAGTGTTCTTTTCCTTGCCCAGCAAGGCAAGCTTTATGCTGATAGGCTAGTGAGGGGTCATGCCAATCGGCACCACCCTTAACCCTAAATTCCACTATAAAAGGGCCATGACTTTACCTTTGGAGGGAGGTCCCTTTCAGTAGTCAGCAAACATTCTCCTCGAAATTAGATCCTTCTCTTTCCCAAAAAACTCCATTTTTCAACATTCCCTCACCTCACTTTCTTACCTCACTTAGCTATTCACCTCATCCTACCATATTACCTTCATACCACTTCAAAAATCAACATAATTGCATTCTAAATTCAGCAACAAAGATCTATCGAGGAGGTCCATTCCTCTCTCTTTTCTAGTTCTATTCATTTAAGTGTTATTATTCACTTTATTTTCATTTTGTGATATCTTCTAGTTTTACTCATTATCTCACATAAAATAATCTTTACTTTTTACTATTAGTATTGCATACAACTTATTTTCATAAGAACCTCAAAAAAGACATTCATAAATTCCAAAAGTAAGACTTTCATTTTCTTACACATTCGCACTTAAACATATATTTCTTAGAAAAACACATAAGAAGAGTCCTACATTTGGATTTATGGGTTGACCCCCACCCCTATGATATGTTTGAACTACGTGGACTTTGATGCCCCATGGGCTACCTAGGCGTCTTGGGACAATCCCGAGATTTGAGTCCTCCCCTTTCATTTTAGGCCTTTTTATGTTATATTATGTCTATTTTGTGAGTCTTGGAGTCCTATATATTTGTGTCCGGTATGACATACACATTTTCTCTTTCACAGCGATTCATGATTCGACGAACATTTACATCATATGTTTAGGATTAATTTTAAGTACACTCCTACAGATAAGTCCACTCCCTCCATTCCATGACGCGAGTCGAATAATTACATTCTCTCATTATATATATTACACACATGTACACACGCATCACGGAGAAAAAAGGAGAAGATTAACATAACCCATGAGAGATCGAAGGGGAAAATGGATGCCTAATACCTTTCCATTCCGTAACTTAATCCCCGGACCCTTCAAATCACTTGGTTCCGTATGCGTCAGTTTGACCTTAATGTCGTTATCTTGATGCGGCGACATTATTTTGCCTATTTTGAGCAAAATAGGTTGTCGATTCCATCGCTTTATGTTATCTCCATTTGATGACGAACAATTTTATATCTAAGGCTAGTATACAAAGACGTCGACACGAGTGGCAGAAAGAGAACTTCCATATCCTTGAATCACCCACATGTGCAAGGCTAAAAAGGGGAAGAGAGAGAGAGAGAGAGAGACGGGGGAGGGAACTTTTTTCCTTATTTCTTCCTCCTCTCGTCCCAACTTCGAGGTTCGGGCTCGCACCGGAGCAATCTGACCCGGATGGCCACACATAGCATTCCCTCATTATCTTATGTCTACTCGTGTACTTATTTTCTTTCTTATCTTGGGGTTGCTCGTTAGGCATCCCATCACTAGCTTTGGGGATTGATTGGTCAGGTCTCCCCCATTTGGTATTGGGTCCACTTGTGTGGCACACTCTCGCCATGTTTGAAGTTTTTGGCTAACTATTATTCATTTTCTCCAGGGTCCCCTCATGTGGCACCCTCTCGCCATATTTGAATTGTTTGGCCATCTGCTGCTCATTTGTTCTTGGGACCACTCTCATGGCACCCACTCGCCCTGTTTGGACTATTTGGCCAATATTTCTTTCTTTATCTTTAGGCCTTTTCGCATGACAGCCCCTTCACTAATGTTTGGCTGGCTCCAATTCTTTTGGTCTTGGACCCAGTCGTGTGGCACCCCCTTACCCTGTTGGGCTTATTTGTGGACAGTTGAGTGGGTGCCCCTCTACATTAGCCCTCTCATGCAAAAGTGTTTGTGTTGGTTAGAAATGAAGAGTTTTGCATGAAATAAATCATTACTTTTTTGGAATTCGAGGGATCTCTTCAAATAAATCATTATTTTTATTGGGCACATAATGCTTCTAACTTGACGTTCGTACTGATGGAACCTTTTAGTGTCTCGAGGAGACACGTGTCTCCTCGAGATGTCCTCATATGATTTGGGAAACCATTTCCTTGTTTGTTTAAACTGTCATTTCATCCCTTATAAATACCCTTTCTCTTTGATTTCATCCTTTTTCACCTATATTTTTGCTATTAGAGAGAGAAAAGGAGGTTTTGAAAATTTTTAAATTTCCTCCATTTTTTACCATCATCTTCCTCCCTTTTTCCTTATAGAAACTCCATAGTTGCTTCTTCTTTCGTTGTTTCCACCACTATTTGCGAACTCTTGGTGGGTTCTTTGCCTATTCAAGTCACTATCACCACCACTACTCCCACAGGTGCCACCATTATGACTTCTTCTATGGTCTCCTTTATCGTCACTGTCGCTACCAGTTCTAGTGGAGTTGGACCTTCTTCTAATGGAGCGGTTTCCCTGTCTTGGGTTCAAAGGGAATACTTGGAGAGTCGCTCGAAGAGGGATTTCTCTGTCTATCGCCTCTCCTTCTTTTTTGGTGAGAATGACACTTTTATGTCCTCACTCTAATGTTTTAAGGTTGAGTTTATTGATAAGGTCAACAAGCATCCACTTCTTGGTTTTTCTGAGTCCACTGATACCCAAATGTGCTTGCTGATAGCATTTTATGTGTGCGACTGGACAGGAGTGATTTTCCCTTTCCAACATCAACATTGATGTCTGTAGGGGTGCCCCAAAGGAGTGGGACCTCGATTGATTATGTCATGGTTTTTCTAACCTACAAGGTTGTTATCAAGTGGCTGGGCCTTACTAGGACCCTCACAAGTTTGAAAACTTTCATAATTGCCAAACACACTTACAATCTTTTGGCCTCTTATTGGAGTGTGGATTCTCACACTTTTGTAACCAATTGGGGTGAGTTTTTCATTATGCTGGAGGACACCTGCGAGCTGACTAGTCTTCCCCTTTTTGGAGATCATGCTTTTACTAACGTCTATGGGTTCATTTACACTCAATTGGATCGTACTCATGTGGACATGGAGCATACACACGGCCATTTTGATGTGGCTAACTTTGTCAACTATTTTATTCTCATGGGTTTTTTGTTCGAGAGGTTCCTTAATTTTGCTCCAGAGCCTCGTTCGCTACACAACCAGGTCGCTCGCATTACGAGGTGGCACAATAAGTCTCCTAAGAAACCTCTTACCCTGTTTATAGATAACCTTAATGAGTTTTCATTCTACCCCTACTCAAAGAGAGTAAGTGGCATTTTCTCATGGGGTTTCTTTTCAGCTTCACTTGGGATTTTTCTTCGTACTGCCAACGTAGAGTCAGTACCTGATTATCCCCATATTTTTGTCAAGGCAATGGTCCTTCCTTGCATTCTTCCCCCACTGACAGAGTTTGGTCAAGGAGTGGAGTTCTATCACTCTGAGCGTGTGAGGAGGCAGTTTGGTTATGATCAAGGGACCTACACCCCAGACATTCCTATTAGCCTCTCGCCAACAGACTTGTACTTAGAGGCTTATGTAAATGTTACCCCGAGGGTATGCTCTAGAGAACTGATAATTTTGGTAACTTTTTTATACCCCCTCGTGATTATCTTCCCTCCTTCGGTCGCCCGTGCTTTGGCTTATGGCAATACCAAATCATGTTGATCAAAAACTGCATTAAAGTTACCCCACATGAGTCCTTTTCCATTCACATCCCCATAAATGATAAGTACCTGGTCAAAAGGACTTAGAAGGAGATTTGGCATCGTATTTATATCAAGAATACCCCACTCGATCAGTCCACTCCTATTTTTTTAAGCATTTACGTAAAGAGGCCATCTGTACCAAACATCTTGAGCCCAAAACTCCGCGGACAAAGGGGCAGGGCAAGGGAAAGGAAAAATCTAAAGTCCTTTCCAAAAGAAAACATCCTGACACTAATGTTTTGAACTTTATTCCAGCTCAACCAGAGGTGGCTTCTTCTTCCCCTTCACCAGTGAGGACTCGAGTAGCCAAACAGAAAAAGTGGTCAACCAAGCCCACTGGTCCCTCTACCATGCAAGATCAAGAATCAGACACTAATACCTTAGGCATTGAGGAGAATTTTCAAATAGTTCGCTAGTAAGACTATGAGGCCCTTACTGACTCTTTTTCTCAAGCATCTACTTCACTAGCTTCTCCTCCTACAGAAGGTACTCTAGTCACTTATCTTTTACTTAGTAAAGTTATAAGTCGTGGGGTTAAAAGCGACTGATCCTCGTCTTTCTCATCTAAAGAGCAACTAATTGATTATGGAATCACCCCTTCCTATGATTACGATAGTTCTTCTTCAAATGACATTTGTGTTTTTGACATCAACCAAAGTCATTCGCCTGATATTTGTACTTTCTTGTCAGCTTCGAGGGTCTCCAACGTGGACTGAAAACCCTCCATTGGTGATTAATATAACACCATGATTTATTCTCCTTCCACTACCAGCCCCACTATTGGGCATTTGCCTTATGGGTAAACATCTCGCCAGGATCCTGTAAGTTTTTTAGCAACTCTGTTTTTTTATTATTCCTTTTCCATTTGCCTTGCTTATATATAGCAATTTTTTTACTAACTCTGATTCTTTTTTTATCTTTCTTTTGACTAGGTTTCCAATGTGGGTATGAGTGGACCCTCAGAAGTGAGGGCCACCCCATGTCTGCATCCCCTATTTTTCCTATGGTGTTTTTTCTTCCTGAGAGGAACTCCATGCTTATGTCCTCTCTAGGCCTTGATCGAGAGGTTTGTACATAAAATTTTAAGGCTTTTATTTCCTTATTTTTATCCCTTTAGTATTTTCTGAGCTTTATTTATCTTGCAGCTTTCCACAATATTCCCCACTTTTATAAGGGGATCCTCTGTATTTACTCTTTCAGTCTAAGTATTTATCAAATTTTCTAAAACATTGTCAAGTTTTGTTACCTATATCTTCACTAGATTCATTCCTGGCAACTTACACATACACATTTTCTTCTTTGATAGGTGACTCTGACCTCTACTTCTACCACCAGGCCACTCACTTACTCTATGGCGAGTAGTTCCTTAGCTAGGCCTTCAACTATTATCCCTACCAGTTTTGTAGGGGTATCCCTCTATCTTTCTTTTCTTTCTATTTTTTTATTATTTTGTGTGGCTAACACAACTCTATTCTTATTATACCTGAACTTTGTATTGAGCAATCCCCCAGCTAGTTGGGGGGATACTCCTATCCACAGGGGTGGTTATTCCTGGATTGCCTACCTCTGGGAGGATAGTTGTTACCCAGGTATGCCCCTTCTTATGAACAGCAGGCCACAGGTCCATCCCCTCTCCACTCCACCCATTTATAGTGTGGCCTCGAGTGGCCCCGTCTCACATATCTCCACCTCAACACAGGTATTTAGACATATAGCTTTGTCATTTTCCACTTGTCTTTTCATGATAATTTCTTTGTTGACTGGTTGGTATTAGCATTCCTCCAACCCCTGTGATTGATTTGAGCCCTTCTCCTCTCGGAGTTCAGTTACTTAAATTGTCATGCTTTTAGCTTTTCACTACTTCTGCCTTGTGTTTCACTTGAGTTGTTATTTATTCTTTGCTCATATGTATTCTAGGCGAGCACTAGCACCTCCTCTCCAATCATATCTTCAGTTAATGATCCCGTGAGTAGTTTACATGTTGTGTCATCCTAGGTATTCACTTTTTATTCTTTTTATCTATCTATACTTGTATTTTTTTCTTCGTGTGTGAACATCTTGGATCACAATTGTCTCATTTTCGTTAGGTAATCCCCTCGAGCATTCCTACTACTGGGGAACCCCCAGCAAGCTTGGTCGCGAGCATTCCCTGGCCACCCAAGTACTTGTTATGGCCTACCTGGTACTTTACCTAGCTTGCTTTCTTTATTGTGCAAAGTATATTGGTGACACTTTTTCTGTTTCTTTATTTCGAGGTTAGTGACACCGAAGTCCCTCTATATGTGGGACATCCTGTGAGCACTACTGAAGTGACTTCTAACGTACCATCCTGTTGTACTTCATTTAAACTTGCTTTTACTGTCCAAGTACTCACTAACACATCCTTGTTTCCTTATTCTCGTGTTAGTGCTGCGAGTGTTCCAATATCTATGCAATAACTTGTAAGTATTACTGCGAGTGAGGTATTATATTGTCATACCTTATTCACTCTTCTATGTCTTCTCCCTTATTTTATTCATGCTTTCACTATGTAAGTACTCACAAACACTCCCCTATTTCATTGTTTTCAGGTTAGTGCAGTGAATGTTTCAATATATGTGGAATAATTTATGACTTTTGTAGTGAGCACTCCTCAGGTATTATACTGTCATACTTGATTTACTATTTTTTGTGTATCTTTTTTTAGAGTCTTGATTTTGTTGTGCAAGTGCTCAACTAACATTATCTTACTTTCCCATTTTTCAGGTTAGCACTATGAGTCAGGGAGAATTTCACAGGTTGTCTGATAGCATGTTGACTCCTCTTGGATTGGGAGTAAGCTTCTTTCTCATCATTGTTATTTTTCCATTATCTCCCTTAGTTGGTTTTGTTCAATCTCTTGTTGTTCCTTCTCATTCTTCCTTTATACCTCTCTTTTGAGGGTCATACAAGAGATCCAGTTGAGGAAAATGGTGACAATGAGTCAAGCTCTGAAGCCACTCAAACTGATGGAGATGAGGGGGATGAATCGGGCGAGGAGTCTTCCCTACCTTCTGAGCCTAGTTCTATGGATACTAGTTATGTTTCCATTGATATGGAGTCCCCCAAAGTGTTAATGAGGGATTTGTGGCATAAGGAATTACCTAAGACGTTTAGAGATCACGAGTGGGATGTCATGGATTTGATTCTTAAACTACACCTACAAACTTTTATTACACATAGTGCTCTCAACATTGATAGTCTTATAGTTATCAACCTCAAGGCTCTCACCAGTCATGTGCACAAGTTCCTATCCATTGCTCCTGCTGACCTTACCAGTGCCAATACTCGCCTTTTCCTAGCAGTTATTCATGGCTTGGAGAGCTGCTACCACTTCAAGCTCGATTGGCTTGATGCCTCTGTGCACCACCTTATTGGTTCCCTTTCAAAAAGTTAGTAAAATCCAAGTCATCCAAACAGGTCAGGGTCAAGCAACACCATGTGGAAGTTTACAGTCTTCGCGAGAAGATTCAAATACTAGAGGCCAAGTTGGATAAAGTTTTACCCGGTGACACCGAGGATGATGCTCGAATCTCTAGACTTGAGGAAGAATTTATGCGAGAGGTTGACCCCTCTTTTCAGGATTTTCATTCTTTAGAGAACCTCCTCTTTCTTTTGTGCAGTTGAGTCATTGTAAATAGACTTCCTTTTTTGTAACTTCAAGGACTGCTCAATTTTGAGTAGGTCCTTTATGTTAACGAGAATGAGAATTTTTGCTTCACTTGTTTGTATTTATATCTTTTTAGCAAATTCTATACTTAGACTTTTAATTGCTTATTGTGAATTGATATTGTTCCTTTTTTCTATGGGAGTACTTGCTCACAACTTGGCAAGTCATTCATTGTAACTGCCCCATAATCTGTGGGGGTTCTTGTTATACGCTTCTTTAGAACTAAAAGATAATTTAGAGGGGGGTTTAAACCCCCTCCTACTATTTTCAAATAATCATGTTATTTACGTAAATAACCCATGGAACAAAAGTAAGGGCATTATCTTACTTTTTTTAAGTTTTTTCTTTAAAAAAACAAAATCATCATTTTTGAGTTTGTCAATGAAGAAAAACTGTGTACCATGTATTCTGTTAGGTACTTAAGCTAATATAAGTGAAGGTACTTTTCTCATTATACTTTATCCTTGGGAGATATACATCCCCCTAAGTATAATGAGTATTGTTCCTCAAATTCCAAACCCTCTCATAAACTATGAGAGTCACGAGCTATTCCGCCCGCAAAGTTTTTAGGGCAAATTTATTAGACAAGAAAAGGTTGGATGCATCCACTCGCATTATTGGCGAGTGAGTGCATGAAAGATATTAATAGTAAACATAAGTTATTCTCATGAATGACTAGTCAAAAGAAACTGTATTTGTACTATTGCATTAATTATTGTAAGGAGACGCCTTTCTTTTGTTGTTACAATAATTTCTTGCTTTAAATTTCCTTTTACTAAAAGGACTAACTATTTTAAAGTTAATGACTGAAATCACAAAAAAAAATTGGGATACCTCAAACGTAGTACTTGTTTAGCCATTTACAATTGATGGACCGGATGCATTCGCTCTCAAGTTTGAAATCTAACAATAGCCTAACTTCCCCACTCCTCGCACCACAAAGGGTCCTTCCCATTTCGGTTTGAATTTTAATGATGACATGTTCCTTAGGTGGTGAGTGGATGCCCGCATCACCAAGTCTCCAACTTGGAATTATATAGGATTAACTAAATTTTCATAAGCCTTAGATAATTGTTGGGTGTAGACTTTGAAGTTTTCTTTGGATTTGTCTTGCTACTCGTTTAGAGCTTTTAGCTACACATGTCTTGGATTGGTATGAGGTTATGGCTTAGAGCCCCTTGGGCTGAGGGTACAGCCAACTCTATTGGCAATACAACTTTTTTCACGTAAACTAGAGAGAAAGGGGTGAACCCCATTGGCTTTCTCTTCGAAGTCCTGTAAGCCCATAAGACCATTGACAGCTTCTCATCCCATGCCCCAAGAAAATCCTCCAGCATTTTCTTTAAAATATTATTCACCGTATTGTTCGTGGCCTTTTCTTGACCATTCACCTTGAGGTAGGAGATGGTCGAACTATTATGGACAATTTTATACTTGTCTGTGAGGAGCCCCATTTCTTTGCATACAAACATCTTTCTATTGTCCATGAGGATGACCTTCAAAATTCCAAACCTATAAATTATATATTCCTGAATGAATTGTGTCACTACTTAAGTAGTGACCCTCCACAATAGGATTCTTTCTGCCCCCTTAGTGTACAGTTTTGTGGCAACAATGATAAAGGCTTTTTCGTGAGAAACTGGGCTGATCTTTCCCACCAGATCAAATGCCCAAGTGTGGAAGGGTAGGGGACTACTAAATCTATAAGTTGGACCATATTACCATATACTTGGCACGCTCTACACTTTTTTACAAAGCTAATAGAGTCGGCCTCCATTATTGGCCGCCAATAATACCCTAGTGTCATCAATTGATCGTATAATTTAGCGTCACCCATGTGGAAAGGTTTGTGAGCTTCCTTTAACACTTTCTCCACGTCTCCCCCTAGTATGCACCGTAGTGCCTTCTCGTTATACCCTTTCTTGTAGAGCTCCCCTTCTATCAAGTAGAAGCGAGCAGCCATTTTCTTCAAGTATATCTCATCTTCTCTTTTAGTTGGTAATTCTCTATCTTTGTGGTATGCAACATAAGGCTTCCTCCAGTCATCAAAATTTTCCACAAAGTTGGCTTCGTCCGATTGATCAAACCGTGTCTGACACTTTAAACAGCCTTGCTACAGACGAACAGACTCTGTACTCATAGTGGGCCAATAACAACCCCCTCGCTGCAACCGTTGATAAACTGTGATATCAGTATCCCCAGGGTGCTTCTCATGCATTACTTACAGTTTCTCTTTGGCTTCCTCTTTGCCTATGCATCTTTCCAAGAATCCACCCGGAATTTTGAACTAGAGTGTCCCTTGGAGCAGGTAGTAGTTGACCAGCTCAGACATCTTCATTTTTCCTTCTCTAGTTTCCAGATGCTTTACAATCGGGCATATCTAATCTTCCAACTCTTTACATGGAAATAATGACCTTACTATTGTCAGCACCGTTCTTCATCGAACTTTAATGGTGGCCTACTTTTCCTCCATCTCTAACTTTTGAGTTGTCGTCGCCAGTGCATCCGAATGACTATTCATTATCCGTAAATGTCTTTCTAACTTGACTTCTAAAAACTCGCTGAGCAACCTCTGAATAATCGATCTATACGGATCCAGGTTGGCATACTTGAGCCCGAATTCTCTATTAACCTTCTTGATGACTAAGTTAGAGTCCTCCCTTATACACCGCACTCTGATACCTCTCCTCAGTGACTCTAATAGCCCAAGTATGAGAGCCTCGTACTCTTCCTTATTGTTAAAACATTTAAAATCTATCTTATAGGGGAGGGTGAATTTTTCCTTACCATTAGAGAGGATGATGCCATCCCCTCATGTTCCTTGCACACAAGAGCTGTTAAAATCCATCTTCCATTCCTCCATCTCTTCTGATATACAGGCTTAAAAATTTTCACTCAGTAACTCTTTGTTGGGAGGATCAAAGTTTTGGCTTGGAAATTTGGCTAATAAATCAACCATTATTTGGCTCTTGATAGTTTTTGGGACAACGCATTTCAAATCATATTCAAAAAGTATCAGAAACAACTTATACATTCTACCCACTAAGATGGTTAGTGCCACTAGATATTTGATAGGATCGCACTTGGTGATAATATGCACCCTGAATGAGAGCAGGTAGTGCCTCACTTATATGCTACAAAACCAAGGTTAAATAATACCTCTCCACACTTATGTATCTGGATTCCATACCTGAAATCACCCGCGATAGATAGTACATCGATCACTCTATTCCTGCCTTCTCTTTGGTGATTAGAGCTCTAATAGACCGCTCAGTTGAGGTTAGGTACAACATCAAAGGTTCATTTGCTTTTGTTGGAATCATCATCGAGGGAGAAGTCAATATCACCTTTATCTTCTCAAACGCCTTCTTTTTCTCCTCCCCCCAGATCCACTTGGATTTTTCTTTTATGAGGGGGCAAAGGGGTGGGTGACCTCCGCTAAGGCCGTTATGAACCTCCTCAAGTAGAAAACTTTCCCCAAGAAGCTCTTGAATTGTCTTTGCCTCTTTAGCAGTGGAATCATTAGAATGGCTTTCTGTTTTTCCAAATCAACTTTCACCCCTTGCTTAATAACCACAAATCCTAGGAATTTTCCCGTAGTTACTCCGAAAGTACATTTAGTGGGGTTCATCCTCATTTTGTATTTTCGGCACCTTTCTAAAACTCTCTTGAGATCCTGCACATGCTTGTCTCCTTCATAGATTTCACCACCAGGTCATCTACATAAATTTCAAATATGTCATGGAATAAATCATGAAATATTTCCATCATGGTACGTTGATATGTGGCACCTGCATTTTTCAATCGAAAGGGCATGACCGTGCAATGGAAATTCCCCAAAGGCATTCTCAATGCTATTTTTTTTGCATCTATCGGATCCATTCTAATCTGGTTATAACCAATATATTCATCCATGAAGTTGTACATTTCATGGCCAGTTGAGGCATCTATTAGGCTATCAATGTTAGGCAGTGAGAACTTATTTTTTGGGCAATCGTAATTTTGGTCTCTAAAATCCACGTAGACCCGTGTCTACTTCTTATCCTTATTCTCTACAGGTACAATGTTTGATATCAAGATTAGATGTTTGATGGTCTTGATAAATCCCGCAGCGAGTAGCTTCTCTGCCTCTACTTTGATCTTCATGTCTAATTCGGCCTTGTAATTTCGTATGGCATGCCTCACAGGCAAAGCATTGGGGAAGATATTCAGCTTATGAGAGCTCACTTCTGAATCTATCCCAAAAAAATTTATTTATTTCCATGCAAATACGTCTGTGAATTCCTTAATTAGGTTGACGATATCTTTTCGTTGCTTGGTACTCAAACCCTTAGAAATGAAGATGGGTCGCTCATCACTCGCTTTTTCTCTAGATTTATCTCCTCCAACTCTTAGAGCTTCTCTCGTGGGCCGTCTTGTATACACTTGGGTGCTTCATCGGGTTCCTTAGCATGCTCGACTATGTGGGACTCATAAACCATAAAATATTCGGGTGTCGGGTCGGTGCTTTCATCCCAAAACACCTCCCGCGCTGACCGTTATAAACGGTAGATAACTTTCCCATTAGCCAGAATGATTTTCTTTCAAGTTTGCGGTGGTCTTTCTTCCTCTTTAAACTTCCTTTTTCCTTTCTCCTTACTCTCAGAGGAGGCCACTTGCTGGTTCAATATCTCATGTACTGACTTCTTGAGTTGGGCACCTTCTTTGACCTCGCGGGGTTCACTTACCCAATTTATCAAATATCTTCGTTCTCCTTTTAACTCCGTATAAAATGTTTCATTAACCAGGTGGGCCTCCTCTATCGAGAATGGTTTGTCTGTATCTTTGATTATAATCTCTGTTTCATAAATATTGCTTTCGCGCATTGGTGGAATGTCTATGACATGATCACGTGCGTATGCATCCACACTCATCCTATCAAGAGCTGATAACTGGTGTTGGAATTGATAATGTGAAACTTGATGTGGGATGTGAAGTTTCCCAACCTGATCCTCAGGTTCACATATCCGAACAACTGCATCCCCGCGCTATCAAAGCCAAATATTACTGGTGGAACTGGCACAATCTTCTCTATAGAATTACTGGTCTCATACAAGGTGTTAATGGGCATAATGTTGATCGATGCCCGATCCAAAAGTGCCCTCGGAAAACTAATTCCATTCACTAGGTTTGTGACATATAAGGGCTTATTATGGAATAAAGGCACCTACTTGTCTGCTTTAGAGAATACCACTTCAGACGTGTATCTTTTAATTAATCTTCCAATAGGACCATACCAGTTGAGAGAGGGATCCCCTCGCTCTTGCACTTCTTACAGGATCTTTTTGGTGATTACTGTTTGAGTGTCATGCTTCACTCCAATCTGGTTAAATAACCATTTGAACTTTGGGCTCCTCGCAGTAGCCACATATTCTTAGTCAAGTTCAACTTCATAGGTTTGTGCATTACACACATATTCTGCTTCTGACGTCCCCCCTTATTTAGATCGAGAATGATATATACTCTTCCTTTTGGGTGACTCACCCACTACTCACACTCATTTTCCTATTCTTCTTTGTCCAAGTCAGTTAGCCACTCTTCACATACCTTTTCATCACCCCCGCCATTCTTCGGGTTCACGAGATCCTTCTTTGTGGTATGCCACCACCATATTTGATATGCTGTAGTGGTGAGCCGAAAAAGGATTTTCATTGACATCTATCAGTGGTATTTGCAAAGTACCATTGGCACCTGCTCGCCTATTATTCTGCGTAGGTAATAGAAATCCTTCATAGCATGTTGGACTCTCAGGTACAACTCGCAGAACTTTGCATCCGCCTTCTCCGCTGTTGTTGGTATTTGGTTATTAGAGTGGGTAACCTGACACACCTTCATGCAGCAGCGTCTGATAGCGGTCTCCATGGCCTTCGCTATGCTGCAAGGAAATGGTGGTAGGAGGTCATCCCCGAACTTTCTCTTACCTGCAACACTATTGTTTTTTAACCCCTGACCCCCTTTTCTTGCTTTTGGGGCTCCCATCAACATAGTTCACGGCTTGCCGTCGAGAGACTTGAAACCTTCCTATTGTCAAAGGCACTTATTCTTTCCACCCTTGAGTCTTGTGATTGCTGATTATAACTATATTGCTAGCTTCTCGAGTGAACTCTCCAAAAGTACCATCCCGGGTCTCATTGACTAGGTGGATCTTATACTACTCCAGCAGCCTTTCAATGCAAATTTACAACAACGCCACTTCTGTGACATCATCATGAACATCTAGTGCACCTTCTTTGAAGCCTTTGATGTAATGCATCAACTATTCACCTAGATTTTGCACCTCCTGGGAAAGATGCCTTAGAGTGAACTCATCCTCTTCCAAGAAAAAATTCTTCAAGAACTATTTATGCATCTCTTCCCAAGAGGCACGCTATTGGTGTCAAGTGGGAATACCACGTGTACGCCTTTTCTTTAAAAAATTTTGAAAACTCCCATAGCTTCATCTCCTTGTCATTTTCGTGCACACCAAGGTACTCAACAAACCTCTTCACGTACTTTCTAGGGTATTTACCTTTCCCATTGAACTTTATGAATTTAAGAGGAACATACCCCTCTGGGTATGGTTTTTCATTGATGCTTTTTGGGTAATGGTTATTAATCTCCTCATACATATGAGGTGACTCCCTCAGAGAGGAAAGAAACTTCTTCACCTCCTGCATCGTAACAACCATGGAGGGTGACCCCTTCATACCCACCTTCTTTACTACTGGTGAACTCACCGGTGTCACCACCTTTTCTGCAATCATTTTTCGAGGTGGAGTCGTCTCCACTGATGTCGTTGCTCCTCCTACGATCACCATCACAGGCATCATGCAAGCTTGGCCCAGACTAGCCATATCCATATTATGTTGCTTCAGAAATTCAAAGAACATACTCATCAAGTTCATCCCACTTAGTGGCGTGGCCACTGCTGCGCTTGCTTGTCCTGCTTGGATAGTAAGTGATCGATCTCCGGTAACCACGATCTCCTCATTGGTCATCTGATCACTCTGAACTCCATTACCAGCTAGAGTATCTTCAAAAATTGGCTGCTTAAAAATATTGTAACCTTCTTTATCCATAGCGAATACCTCCCGAGTGGAGTCGCCAAATGTAAGAGGGTAGTTATGTTAGGTCTATGAATAGATCTGGTGAGGCGCGACCCACCAGAATAAAAGTTACCTTCATGATGTCCAAGGTCTCAAAATCAACAAGAAGATAAAGCTAATTGTTTCTGGTAAAAATGGTAGTTCTGTGATTGCTATATGAAGAATACAATGATTAGCTATTAACTTTTCAATAATAACAACAGATAAAAGGGATTACTTCGAGGTGATGGTTCTTGGGAGTGAAAAGACAAGCACTTCAAATACCAAGGAGAGAGCAGGGAGAGAATACTTTCTGGTGATATTTTGGCAGATTGACAGTTTTAACTTTTGTTGTGTGATCTGACCTTACCCAAGGGCTCTATTTATTAGAAAATACTAAGGTTGATATGGCATTTGCGCGCCAAAAGGATATTCCTTTTAGACATTATCTGAAGTATAATTTTTGTCCCATTTCACTGTATGTTATTTTTCCACTCTGACAGACGACATCTAGAACAACCCAAAGTCAAAAAGCAAATATGTCGGGCATAGGGCAAAAAAGTATGATTTGGTAAATATTTTCTCAAACGGTAACTTGGTGAACAATCTTTTGAAACTTATGAGTGGCCTTGAGGGCCACTCGCCAATGATAAGTTTGAAAACACTTTGTGAGCAGTACCTTCACTACTCACCTATTTGACTTAGTGTGGACTATATAAGTATGTGAGTGACCTCTTAGGCCCCTCCTGTTAGTATTCTCTCTTTCCTAAAGTACTGAAGTATTTGGGTCTTAGATTTCCCAACAAGACTTGCCTCTCAAACTCCAAACCAAAAATATCAAATGATCCCAACTGGCCTGCTCGAGCCATGCTTGCTCGACCAAGGCTACATGTGTAAATAAAGTAACAGTGTTAGTAAATATTCTAATGTACAGACATTTACAATCATTTGACTATTCACATATCATTCCCTCATTATCTTAGGTATGTTCGTGTACTTCTTTTCTTTCCTGTCTTGGGGCTGCTCATTAGGCATCCCCTTGCTAGCTTTGGGGATTCCTTATTCAGGTCTTCCCCCTTTGGTATTGGGTCCACTCATGTGGCACGCTCTCCCCATGTTTGAACTTTTTGGCTAACTATTATTCATTTGCTCCAAGGTCCACTCGTGTGGCACCCTCTCGCCATATTTGAACTGTTTGGCTATCTTCTACTCATTTGTTCTTGGGCCCCCTCGCCCTGTTTGGACTATTTGGCTAACTTCTGTTCATTTGTCTCTTGGTCCCATTCGTGTGGCACCCACTCACCCTATTTGGACAATAATGATTTTTTTTACTTTGGGCTTGCTCTCATGGCATCCCCCTCACCAATGTTTGTTTTGCACCAATTCTTTAGTCTTGGACCCACTCATGTGGCCCCCCCTCGTCCTGTTGGTCTTATTTATGGGTAGTTGAGTGGGTACCCCTCTACAACCATCAACACAAAAATGCGGGAAAAGTCCATCATTACTTAACCGACTCCACCTAGTTTTGGGGACAAGTGGAGGAGGGTTAATCGTCCATCCACTCAAATTGTGACATGTGTATTGAAATCCCCATTTTATCCCAAACTAAGTAAGTCACTGAATTAACTAGTATAACATGTCGCACAATTGACCGACTCGACCATGTCAATGATATCCTTAAATTATTAGCGAATATATAGGAATAATTAGTTAGTGTAAAGCCTATGCAATACATGAATCAACTTTAACTGTAGGTACGGATTATTATGATATTATGCCATAAAAAAGGGATGGATAACAACAGCAAAAATCCTAACCGCTATGGATTGTTTTGTATATATATAAGACCCCACATTTATGAGGAGGGTATCAAATTAAGGCTGGTAACCCTAAAGTCTTGGCTCTTAACTTTAATTCCATCACTCAATCTATTTTCTTAAGAAAAATCTTCTCACTCCTCTTTCCTCATGGGTGTAGGAAAGGGATACCTTGTTGAACCACATATATTCTTGAGTCTATTCTTTTTTGTGTGTGTTTGGGGGGGGGGGGCG
Source organism: Sambucus nigra (assembly GCA_949130495.1). Classification (NCBI taxonomy): domain Eukaryota; kingdom Viridiplantae; phylum Streptophyta; class Magnoliopsida; order Dipsacales; family Adoxaceae; genus Sambucus; species Sambucus nigra. Next base: position 281,972,480 of record OX422213.1, on the reverse strand, counting down.
CATCCAAAGTTGTTTTGGGCAATATATATTTTAAAATATTTATTCTTCGTAAAATTATTTTTGGTAATATTTTTTATCCCTTTTTACTTGGCCCTATCATTTTAATGTGATATTTGACTTACCCCTACTTTGTTAATCCCTTTGATTTAATCCCCGATTTTCAACAAAAGACTAACCTTGTTAAACATCTGATTTATAAATATATATGTTACCCCCATTCCACTTTGCTGACTAATATATCCCTCAACACATTTACATTTCAAATTCTTAACACTCATATATACTTACTCTTATAACAATCACCCACTATCCCTATTTCTTAACAAACCCAAACTCCTCAAATAGACCCTCTCCCTATCAAAACAAAAATATCAATTAGTTGATAGCATCAAATCTTCCATTTCCATTCAAGACCTCAACCCATCCCTTCTAAGTTGCTTAATGAAACACAAAACATATCATTAATAACAAATCAACCTTTCCCATATTGAATCTTTACACATAAATCCTCTAAATATTTTTGCAAATGTAATTCAAGTTTATTTTTAAAATGGAGAGAGAGAGAGAAAGAGATGATGTCGCCATGTCTACGGTGCACAAATCTATATAAAGTGTAGCATTATGTGATAAAAAAGGTTATTTCACTATCCAATTTGAACTCAATGGATGTTATTTGGATTCAACTATTAATCCGTCAAATATGAACATTAAGATATGAACCCATAAAAGAGGAACACAGGTTTAAGTCTTTACTAATTTTTGTTCACCGTACATTTATGTTATATATTTGTAAAAATGACAAAAGAAAGAGAAAAATGAGAACATGGAGATAAATCTCTAGTGGAATTCTCCAGCAACACAAAGGATAAGAGATTGAAAAAGAAGAGGAAGAAAGTAACATGATAGAGAGAGGGGGGGGGAGAGAGAGAGAGAAACATTTCCCCCATGGCTAGGGTGCACAGGGCTATAAGTAGAAAATGTCACATTTTGTGATAAAATAAATTTATCCCATTCTCCATTCTGAACTCAATAGAAATCAAAGAAATTATAAAACTATAAATCCATCAAACAATAAAATTAAAATATGAACTCATCAACGAGAAACTTGGGTTTATGTCTTTACTGATTTGGGTTTACCATACCTTTTATGTTATATATTTGAAAAAATGACAAAAGCAAGAGAAAAAAATGAGAACACATGTATACATCTTCGATGGAATTCGTCGACAACAATAAGGAGAATAGCGAAAAATAGAAGAGGAAGAAAGTAATATTAGAGAATGGAGAATAAAAGAGAGAGAGTGTGCGTGTGCGTGTGTGTGTGTGTGTGTGTGTATATATATATATATATATAGAGAGAGAGAGAGAGAGAGGGATAGTGTTTTAACACAACACCACAAATCGAGAATGGTCACGAGAAGTTGCTCACGGCCCACAACCATGAACAAACCCAAAAGCATGTGATAAAGGTCGTCATTAAATGGTTGTGGTCATGACCTTGGTCCATGGCCCCACCCATGACCTATTGGGCACCAAAACTTCTGCCAAAGTGCGTCATGGTCCTAAACCATGAACACTGGCCTGACAAATGTTCGGGTTTCAGTTGAGATGGGTCACGGTCACGGGCTATGACCATTTTGAAATAATCATGGGAGGTACTCACGGTCCTAGGCCATGACCATTTATTTTTTGCACATCCCCACCCTGGTCACGATCCTAAAGTGTGACCAGGTTCGTGACGCGTAAAAAAATAAATGGTCACGGCCCAGGACCATGACCATACCCTCAGCACATAAAAGCCCCCAACCCTTTTTTCATTTCACGATTTCTCTCTCTCTCTCTCTCTCACACCACTCTTCCTCTCTCTCCTTCCTCTCTCTCTCTCTCTTAGGTACTCTCCCCATTTTAACTTCCCTAGAGTTTTTAGTTCAATTTAATTACATAAACTGGTCCTAAAATTTCCAAAAATTGAATTTGTTATGAAAAATAGTTTATAAAATTATTTGGGTGCTTTCATTTATCACTTGAAATTGATTATGTATTGTTAATATTGATTGTGTGTTGTTATTTGGGGCTTGAGATTGTTTGGGTACTTCTATTTAGGCTTCAAATTAATTAGGTATTGTTAATATTTATTGTGTAATGTTATTTAGGGGTTAAAATTATTTGGGCATTATAAATATTGATTGAATAATGTTATTTAGGGCTTAAAATTTAGTTGAATGTTGATATTTAGGATTTGAAGTTGATTAGGTATTATTGATATAAATTGAGTACCCGAAAGTTTATTTTTATTTGAAATTGTTGGATTTATGCATTATGATAGTATAATGAAAATTTACATCAAATAAGTAGTTAGTTAAAATTTGAGACATTAAACTTCATGTTGACTTTTATAGCTAAGAGTTTGTTTTCATCCCATGAGTAAAATGGGAGATTTGTATTTCCCTTTATGGGTTGACCAATCCAACTTTTTATATTTGGATTTGGATTTGGATTTCCCTCTTTCCACCAATCCAACTTTTTAGATTTTCTTAGTTAATTTCATTTTTATAATTGGTTCTCAAAATGAGAGATTTGGATTTACCTCTAAGGGTTGACCTACGTATCCCATCGAATAGAACTAATTGCACAACTTACATCATGGGTGGAACTAGAGCTACTTCTTAGGCTTATTCTACATCTCCCTTCAAAGATTATACGAGGTCCTTCATGCCTTCAATTTTATGGTGTGTTTTATGATTGGGGTGGGGTGGGGGGGATCTAATCGTCATTCGATTTTTGGCATCAAAGATTGAAAATAGTTGTTGTTTTTACTTTTGTTTTGTCCTCGCGGTCTACTCTGTTTTTTACGACCATTTATTTTCTTCCTTGTTGAGGGATTTTAGTAACTCTTTTAATTTTAATGATAAGTCGGCCCCAAAAGTTCACTGATTTTTAATTAATATACTGATATGTTTATGTGGATTGCCTTAAGCTCCGTGATATTGTTGAGACTTTAGCGATGGTATATAGCCTATAGTAAAGGACGAATTGTTGATTTCATCAGCTAGTGGGGTTTATGAAGGGGTGATATTTTGTGGAAAGAAAGGTGATGTCGTTACTCCCGGGAAGAAAACTGGCTCGATTGAGTAGTTGGTGTTATGTTTATGATGGGGGAATTTCCATTATACTATCATAATGCATAAAGTCTAACATTGAGTTGAGATCTTTTATGTTACGGTTATGTGACCCTTTTGGGTGTTTTTGTGAACCCTAATTTCAATTTTGGAAGGACGCATAACAATGTTAAGATTAAATAAAATAAGATAAGCTTAAATAGGATCTGTTGAAAAATAATAACTAGTTAATGATTCATTAGAGCCATTACTTATAGGAATCATATTCACACCCTCATATATTTTTCTCAGGAAAAATGAGGCACGATAATAATCATTGGTAACAAGAGTACGAGATTGTGATACCCCAAAAATCCATAAATAGATTGATCGGGTCTACCGTAAAAATCACGGGAATCAAAACATTTGGTAACATTATTAGCATAAGAAATAAATAGGAATCAAAAGTAAAAACACTGTATAATGAAATATTGGATCCACACAAAACCAACTTTAATACTAATCACCCAATACAATATCACAAGTTGTCTCTGAATATAAATATACATGTATAACCAAACTGAAAATAAATTAGTATAATAAAAGGATGAGCTACACTTGCCCGACTCCTATAATACTGGGAGTAAGAAATGGGATATTACTAGAAATGCTTCGCCAACGATACCGCAGCAACAGAGACTACCGTAATCGGGACAAGTAAAAATAGTTTTTAAAATAAAACATAAACATTAAGCCTATGTAGAATAGGATTATAATTGAATTTGGGCTACAATATATTTACACATCTTCCCCTAGAGTTTTAACATATTTTAAGTTATTAGTTACCTAACCCATCTTCCCCTAGTGTTTTAACATATTTTAAGTTATTATTTACCCAACCCAACAACCTAAAATATCATGCGATACCCATGTGATTAAAGTCTTACAACATCATTCTTTAATCTTTACCGTTAACTATAATTGGTTAATCTCTTTCAATAGAAGTCGTATGATGTACTAAGATCTCCAACCCTAAAGTACTTGTCATAAAATAACCACGATACCTCTAACAGACTTATATCTCAAATCTATAAACATTTGACTATCTCGAGACAATAATACCATGTACACATCTCTAGTATATGTAATACACAAATTTGCATCATAAGTATGTAGGTAAACATCAATACTATAGGTCATATACATCTCTATTATAGCATATAAACTGGTACTACTATCTCTGGTACTGCCACACAATAATAACATAATATAGGAGAAAGATTCTATTCACGTCTAACGTACATACAAAGGTACAACCTTCAGCTTGTACCAAAAGATGAACATTTTTTGAGCCCACGCATAAAGAAGGCCTACTCTTATTACCTTTAGTGGTCTCTTGCGCATACTAGGTATAGTCTTAGGAAGTTCCAAACCTAAAATCTCAGCACATCAAGGGATAAATCACCACGTCTACACATCAATCATAAAGCCTACCATACCTAAGACTTATGAAAGAAATGTCCCCAAAGACCCTCTCGATTGCGAGTACCTAGACGTGTGACCCAGGGGAAAAAATATGAACAATGAAGAGACCGTCTACTCACCGAGGTACCAGTGCAGTTCGCATCACACGTGCCCCATCATGGAATCCCTCCTAATATGATACGCCATGATCACTCACACGTGGTATGTATTTCATATAAAACACACAAGTAATTTCCACCATCACTAATGGGCTAAAGCAGACACATACATAACCCTCACATATGGGTTAAGGCAATCCACACACATACCGACCCTACACTACTGGTTTATACTAGTATAGTTATCATAAAAAGGTATATCACGTCTATAACCCTATAATTATTCCACAAAACATCAGCCCGAACCTCTCAGGTTCTCAATTCTAGGTATAGAATCACCATGTCATACATTAAAAATTGTAAATCAACTATATTAATTCTCGATTAGCCCTAGTATCCATAACCCTAGGCATAATCGCACGCCTAATTTAAATTAAACCACAGAAAATATTAACTACCTCACTCAAGGAAGTTATAACCTAAATCATATCTCACCCAAAGGATATTCACGCCACTCGTACATCACAATGATTCAATTCAATCCTGACCCACTATCCTAATCCTCTAACTTACCAATTCTAAATCAACAAACCCTATCTACACTCGGGTCTACCCTCGAATGCCAAAACCTCCATTCAATCCCTTTAAATTAATGATTTTCCCAAATATTCAAATGCCACGGAATCAATTTCCAACGATTCGAATCGCAAGAATATATCCCTATTCTATGAGTACATAAAAATTATTGGCCAACAAATCCTAACCCTAGGCCTAAAACCCAAATATTTGCAACCAATATCACAAATGTCCATCCTATACCATACATTTTACCACCGATTGACTGGGACCCTGGGACCGATCGACCGGTCAACACAGTAATATCCTAATTTTCCCCATCACGGGTTTTTTCATCTTCAACCCAAATTTTTCTCTCTCCAAACTCCATTAATGAATATAAAAACTTCCTCTAATCACCTAATTAACATCCAAATGATATCAACACATCAAAACAACAATAGAAACCTAATTCTATCATTAAATCCCAAATCTATCCAAAGATTCAACAAAAATCCAATTCAAAATTCAAGAACCCTAGTTTATCCAATTCTACAAATCTCCATGGATTGATTCAATTAAACAAAGGGTTTTTATCTAATTTATAATAGAAAACGTGTTCAAATCATTTTTCTAACAATTTCAAGTCGTATACATGAGGAAATCAAAGGAGATGTAACCTAATTACTAACATGATTGGTTTAATTATGAAATTAATTAATTAAATCTTACAAATCAGATTTAAAACATGTTTAGGGCTTAGAACCCAATGAAATAAATATAATCTAACACATATGAAATCATAATCATATTCTATACAGAACTTGACTTATGGATTAATTGGCAAATAAATCCCTAATTCCTCAAAATCTTCCTTTCCTCTTTATGCTTTCACTCTCTAGACCCTCTAGTGGCTTCCTCATTGTGTTATGTTTTAAAAATGAGACCCCTAATGACTCATTAGAACCCTAAATCCCGAAATTAGGATTGGTCCCCAAATGGGACTCACCCAAAAGAGCCCAAAAATAACACTAAATGACTTTAAACCATGTTCGAGCCTTCTATTAACCCAATAGGCCTTTAAACCATTGTTTTAAACTATAAATGGACATTATGCGCTTCCTATAAGTCAATAACCTAATATAACTAAAACAAATAACTAATTACTCAGTTATTTAATAATTTCTCGATACGAGTTTGAATATTAATTAATTTAATTAATTAATCTCTGTATCTTAAGTCCAAATTACAATCCAACTTAAATAACACCTAACAATATACAATGCTGACAACTCTAGTCACATCAAGCACACATAATTAATTTTTATAATTAATTAATTAAATATGTATAAATACAGGGTATTACATTCTCCCCCCTTAAACAAGGAATTTTGTCCTCAAAATTCGAATTCATTATATTCCTAGTAAAAAATCTAAGAATATCTCACATGTAACGTCCTCCCACTACTATAAATAAATATATCCTCTACGACTTAGTACACATCTATGTCTCTTTTATCATAAATCACGTTCGGTTATACTCTAAACTGTAAGAGCAATTTTAATGAGTGCTCATCATCTATTTTAATTTGGCATATTTCGTTACATATTCATCATCGTGTACTTTTCAAAAACTTCAAAGTGAAGACAAGTTAGTGACCGAGCAACAATGGAAGATCGAATGAGTTAAGATCATCAATTTATTTATCGATAAGGTATATGGTTTTGATTTATGCATAAACACTTTATTCAGTAATGTCTTTATAATTTGTTCAAGGCATATTTTTAAAATGTATTTTTCAAAAGAATTTTTCTTATTTTATTTTTTATGTCATTCAAACGACTTTTGAATGAGAATGAGACTTCATTCAAATAGACTTCCAATGAACATCAAATGGGTTTTGTCTGTTTACAGAACCTAATTCGTTCGAAGATTGTTCAAGTTTGAACGATATTAGCTATTTGTTCGAACGAGATTTGACTTGTTTTGAACGAGATGCTATTTTTGTTCGAACGAAGTCCAGTTTTCGTTCGGACAACTTTTCTCGAAATTTGTATCGCCTCAAAATTTGTGTTTTTATAAAATGGGGTCTTGGAATTAGTATTTCTTGTAACTTTTGGTGAGATTTGTTTTTCTATGCATGTCTAAAAGGTCTCCGAACCCTAGTTTGTGTAAAACACTTTTCTTTTCCAAATTTAATCCTTTGATTAATTTTTCGAGCTTTATCAAACCCCAAAAGAACACAATTCCATGTTCATACCCTTATAGAGTGAATCTCTACTGTTGATCTTGTGGAGTGATACTCTATGGCTGAAGAAGATAGGAATATCGATTCCTAGGGTTGATCAGTGGATACCGAGGCAAGAGTTGCTTTTTATTGGATGGTAATGGATCTACATTGTTTGTTGTGGAGAAATTAGATTAAATATATTACTGTGTGACTGTGTCGCTCAATGGATCTTTAAGTTTTGTAAGGCAATGCATGTCTATTTGTAATACCTAGTTGGCAATAAATAGTGTTGAATATAGGTTTTGCCTGAAAGGGATTTTTACTCATCTCTTGTATTCTGTTTATTTGGATTGTGGATTGTTTTCATTCATATTAAAAATATCTTACATGTTCACCAAAGTTAATCAATATAAAATTTGGACTAAATTTTAATTTGGTGCGTGTGACCCACTCTTCAGATTATACATATAATCGGACCACTCTTGCATTTTTCCAATTAGTATTAGTGCTTGTTTCCACAAGTTTCTTGGATGAATCCTGGTGGTAATATGGATAACTCTTATAATAGGCCACCGGCATTTGATAGGTCTAATTATGCCTATTGAAAAGTTCGAATGAGATCGGTACTGAAATTGATTAACGAGCATGTATGGATTTTTATTCAAAGAGAGTGGACTCCACCCTCTGTGACTAATGATGATGCCATTAGTCTCAAACTAGTCACTACATAGACTGGGGATGATTTTAGATTTAGTAACTTTAACTCTCGAGGCTTAAGTGCAATTTTTGGTGCAATCACACCCGACTAATTTCATCGCATCATGATCTGTACCACATCTAACGAAGGATAGTATATTCTCCAACTCACCTACGAGGGTACCAATATTGTGAAAGGTCAAAGCTACATAATATCACCACACAATTTGAGACTATTATCATGCTTGAGTCTGAAATGTTTCATGAATTTTATGCATTCTTGTATGACATTGTGAACTTTAGTTTTAATTTAGGTGAGAGAGATGAGGGCAGTTAAAAAAATTGTGAGATCTCTTTCGTCTAGGTTTAGTGCGAAACTCACGGTTCTTAATTTTTTGGAAATTTCAGATACTCTTACGTTAGAAGATCTTGTAGGAGACCTTCAAACTTACAAAATTGATTTGTTCCCCAAAACTCAAAAAAATAAAGAAAATGGGATCACTTTAAAAGCTCAATCAAAGAAAAAAAAGGAGGTTTTTGACTCCGAGTTTGATTTTGATTTAGATGATCTTGCCTTATTTGCAAAAAAACTCTAAAAAATTCTCAAATTAAGAAATCCAAATTCTTCCAAAGTGGAAAATAAAAGTTTTGAGAAAGACAAAATTTTTAAATCGGACAAGAATGTTTTTTAGTATAATCAAAGAAAAGCAAGAGGAGAGTACCCTAAGAAAGACGATTCAGAGAGATTCTTTGAGTGTAAGGGAAAGGGTCACAAAGCCCATGATTGTGCAATAAGGCTTAAGAGACAGGTAAAAGGAAAAGCTTCTTATAATGACACTCTAAGTGATAGTCAAGTCGGTGGATTTCGAGGATGAATCACCGCATGGACGTAACTTCATCGCATTCATGGCTAGTCATGTTAGAACTTCAAGTATGTCTCACACCTATAAGTACATTTATAAGCATGATAGCCTAGACAATGATTCGAACCATTCTAAATAGAGTGAGGGAGATGATGTTTTGAGTGAGGGATAACATAACCTCCGAGATGCCTATATAGAGCTTACACCGAGTCTTTTAAAACCAAAAAGAAAAATAAGAATTTAGATCTTGGAGTGCTCTATTTTAAAAAGGAGTTGAAGGCGTCGAGAGAGGGTGAGGCCAGAGTGAGGATCTCTTTGAATGAGCAGTTAGTTTTGGAGGGGAGGGAAAAGAATGACTTGACCAACAAAGTGGCTAGTCTTAGGAGAGATCTTCAAGCTTCATTGAAGATTCGTCAGAAACTTAAAACACATATTTTCTAACTCGAGAAAGATCTTGAACATGCCCGGGAGGTCAAGGTTACTTTAGAGGACACATTGAAGAAGTTTGGAAAGAAGTTCCTCGGTACCCTATTAGGTTTTAAAGAGAGGCAAGGGATAGGTTACGACGGTGCTACCATTTACCATGAAGCATCCGAATTGATTCCCAAGTTTGTGATGGATCCATATGGGCCTCGGCCTAACCCACCAAAGAGAACTCATCCTAAACGTGTTAACCAAGGTAGACCCAAACAAGTCTATGCTTGTACCTATTGAAAAAGAAGAGGTCACCTTAGGAAATTTTGCTATAAGTTAGGAAGAATTTCTCACACACATGCTCCCACACACCACTATAGTGACCTTACGAGTCTTAGAGATAAAATTGAGTTTCTAGTTGCGACTTCTAAAAGCTTAATGGAAGAATTTCAGTGGATGTCTACGCATTTCGAGAGTCCAACAATGATAAGGGTAAGTAAAATTCTACCTCCGATTGGGTACCTAAGAATGACAACAAAGCCCTTATTGTTCACGTTGCTCTTAAGGTTCAAGATACTTCTCAATGGTATTTTTATAGTGGGTGCTCTAGGCACATGACTCATGATATGTCATATTATACCGACCTTGTGGATCTCAAGGAAGGCAAAGTCACCTTTGGAGATGTGAGTAGGTCTAGCATATTAGGATGTGGTTGTGTGGAAATACCTGATTTTCCTAAACTAGACAATGTGTTATACGTTGAAGGGTTAAAAGCAAACTTGATTATCATAAGATAATTTTGCGATGCTAACTTTGCAGTAAAGTTTAATCGATTGGTGTATAATATTTTTTATCAATCTAGTGAACTTTTGCTACAAGGTATGAGGACTAACGATAATTGCTATGGGATTATTCCCAAGTTCACTTTAATGTGAAATAATGCTAAGGTTTCCTCTATGGACCTTTGACATCAACGACTAGGTCATGCCAATTTTAGAGGCCTTGAGAGATTAATCAAGAAAGACCTAGTTCTTGGATTACCGTCACTTAAGAAACCAACTTTATCGGTTTGTGGTCCTTCCTAACAAAGAAAATAAAATAAGTGTCTCCATAAGAAGTTTAATACCATCACCACCTACCGTGTTTTGGAGTTGATATACATGGATCTTATGGGTCCCACATGTATGGAGAGTATAGGTGGTAAGAAGTATATCCTAATGATGGTAAATGACTTTTTGAGATATTCTATCGTTGGATTTCTTAGAGAAAAGTTTGATATTGTTGAGTTCCTAACAACTAAATATCATTTTCTACAGAATTAGCATGGTGTCACTATCAATCGGATTCATAGTGACATTGGCACTGAATTTAAAGAAGCGAGAGTGGATATCTTTTGTGATGAAGTTGGCATCAATCATGTGTTTTTGGTCGTTTGTACTTCTCAACGAAATGGGATTATTGAGAGGAAGAACTGAACAATTCTAGAGATGGCTAGATTCATGCTTCTTGGGAGAAACTTGCCTAGATGTTTTTAGGAGAAGGAGGTTAATACCACATGCCGCACGGTGAATAGGTTATATCTTCATCCACACACACTTCACACTCCATGTGAGTTGTGGATAAGGAAAAAACCCAGCCTATCGTTTTGAGTTTTTGAGAGTCCTTGCTATATATTTAAAGATAAAGAGAACTTAGGAAAGTTTGACTCTAGAAGCGATGAGGGAATATTTTAAGGGTATTCATGGTCTAGTAGAGCATATATGGTATTTAACCTTAAAATTTCCAAGGTTATGGAATTAATAAACGTCATGATTAGAAATGATGCGTCGACCACGTTTATTGATAATAGCCTTGAGTGTGAGAATAATGCACCCCCCCCCCCCCCCCGGTGATGATCTTATTGTTCTCCACACCACCACGATCGAACCCTCTCTTGATATAGAGGATCCACCCTCTTGGGTTTGAAAGAGTTATAACCCTTCTGACATACTTGGGGATCCCACACTAGGTGTTAAGACTCAGTCTCAATTAGAGTATGTTGTTAGCTACTTTTGCTACACCGCCATAGTAGAGCCTAAAAATGTGAAGGAAACACTTATGGATGAGCATTATATATGTGTTAGGAAAGATAAATTGCTTTAATTTCGGAAGAAAAATGTCTGGGAATTAACCCCTGACCTGGAGAGACTAATGTGATTGGTACCAAGGGGGTGTACAAGAATAAGATGGATGATAATGGTACCATTGTTCGCAATAAGGCTAGGTTGATTGCTCAAGGTTATACACTAATTATGGATATAGACTTTGACGAGACATTCGCTCATACTGCTAGGCTTGAGTTCGTCAGCTTACTACTTGCCATAGTATGTCATCTACGTTTCAAGTTATACCAAATGGATGTAAAGAGTGCCTTCATTAATGGAATTCTTTAGGAGGAAGTATACGTAGAACAACCAAAGGGGTTTGAAGACCCAAAACACCCTATACACGTATTTTATCAAGAGAACACCTTATATGGTTTAAAGCAAGCACCCCATGCTTGGTACGAAAGGATAACTTCTTATCTCTTAGTTCGTGGCTTTAAGATAGGGGAAGTTGATATGACGTTGTTTGTTCGAAGAGGGGGGGTGGTATCTTTGTTGCCCAAGTCTATGAGGATGATATATTCTATGGATCCATGCATTCCCAACATGATCACACCTTTGAGGAAGAGATAAATAGTGAGTTTGAGATGAGCATAGCTGGTGAACTCACATTCTTCTTGGATTTACAAGTGCGTCAACTAGAGAATGGGATATTTATATCTCAATCTAAACACGCAAGGGACCTAGTGAAGAAGTTTAGTTTAGACTCTGTTATGAACTCATGCACACCCATTAGTTCCTCGACTAAGCTTAGCAAAGACACTTTAGGCAAGGATGTAAAGCAATCACTTTATAGGAGTATGATAGGTAGTTTCCTCTACTTGACTGCTAGCCGTCCCGACATATCCTTTAACGTTGGAGTTGTGCACGTTACTAAGATTCCCCAAAATAGACTCACTTACTAGCACTTAAATGTATCATCAAATACGTGAGTGGCACTATTTATTATCGTATTTGGTATTCCTTTGATACCGATGACTGTTTGTCATCTTTTTTGGATGCCGATTGGGTCGGGGATGTTGATGGTTGTAAAAGCACCTCGGTTGGATGCTTTTACGTTGGGAGTGATCTTGCCTCTTACTTGAGTAAGAATGAGAACACCATTTTTTCCACAATGGAGGCTGAGTACACTGTCGACGGGAGTTGTTGCACACAACTCCTATGGATGAAGCAAATATTGGAAGACTATGGGATTACTCAAGGCACAATGACAATTTCTTACGATAATATGATTGTAATCCACATCTCCCATAATCCGATCCAACATTCTCATATGAAACATATTAGGATTTTTGGACACTTCATTCGTGATCTTGTTAAGTACAGGATCGTTTTCTTGACTTTCATGGGCACCGAACGTCAATTAGCCGACATTTTTACTAAACCTTTAGATGTGCTTAGATTTGAGGATCTTATAAATTTTTTGGGTATTTATGTCATTGATTGAGTTTGGGAATTATATCAAGTATAGGGTGATTATAATATTGCAATCGTTTGTCCATATTAATAGATTGTATTTCTATGTTTATATCTTTAAAAACAAAAATATTGTCTTTTCTTTTAGAAAAAGTTTCCAAAATTTCCAAAAAGATTATATTTATTTATAAAAAAATTAAAAACTTTAAAAAGATTTTTGTATTTTGTTTTACACCATATATGGATGTGCATTTAAGATGTTCGAATCATAACTACAATCCATCCATTCATGTGGCTTATTCATGGTGTTTTGAGACTTGGATTCGTTTCTTTAGTGTGCTTAAAAATGCATTGTTAGCATTTCGTTGATATTTGATGATTACGTTATTCATGCTATACTCTTTATCACCTTTATTATACACATGCATGGACTTTTTGAATATTTTACTTGCTCACCATATGTCGAATATAGTGTTCTCATCTCAATAGTGTTTAATAACGAATCAAATTTACTGGAACAAATTGTTCTTGTAAGAACCATTGCCCGGATTTTTTTCCCAAAAAATTTGATTTTGTTTAAGAAATGGAAATGAGATACAAAGGAAGAAATCTTCTTCAAGCTAAAGGCCACCATTGACAAGAGCCTAAGAGATTTTTTCGGCATACAAAATAGAAGTGTCATGTCGAATTTTTTAATTCATTGATGCTTCACTATCATGGGCATTATGATTCCTTCAAAAATTTGAGAGTGTAGAATTAAAAAATGTGAAATTTTTAGGGTTTTTTAAGTTGAAAATTAATGGTTTTGCACAATGACCTTCCTTGAAAAACATTAAATAGTTTGGAATTATTTATTTGGAAAGCATTAAAATTCATGGCATTTTGCATAAGTCGATTCAATTTCACTTCATTTTACATTTTTACATCTAAGGTTGAAATTGGGTTCTTTCTTAAGGAGTATCTCGTTGACTTCGTGCACCTTTGCTTCGTATGCCTATGTTGATTTTCCCATGATTTAAGTTCACACAATTTCATTACATTTCCATGATTCGAATATTTTTGTGATACTCCATGGTGTGACTGTTTGTATTTTTACTTATACGTAATTTTTATACTTATGCACTTTTTATACTAAAAAATTTGAAAGGTTTTCAAAAATAGTTGGTTGCTTCATTGAAGTATCATCGCATATGCTTAATTGTTTATCTTTGTGATGAAATTTTATATTTGGATTTGTTTGACGCTAATATTTTAGGATTAGTTTTTAACCCTTTGTCTATTACGAACAAGAAGGGGAGAAACATATTAAGGGGGAGTTTTTATCTTTTCTTTAAACTCCAATGTGTCAGGTATTTTTCTTTAGCTTCATGTGTGTAGGTCTTTTTCTCCTTGATGATTTCATGGACTATACGTGAAGCCTTTCAGTTGAAGACAATGTCATCTGTGTCTTTTCCTTTTCGAGTTTGGGAGGGCATTAGTTTTACTTGTCTTAGGGGTTTAGTTTTCGATTTCTGTTTTGTACCGAAATAGCAAAAGGGGGATATTTATAAGAGCAAGTTAAATGATTGCTCATCATCTATTTTAATTTGGCATATTTCGTTACATATTCATCATTATGTACTTCTCAAGAACTTCAAAGTGAAGACAAGTTAGTGATCGAGCAACAATGAAAGATCGAATGATTTAAGATCATCGCTATATTGATCGAGAAGGTATATGGTTTTGATTTATGCATAAACGCTTTATTTAGAGATGTTTTTATAAATTTCTCAAGGCATGTTTTTAAAAAGAAATTTCAAAAGATTTTTAGTTTTAGTTTCACTTTTACTATCATTTGAACGACTTTAGTCTTTCGTTTGAACGGGAATGAGAGTTCATTCAAACGAACTTCCAACAAACATCAAACAGGCTTGGTCTTTTTACAAAACCCAATTGTTCAAAGCTCGTTCGAACTAGATTGGATTTTCATTCGAACAAGATTTGACTTGGCTCAAACGATATGTTTTTTTCATTCGAATGAAGTTCAATTTTCATTCGAACGACTTTTCTCAAAAATTTTACCGCCTCAAAATTTGTGTTTTCTATAAAATGGGGTCTTGGGATCAGTATTTCTAAGAAAATTTGGCGAGATTTATTTTTTTATGCATATCCAAAAGGTATCCAAACCCTAGTTTATGTAAAACACTTTTCTTTTCCAAATCAAATCCCTTGAACGATTTGTTCAGCTTTATCAAACCCTAGAAGAGCACCATTCCATGTCCATACCCTTGTATAATGATTCTCTACTGATGATCTTGTGGAATGATACTCTACGATTGAATAAGATAGGAATATTGATTATAGAGGCTCATTGGTTGATACCGAGGAAATATTTGCTTGTTGTGGGACGGTGTTAGATTTGCGTCGTTTGCTCTGGATAACTTGGATTGAAGACATTACTGCGTCGTTTAGTGTATCTTTAAGTTTTGTAAGTCTGTGTATGTCTGTCTGTAATAACTAGTTGGAAATTGTGTTGAATATAGGTTTTGCCCGAAAAGGAATTTTTCCTCATATCTCGTCTTCTGTTCATTTGGGTTGTGATTTATTTTCATTCAGATTCAAAACAGCTTCCATGTTTACCTAAGCTAATGAAGATAGAATTTGGAGTAAATTTGAATTTGTGTTAGACTTACTGTACGAACTATACATATAATTGGATCACTATATTGCATTTTCAAAAACCAACTAGTTTAATCCTTGAAACACCAACTTGATAATCAAGCATTACTTCTATCATACCCCCGAAGAGGTGCAATATGCACACTAGCAGTGGTAAGGTGAGGTCAAACGGCACCGGCCTCGCCATACCTAAACTTTATAACAGTAACTTTATATGGTTTCTTATTCCCTATAGGAACCTGGACTTCACAATTCTCATACCAAAGGTCACTAATAACACATGATCTCCCTCCTGAACCTTCAAATTAAGCCTTTTCTCGTCCTCCATTTCCCTTTAATGTTTCGACAAACTTCCCATTATCAATTATGGACACACTATCCTATAAGGTGTACTAATCTCAGCCTGACACTAATTGCTTTCATAACTCATACCTATAATTAACTTAGTTAATTTACCTCTCATACCCTTATCCATATTGGATCCCCTGAACCGTATTACAATTAAATGAGTATACTTTTTTACTTTAACACTCCTAGTCATTTATGGAACGTTAAGTGAATTACCAAACATACACCTTGGTCAAAACTGCCTCTTTTAGTTTAGGTATCCCATCGACAAAAAAAATCGTCGAAAATGCGATCCTCTCCCATTCTCAATCGGAGAAAGGACTTATTCCCAATACAATATACATACCTAATCTCTATAAACTTCAATGTTGGGCATAAATCACCCCTAATTACATATTTGGGGTTATTGAACACCACTACTACACCATTCCCTCTTTTGGAACTCCCTCAAAGTAACGTCATCCCCAAATGCTTAACCAGTCATCAAACTTGTGGTGTTTGATCCCACGACACGTTTACTATCACTGGCGAAGTCAATCCTATAAAATGCCCTCGTGGCAAATTCAAATCTAATTCCAATCTCTAAGGCAATAATTAATTTATTACATAGGTGATAACTCAACACCTATCTAAGAAGAACCTCGGACTATCGGTGACACCTCCACGTGACCGTAATCCCCCATAATGTACTCACCTCCATACATATACAAGTGTGTTATACCTTTCTCTCAAGCCTAAGCATAATCTCCCAAAGAAATCCTTGCCTAAACATGGCATAAAAAGCCTACCCCGGTAGTCGATATAAATGTAAAACATATATATACACACAAGCTCAGTACAAATATTATGATATATAATCTATAAGTCCACAAATAGGCTAAAAAACAAGTCGACTAAACAAATTACTACGTCTCTATAATCATGACATAAAGTATTCCCCTCCCGGCGAGGTGTAACCATAAATACATAAAGATCAAAGGAAATTCATATACATCATAATCTTAATACACACACACTAAAAATAAAAATGACAAGTTCTCGATGTCTAAGCAAAACTTATACGCACGAGCCATAAACGTACTCATAACCATCCCCGGAGGTACCCCAAAATGTTTATTGTCATTAAGGAATCTAATAACTAGGTTCCTCACTTGACACGAGCGTAACACCTTCCTCTAAAGGAACTATCGAAATGGCGGCCCAACTGGAGGCCCTGCTGGCCTTACCTCTATAGTCATATATTCTACTCTTTGCCTCATTTACCCTATTCTCATAGGTCGTAATTCTACTGGCCATACAATAATCACATATTATGGGATAAAGACTTTGCTCTCATCTAACATCCATATAAAGTTACAACCTTCGGCTTGTAAAAATAGATGAGCATCTCTCACGCCCACACATAACGAAGGCCTACTCTTATTTCCTTTGGGGATCTCTCACACGTACTAGGTATAGTCTTAGGTCGTTCCAAACCTAAAACCTCATCACATCAATGGATAAATCAACAAGTCTACCCATAAGTCATAAATCATACCATACCCAAGACTTATGAAAGAAATATCCCCAAAGACCCTCGGTCCCAGTACCTAGGCGTGTCACCCAGGGGTAAAAAATATGATTAAGGAAGAGACCGTTGACTCATCGGGGTACAATCGCGATCCGCATCGCACGTGCCCCATCATGGAGTCACTCCTAATATGATACGCCATGAGCACTCACACATGGTATGCATTGCATATAAAACACACAAGTAGTTTCTACCCTCACTAACGGGCTAAAACATATGCATATATAACCCTCACAAACGAGTTAAGTCAATCCACATACACATACTGACCTTACGCTACTGGTTCATACTAGAATAGCTATCATAGAAAGGTATGTGACATCTATAACCCAGTAATCATCCCATAAAACATTAACCCTAACCTCTCGGGTTCCTAATTCTAAGTGTAGACTAACCCTATTATATATTAAAAATCGTACATCAACTATATTCAATCTAGATTAGCCCTATTATCTATAACCCTAGGCATTACGTCTAGGTATAATCATAAACCTAATTTAAATGAAACCACGAAACATAATAACTACCTCACTTGGGGAAGCTATAACACAAATCCTAGCTCACCCAAAGGATATTCATGCCACTCATACATCACAACGATTAAAATCAATTTCATCCAACTAGCCCAATCCTTTAACTTACCAATTCCAAATCAACAAACCCATCTACACTCGGTTCTACCCTCGAATGAAAAATCCACCATTTAATCCCTTTAAATCAATGACTTTCCCAAATATTCAAATGCCCCAAAATCAATCAATAACCATTCGAATCATAAGAATATATCTTTGTTCTATGACTACTTAAAAACTATAGGCCAACAAATCCAAACCCTAGGCCTAAAACCCAAAAATTTCCAACCAATATCACAAATGCCCATCCTAGGCCATACCTCTTACCACCAGCTGATCGGGACCCAGGGGCCGGTCGATCAGTCAACACAGTAATATCCTAATTTTTCCCCATTACGAGTTTCTTCATCTTCAACCCCAATTTTTCTCTCTCCAAACCCCATTAGTGAAAACAAAAGCTTCCATTAAGCACCCAATCAACATCTAAATGATATCAACACATCAAAACAACAATAAAAATCTAATTCTATCATCAAATCTGAAATCTATCCCAAGATTCAACAAAAAACAAATTCAAATTTTAAGAACCATAGTTTATCCAATTCTAAAAAATTTCATGGACTGATTAAACTAAACAAAGGATTTTTAACTAATTTATAATATAAAACATGTTCAAATCATTTTCCAACAATTTCAAGTCATATGCATGAGGAAATCAATCGAAATCAAAGGGGATTTAACCTAATTAGTAACATGATTAGGTTAATTATGAAATCGATCAATTAAATTTAACAAATCAGATTTAAAATGTGTTTAGGACTTAGATTCCAATGAAATAGATATAATCTAACACATATGGAATCATACTCATTTTCTAGATAGAAGTTACTTTATGGATTGATTGAGAAATCAATCCCTAGTTCCCCCAAATCTTCCTTTCCTCTTAGTGCTTTCTCTCTCTAGATACTCTAGTGCTCCCCCATTGTATTATATGTCAAGATGAGATCCCTAATGACTCATTAGAACCCTTAATCCTAAAATTAGGGTTGGCCCCAAATGGGCCTTATCTAAAAGGGCCCAAAATAATATTAAATGACTTAAAACCATGCTCGAGCCTTATACTAACCCAATAGGCCTTTAAAGGACACTTTTAAACTATAAACGGACATTCTACACGTCCCATAAGCCGATTACCAAAATATACCCAAAATAAATAAATAACAACTAAGTTATTTAATAATTTCCCAATACGAGTTCGAATATTAATTAATTCAATTAATTAATTACCATGTATTGAGTCCAAATTCCAATCCAACTTAAATAATACATAAAAATATAAAATGGTGACATCTCTAGTCATAATAAGCACACATAATTAATTTCCACAATTAATTAGTTAAATAAGATGCATAAAAATATAGGGTATTACAGAGAGATTGCAATTAGACCTCACTTATACATTTTTTATTAGTGCGCGCCATATTGAGGGTAATCCTATTTACAGGTATGGGAATAAGAAGATTGAACAGTTTAACTACCTTGCAAATCGTGGAGTTCTTCTCTCGCAAGAGTACCTGTTTGATCGTATTCTACTTTTCCTACCAGAAAGTTGGGATGAGGCAGTAAAAAATATATTTCACGTACATAATTCGACGTAGCTGTAACACCCCGTATTTTTTCATAATTAATTTTAGCATTTTTATTACACGTGGGCTCGAAATAATAGACATATTTAATAAATATTAATTACTGAGAATAAAATTAATATTATGTGAAAATAAATTTACTAAGTGTGATTAAGTAAATTAAACTCGGTCAATTATTAGTACGTCATAGTGAATATAAACGATGGGGGATTGACGATATCTCAATCGAGGCATTCGAGTAGGTAATTTTTGGGTTGAGATGGGATACTGATGTTTGGTGACCCGAGTGATGATTTTGAGTGCATGGTTGATCCGAAATAGATCGAAATAGTAAAAAATAAGTACCCAGGGGTCGAGATTGGATACCGGGGGCTTTTTTAGACTAGTCGGGGCCCACTCAAGGGCGTACGGATCCTTTTACACTATGGGGTTAACCTAATTTCGGGATTAGGGATTTAAATAAATGGTTAAGTGTTAGGAGGCAGTCACTTTACATATTGAATCTCATGAGAGCTAAATTGGTGAGAAAAGAGGAATAAAAACACAAGGGATTCAAGGGAGATGCTTAATTGGAGGCAAATTGTTGGGGGTTCTGTACTAGATTTAAACCTACAAGAAGAAGATCATAAATCCTTTTACATCTAAGGAAAGTGACTAAATTGGTTTAATGTTTTTGTTCAGTTCTATATTCATATAAAAATTTGGTAGACTTGTAACAAATTTTGGGTGGGATTTATTTGGAAAAAGGGTATTTTTAGAAAGATGAATATTGTGGTGTTCTTATGATCTTCGTTACAGGAAAATCCTATATAAAAGTTAGTTATTGTTAGAGTAAATTAAGATTGAGAATTAGATATATTGATCTTGAATGGAAATAAACAAACTTGAATTGAAAAGATGAATACTTGATTGTGGATTTATGAATTTCATTAGAAATTATAAAATAATTCATGCTGGAAAAATAATGATGTAAATCCCATGATTAAATTTAGTTTTTGATGATTTGAGAGAATGAAATACATATATTCATATTAGTAGTTAATGGGATGATAATATATATCCTTGGGATGAAGTTTGGAACCACTTTGGTGGAGGAAAATCTGGGCAAAAGTCGTAATGATAGTAGCAACCCCAATATGGGCAGCGTTTAGGGGCGAACCGATTCGCCCCTTGGCCGAACCAGTTCAACTGCCCTATTCAACCCAGGTTCGTTTGTTAATATATTAATAATTTTCTTGGGGTCCGGGATACTTAGG
Organism: Sambucus nigra; assembly: GCA_949130495.1. Taxonomy (NCBI): domain Eukaryota; kingdom Viridiplantae; phylum Streptophyta; class Magnoliopsida; order Dipsacales; family Adoxaceae; genus Sambucus; species Sambucus nigra. The sequence continues at coordinate 281,951,430 of OX422213.1, read as the reverse complement.
AGTGTCCATAGATGAAAGTATGACTTCTGGAAAAATATTTTAGGGATCTTATATTTACCTTGGGATAGTCGGAATAAAATCGGGGTATGGAATTATGGGAGTTTAGTGTGAATAACACTCGGGAAAATAAATTAATGAATTCGATTTGGGATTCAGATGACTTAGGATACGGGCTGGTCGAAAAGGACTTATTGTCCAAGAATAATAATATATGCGTGAAATCCGTGAAATAAGGGTTAACTAAACGTTTAAGAGTCAGGGGTAGACTCAATACAGCTAGGCTAGTGCTTCGGGTAATAGGAACGGATCAACCGGATTACATGAATATATATATATAGGGAAAGGATCAAGTGAGGTCACAATTTGAGGACCCTGAATGAGGTCCATTTTTTTAAAATAGTAAAAGAAAAAAAAATTGGGCCTGATTTTTTTTTATATAGTTTTTAAACATTTCAATAGGATCATAAAAAAAATAATCAACTAAAATGATTTTTTTTGCTATTTTAAAAAAAAAAATCGATCAAACTGTGTTAGTTTTTAAGTTGTTTTTAAGCTTCTAAAAACTAACAAAGTTTGACCGATTTTTTTAAAATAGTAAAAAAAATCATTTTCAGCTGATTATTTTTTTATGGTCTGAATGAAATGTTTAAAAACCATAGGAAAAAAATCATCTCAAAAATATTTTTTTTACTATTTTAAAAAAATGGACCTAATTCAGGGTCCTCAAATTGAGGGACCTCTCTCTCTCTCTCTCTCTCTCTCTCTCTCTCTCTCTATATATATATATATATATATATATATATATATATATATATATACACGCGTATAGGGACAATATATATATGAATAAAAATAACATATGTGTGTATGATATTTATATGAAATATACCCCTCTAGTGCTATCAGTGGAGGTTGCGTGATGTGGGTGATCTTCCCTGGCGAAATGCAGTAGGTTAAGTATCGACCTCGAGTCATAGCGCCATGTATAGGCTTTGTGTGATTGATATTCGGAGTGAGGTAATTTTGGGTATGGTTATGACTCGCTACCAAAGGACTATGACCTTCTCTAATACGTTTATGATTTTACCAAGTCAGTGTGAGAGTCCGACGTGCAGTAACCAGGATGAGGTGAGCATGCCCTAGAATATGATAGCATTGTATAGACTCGCATCCAATGAGTTATAATCTGAGGTATGGCGACTATACACAACATATATATGTTTGTTGTAGTATATTATTATTACGTATATGTATGTGAAGACAAATATACGGGGTAAAATATTAAGTGTGTACTATTTAAATAGTTAATGACATTTATTGGAAACAATGTAATAAATTACAATTGAGAAATATAATGGTTAAACGGATGTGATAACTAATCTTATAAAAATACGTGGGATAGGGTAACGTGTGAAACCTAGGATGTTATGGGACTAGTTAGGCGGGTGGCATAACTAGATGGTTAAAATACATACGTTAGGTGCACACTGTAACACCCTGCGCGCCCGAAAAGAGACACGCGACGTGCTACTGCAATAAAACTAAACTAAACTCATCACAAGTATAGAGCATTTAAATGTCCATAATATTAATAATAACTCCACAATACAATTAAAATTACACCACTTGTTATTACAACAAAAATACATCTTCCAATCCAAGCTCTAAAATAATTCTCCAAAATAGTCCATAGCATCCCAATCCACGATAACCTGTCAACTAAAAGAAAGTACGGGAAAGTACACAATATGACAGGGATAGATGCTCAAAAATAATTAGCACGATGAAAAAATTACAACAATACGAATCCACATATATAAATCAAATGCAATACTCAAGCATTATATCAATATTAATTTTTCAGCAACACATCAATGAGTCACCAGGCCTCACCTTACCGCGCCTATGCATTCTTAAGCATATTCGTATTTTGAATTTTTGGCGGGCTTCCATTCTCCGTGCCATATTAAAATCTCATGACACTATGCTCAAATGACAATATAATATATATCATAATTAATCAAATTAGATTCTAACAATTTTTCAGGATTCCAAAGGATATCATAATGGAATATGAGTGCAATGGACACAAAAATCAAACGGAATACTCTCGGGAGAATTTAGGATCATATTGTGTAAGTCTTGTACATCAAAATCATCACATGAATCGACACATAAAAATCAGCCTCTAAATCTGATCGCACCATCACGTTCCTCTCGCAAAAATAATCAAATCTTGCTCTAGCCCAAACTCGAGAAAACACCAAATAAGTCTTCTAATCTAAGGTTAAAATCTTGAATAAGTTTGGGGCTATGGTTTGTAGATGAAATGGAGTAATTTTGGAGAGGTCTTCTGGTTGAAAAGTTTGAGAAAAAGTGATTTGAAAAGTCAAGCCACGAATTTGTTGATATATAACGGATTAAAACTTTGATTAAGAAAAGAGTTCTAATCAGATACAAACACTTAAAAATACATTCTGGACGATTGAACCGTTGGAATTAGATGAACTTTAAAATAGAATTAGCTTAAGACGAGAGGAAGCTGCACAAAAAAATTCAGCTCGATCGGACGGTCTAATATTTGTACATATTTTTTTTGTAGAGAGTTTTATGTTTTGAGGACTCTTAGAGAGTTTTATGTTTTGATGACTCTGATATATAATAAAAATTCAATTAAAACTCCATTTTAATTCCGATTCCTATTCCATTTGAAAATTTATTTTTCAAATATAAAAACCAACATTTTAAATTATAAAATCCAAATTTTCATTTTTCTCCGATTTCCAAAATTAATTTAAAAATTCTCATTTAAAAAGAATTTGAGTTGTTACACACACATTATAGTTAAGGGGTGAGTATTATCTCATGTGAGTGCGCTACCAGTTTAAATATGGAAATTTTCTTTATATTTTCATTGTTGCATTTCATCCACTTACAAAATATTTTCAAAGGTTTTGGGCTCTGACCCGTAGCAAATATTTTCAAAAACTTTTAGGTGTCCACCCACAAGGATGCCAAGGATGATTCTTCTTTCCAGGGATTACGTAGCTGCAACTAATATGAAGGCGTGTAGGTTTTTGAGTAGCTGACTCTGCCATTTGCTTCTTAGACTAAGCTCTATTTCACAAATTGTTGGGCATGTTGCCCCACTTCTCAGATTTATTTACGTTTAGTTTTATTTAGTTTGGTTTGGATGATTGTATTGGATTTTTAGTAACCGTCAGTTTATTCGATACTTGGTTTTATTTTATTCTGCATTGAGATTTCTTTACTGGTGTGATTGATCATATTGTTTATTGTGAATGGGGTTATGTTGAATGGTTTGTTTTGGTATGGTAATTCAAAGATTAAAACTTGACACAACTTGTTAAACTAATAGATGGTTAGTAATTAATTTACTTCGATAGTGATGTTAAGATCAAGCCATATGAGACTCGTTTTATTTTATTAAGGGGTTGGCCACCCGTTATTTTAATAAGTGGGGTGTCACATATGGTATCAGAGCATCAGGTTCTAGTGTCTTTTAGGATCTGTGCAGCTTACTACGATTTCAGCGTAGCGTTCTTTAATATAGAGCCCTATTTTAGGACTATTGTCTTCATACTTATGCATTTACGCGCTTACGTTCTTCTGCTATTATTTTGTATTTTGCTGTGAACTTATAGAAATTTCAATCCGATTTCAGATGCCAACTAAGATATGACGACCATCTAGGGCCAGTTGGAGCACCAATGAGCAAGAGGCTCAGCAGGGGCCACAGGGAACGGTGACGAACGCAGACGTAACCACCATAGTTGCCCAGGCGGTTAATGCTGCCATGACCGCTATGGCTCACAATTTTTCGGAGGCCCATCCATAACATCCAGTGGAACTTATTGTCCAGGCCCACCCAGGGCCATCATCATGGGAGAGAATAAGGGAGGCCTTCCAAAAGGGGCATTCACTGGAGTTCCAGCGCAGTTCAGATCTGGTAGATGCCAACTAGTGGAAGAAAGATATCACGAGCCATCTTCGTCTAGTCGAGTGCAGCGATACATAGAGACAGATACTGACTAGTTTCAAACTAGTAGGTACGACACTGTAGTGGTGGGAGTCGATTACCACAATAGAGGATAGGGATGTTATGACTATAGCAGAGTTTTGGGTACAGTTTGATCGCAAGTACTTTCCTTCGAGAATCCAGATAGAAATGCAGTGGAAATTTCTCGATGTCACTCAGGAGGATAGGTTAGTGGCTAAATATGAGGAAGAGTTCACTTGCCTAGCTAATTTTATACCCAACAAGGTGAACACTGAGGAGAAAAAGTTGCTAAAGTTTATGAACGAAGTGACTTAGAGGATCAAACAACATTTATTGGGTAACCCGACATTAACCACCTACTATGAGGTCGTAAATGTAGCATTACTCCATTGCCAGGACCATCGCTTCCATTTGAAGGGAAACAAGAGAAAAGGGGATACTAGCTAGGTAGGTAGAGCAGGTGGGAATGGTGTTAGTGGGTTACCACGACAGCACATGGGTAGACAGCATGAGCGGGATTCCCAACAGGGGGATCCAGCTAAAAGATTTTGGTCAGGAGGTTCTTGACCAAATGGTAGTGAATTCAGACAGGGTCAGTAGGTCCCTCAGTACCATAAGCAACAATATGTTCCCTACGACTGCCAGGGCTGAGGGAACAACGAGGGCGGCCAGTAAGGCCAGATAGGGATGGCAACGGGTCAGTTCGGGGTCGGGTTTTAACTCTCCGTCCCCGTTAGAAAAGCCATTCCCCGTCCCCGCCCCATTCCCCATTATAACGGGTTCGGGGATCCCAGTCCCCGTTTAAAACAGGTATCGGGTTCCCCGCGGGAAACTCGTTTTGATTTTTTTTATTTTTTTTTATGTAGACATTTTAACCTGGACAAATTAAGAAAAACATTATCTGTTAAATCTATAAAAAAAAACAATGAAAAATGGAAGGGATGAGTAACAACAATCACACATTAAGGGGATGAAAAAAAATTTGAATAGCAATCACAGTAACTAAAAAAGCATGGTTCTAGTTACTTCTCACTTAACATAACTTTAAATCAAACACAACAACATAGTCAACATCAACTTTACATTTCCTAATCAGTAATTACATTAACATAGTCTTAAGAACCACTCGAAATTTGAAGTATTGCTCTTTGAGCTCTTATTTTTTAAAAGGAAATTATTCATATTATATACAAACTTATTAGAAAAAATTTCCATCAGCATGGAGTGCAAGATTCAGCATAGAAAAAATTTCCATCAGCATAGAAAAAACTTATTAGAAAAAACTTATTAAAAACTTATTAGAATCTGTAATTAACATCATACACATATTAACATTAACAATCTGTAACTAACATCACACACACATCAGTAACAGCGGAGAAAGAGACGTTACCTTACACAAAATGAGGCTGGGAGTTGCGTGCGGACGAGGGAGCTGCGTGCATGAGAGAGAAGAGAGGGGGAACTCAGAGGCTCCGTGCGTGAGAGAGAAAAAAGGGGGATCTCAACTCAAATCAGATCCTTCGTGTGTGAGAGAGAAAAGAGGAGAGGGCGGCGCGAGTAAAGAGAGAAGAGATAGGGTTTATTTTTTTTAGAAGTTTATATCGTTATATATTTATTACAATATAAATATATATATATTATATTATATATTACTAAATCGGGTATACCCGTGAAGACCCGAGGGTATACCCGAAATCGAGCCGAAATATTTTTGGAATTTTTTTTATTCCCCGAACCTGACCCGATCCCCAATTTTTTGGGTATTTTTTTCGGGTATCCGTGGGTTTTCGGGTTTTCGAGGAAAACCGCCATCCCTGGGGCCAGACACCAGAACAACCCCGACAGGGCCATCAGGTCCAGAGGTAGGGGTTTCACTGGTCGTTGTTACACTTGTAGAGAGATGGGCTATCGGAAGAAAGACTGACCGCACCCAGGCCGAGGACCATAACAGGATGTCCAATAGGGGCAGTTACCACCTGCATCACGAGCTCTACTAGCCCCATCGTAGCAGGGGCAACTACAGTATAGGTGTGTCTACAACGTTCGGAATGCAGTCATACTACAGGTGCAGCAGGCACCACTAGCAGTTTAGGGTGCATTTCGTATTCATAGTCATATAGGTTGGGTATTGTTTAATATAGGAGCTTCACACTCGTTCATAGCTACCAGATTTACAAACACGAGTGGCCTACTAGAGACAATCGATAGTACCGTTATGCGTGTAGACTCACCGTTAGGACGTAAGTTACATGGGACCTCAAATCATTACTTTTGGGGAGGAGTACATAGGTTGTTGTCACCATATCTTTTTCTGTTGTTTGTTTGACTATACGTGTATATTCTTCCTCTAATGCTTCTCCCTTTCTCTTTTTTGTAGAAAAGTCTAAAAACTAGGAACCTGCTCTTCATGAAATCTGAGCTGCTAAACTTTTAAAAGCTTGGAGGATAAGGGATGTTGTTGCTGAGGGTGATCATCCTCTATCGGATGCATTCTTACTGGAGTATAAGAACACTACTTTCAGCTTCAGTGCTCGCCCAGTAGATACAACTCCTCATTTAGATATTCCAGAAGAGGAGGTCGGTGGTTCTTATGAGCCCATTGATTTAGAGGATGAAGAGGAGAGCAGTTCAGGAGAGGATTCAGGAAAAGATAATGAGGAGGGTAATAAAAAAGGTGGCGAAGGAGAAAGCAATGAGAAAGAATCCAGTGAGGAAGAAATGGCCCCTCCAAGGAGAAGGAATTTAATTCATGATCATAACGATGATAATGACCTATTATCTAACATGGCGAAGTTTTTGAAGCAGAAAGATGGAGACCCCATTGATGGTTCTAAGGAGAGAGCTTGGGAGAATGAAGTGGAGAAACGAAAGAAAGAAGAGGAGGAGAAGTGGGAGAAACAAAGAAAAAGAGATAAAGAGAGAGGAGGAAAAGAGAAGGGCACAGGCCTAAAAGGCCTCTATGGTGCCATCTGTTGTTGTTGTTGAGGGGCTTCAGTGGTTGTTGACCTCCATCTTGCCCCCAACTGCTGGAGAAGGCAGTGCTCACAAGTGACCATGAGCAATCAACGAGTATGGGGTCAGATCAGTTGGCTCTTAAATCTTCTCACAGTCTTACTTTGGTGAGTCTTTTCCTCTCTATATTCTTTATTTCTTATTCTCTTGAATTATCTCATGCTAACTTGTGTTTCTTCTAATTTACAGTTTATTTCTAACTACATTGTACTGCTTCATGATTGGGACAACCTGTCGAGAAGATATTTATAGCTAGAAGATGCTCTAATTTTTCTGAAAAGTCTTTGGTAGATGCAAAGGCAACATTTGAATGGGAAAAAGAGCATTCGGTGAAGGATCTAGTCGACCTCTGAGTCGCTTATACCACCGTGATTACTGATAAATTAGCAATGGATGAGGCGAATAAGAAGTTAGTCGCGAATGTGGATAAGTTGGAGGGGGAAGCAGCGACCGTCCGGGAGAGTGGGTATAATGAAGGTTGGGAGGCGGCGTACGATGACGTCGAGTGCTAAATTACCTATGTCCAGTGAACGTGCTTTAAAAAAGGTTAGTACCAAGCCATGATTGCTGTTGGGGTTGCTACTGACTCCCACCTGTTCTCTCAGCATCATCCAGGCCTTAATCCTATCGAGCTATCCCCTGATGCTCAAAATATTGTGGACCCCATTATCCCTCCGACAGAACTTGCTTTGGACAATCCAGTGGGGGTCATTGTTTCAGCTGGAGGAGTTACCCCTGCAAACCTAGGTGCTGGTGGAGGTGAAGTTACTGCCGACCAAGCTACTGACAAAGGGAAGGGACCCTCGACTTCTGACCAGGTTGAGGCTTCCTAAAGTCCTACTAGGAATTTTGGCTTTTTTGTTTTGTCCCAATGTTATATCTCTAATTTTTCCCTTTTTTGTATTAGCTTGCGCCTCTCTGTTGATTTAAATGGAAAGCAAAATTTATTTCATTACTGATGTTTGTTACTTTTGTTGCTTGCTCTATTGATTGTAGCCCATTAATTTAGATGAATACATTCCCGCTAAATCCCACCTAATCCAGGTTCTTGGCTCGAACATAAGCGTTCAAGCACACAGAGCCTTTATAAGGATATGTAAATCCCTCAAGAAAGAAACCGGGACTATAATGATCAGTTTGAGGTGGTTATTAGGCTTAAAAACAGGCTCGAGCGCAGGAGGAGACAGACGCCTTGAAGGCAAATCTTCTAGATCCGTCCGAAGTCAACCAGGTAGGGGAGTTATTACAGAGAGAGAATGATGCTTTGAAAAGATAAATTGCTTGTCTTGAGGAAAACACTCCATCCGGTCCCCTCTTGTACTGCGAGGATCCTCTTCATCATTGGCTATAGTCGCTCAAACTGACAATTAAGCTTCCAAGAGGTAGATTTCTGAGCTAAAAGAAGACTTTAGGCGAGCTTATGTGATCGCTACTGGTCTCTAGAGGGATGTCACGTGATTAAGACATTTATTTCGAAGGGGTCCTTAACAGGTCTGGGCTGATGGTTATGACTAAGGTTGGATAGATACCCCAGCAAGACTGAAAGAGGCTGAAGACCTAGCTTTTGTTAGGGGATGGCTGAGCGCTCTTAAGGAATTGAAAATTCCTAAGGAATCCTCCCTGTGGTATAAGTATCAAATAGTTTACCCATCCGGGAGGCAAAATCCCTTTTCGAGGGATGACCATTGGATCCCAATAGATGCCAATTTTTAATAAAAAAAATGCAACTGGATAGTTATATTTGGAGCATGTGTTAACTAAACATGTGTTAACCTCGTTAGTTGATTGTTTGACATCACTGTTTGACCAAAAAACACTTGATAGAACTAATCGCAGTATGAAAAGTACAAAGCTTTAATCATTTTAGGCTTTTTAACCGACTAAATGATGTTGAGTTTTTATTATCGAACATTCTTCGAGTCCAATATGCCTTAGCTATATCATTCCATCTACCTTACCTTTTAAGTTGTGACGTCACACTTCCTTGGGTCTAAGTAGGTTGATGGCGAGAATATACTTGGTTAATGGGACATCCGCCCGAGCAAGATTTTTCAACCAACCTAAGTTGGCGACCAATCTGAGTTGGTTTATTGCCTAAGGGTCCCCTGTAGGTCTTTTGTTGTTGTCGGAGCAACTCAAGAGGCCAATTGTGTTTCCAATAAAGACCTGAGGAAGGTTTATTATAAACCTTGCTTTATATATTTTAGATCTCCTTGACTGGGACAGATCTAGCACACTATTGTAATCATGAGAGCTTTGTTTGTTGTTGGCATGTAAAATTCCTTGTTTGGAGCAAGTTGATCAACTCGATGTAATCCAGGAGTTCTGCTATGCTTTAAGGGGAGTATATTGCTTGGAAAAGATGCGTATTGAAGTGCGATTAAGAGATATTAGACAACCAAGATATTCAAAATGCGTGGGCCAATTATCCTTTATTGATTAAAATGATAAATAAAAGGTAACATTAGTTTGTAAATGAAATTTTGCCTAAACTAATTATGCTGAAAATAAAAGACATAGAAGTCTAAAAGTAGAACTTTTTGACGTTGGCAGCATTCCAGGACCTTGGTATCTCCCTGCCCTCTAGTGTTTTCAAGTGATATGCTCCCTGCAGGTCGTCCCTTATTACCTTGAAAGGTCCTTCCTAATTTGGTCCCAGTTTTCCATCTGATGGTCTTACAGCACTGTCAAGGACTTTCCTCAGGATGTAGTCCCCTATTAGAAACCTCTTCGGATTGACTTTTTAGTTGTATTGTTTGGCTAGTTTCTATTGGTAGGATGCCAACTTAACTAGTGTTAGTTCTCATCTTTCATCAGTTAAGTCAAGTTCAGTGAGTAATGCTTCACCGTTGAGGCCTTGGTCGACTAAGGTGGTTTTTATAGTAGGGAGACCTACTTCCAATGGGATAACTGTCCTCATTCCATAGGTGAGCGGGAAGGGGGTCTCTCCCGTTGCTCTCCTGGGAGTTGTACAATAAGCCCATAAAATGTGGGGTAATGCGTTTACCCAGGCACCTTTGGCTCTTTCCAGTCGCTTTTTCAGTCCATTAATCATTGTCTTGTTGGAAGCTTTAGCTTGCTCGTTGCTTTGAGGATATGACACAAAACCAAAGTGATGCTTGATGCCATGCTCATCGTAAAATCCTTGAAAGAATCCACTTTAAAATTGCATGCCATCATCAGTAATTATCGTTCTTGGTATCCTAAAGACGGTGATGACGTTCTTCCATATGAACCTCGTCATATCAGAGTCTCGGATGTTTGTGAGCGATTCTACCTCTACCTCTTTGGTGAAGTAGTCAGTGTCGACCAGAAAATACTTACGATTTCCAGATGCGTTAGGCAGTGGCCCTATAATATCCAAGCCCCCACTGGGCAAAAGGCCATGGGCTAGTTCATGACTTAAGGTCGCTAGTCGGCTGGTGGACCATATGGGAGTGCTTCTAGAATTTTTCACACTTGCGAACGTAAATTCCATCATCCTTCTGCATGTACGGCCACTAGTACCCGTCCTTAATTGCTCGAAAAGCCAATGATATTCTCCAGCATGACTCCCACAGATGCCTTCATGAAGTTCATTAAGAACCTACTCGATATCTTCTGTGTGAATGCACAGGAGGTAGGGACCAGTAAAAGAATTTTTGTAGGGTTTCCCATCAAAAGATAGGTGAAAGCGAGCAGCCTTAACTCTTATCTAGTGCGCCGACCTTATTATCTGGCAGCATGTCGCTCCGTATATAGGTTATAATGGGATTCATCCAACTGGGTGCCTTTTCTATGTGGAGGAATTGCTCGGCCGCGACTGATTGGATGATGTCCGGATATATGAGGAAGTCTATATGAATGGTTCTTTTTAAATCAGAGTCAATGGCAGAACTTAGAGTTGCTAAGGCATCGGCGCGACTGTTATGCCCCCGGGGAACTGCTTAACGTTAATTTTATCGAACTTTGTAATAAGTGTCCTTATAACAGCAAGGTAAGCTGTCATCCTCTCATTTCTTATGTTGAAATATCCACTTATCTGCTTGGACACTAGTTTTGAGTCGCTAAATACCCGAAGGCACTTTGCCCCCAACAATTGTGCTCTACGCAGGCAGCGATCGGTGCTTTGTATTCTGCTTCGTTGTTGGAGGCTTCAAATCCCAATCTGATCCTCTGTTTGAGCATAGTATTTTCTAGGCAACCAATATAATACCTACTCTTGCCCCTTTGAAGTTAGAGGCTCCATCGACGTAAAGGGTCCGGTCGAAGGCTTTTTCTTCCTGTTTAATCGGTTGCTCAATTTTTAACTGAGTGGCAGGCTGGTTTCCCATGAATTTTGTGATAAAATCTGCTAGAATTTGCCCCTTAATTATTGCTCTTGGTTAAAAGTGGATAGCGAATCTTCCAAGCTCGATCGACCACTTTGACAGTCGGTCGGAGAGGTCAACTTCCTTAGAATAACTTTGAGGGGATATGAGGTGATTAAGATGATGGAATTAGCCTCAAAGTAATGCTTCAGCTCCTTAAGGCTACCACTAAGGCATGGGCGAGCTTCTCTAGGGGCAAATAACGTTATTTGGCATCTAAAAGCATCTTTCTTACGTAGTAGACCGGGTGATGGCATCCTTTCTTCTCGCATACCAAAGCGGATCTCACTTCTGATACGGTAAGGTAAAGATACAAGGGATCGCATTTGATTGGAATCACCAATACAGGTAGCTTGTTGAGGTAAGACTTAAGTTTCAGGGCTTTGGAGCAGTCATTGTTCCATATTAGGCCCTTATCTTTCTTCAACAGTTAAAAGAATGGTCGATAACGCTTCGAAGACTTAGAGATGAAGCGATTAAGTGCGGTGAACATGCCGGTGAGCTTCTAGACATACCTTATCATCTGAGGGGGATGGACCTTTCTGATAACGTCGATCTGATCAGGGTTTGCTCCAATCCCTCTTTTTTTTACCAAATACCCTAAGAACTTACCTGATTTGACACCGAATGAGCACTTGCTTGCGTTAAGTTAAATTCGGTACTTCCTGAGCCTCTCAAAGGTTCCTACTAGGTCTGAGACCATACAACTTTACATACCCAAGATCCTTAGTTTGACATTTACACAAAAAGCTTCTTGACATTCAAAACATATTCGAAATCCGTCACTCCTCCGTTTTAAGGTCCTAACTTGGCAGTGAACTCCAAATAATAAGCATACCTGAAATAAAACATTATAAGAGTGTAAGCTATAAAGTCTTAGTGAATGACCATATACCACACATATAACCAATTTGAATAACTATTTTTATTTTGTTCTAATGCTATAGCCCAACAGGAATTGTGAAACTCTCGCAAGCCTGGAACCGCCACAATCCAATTAACCCACCACAGTTATTGAGGAGCACCACATCCCTTTATTATGCCTGAGTACACAAACCTTTAAGTTGGATTAACAGGACTGCCACATCCCGTAGGACCCACCACAGTCCTTAACATTAGCTAAAGGACCTGCCACAGTCCATAAGATTAAATAACATTGCTTAACATTTTTAATCATATGCATATGTTTTATAAATACCACATCACTCCATAAGCATTCTCACATGTATTCAACTACACATTTCCATATGAAAATATAAACATTTATATTTCATAGGGAAGGTCACTCACCTTGAAGTAGGTAATAAAAGCAACACCAAAATCTACTTCCTTTGTATGGTAGTATTAGCCGTTTCCGAACCAAACAAATGAGGATATTGATTCTTCATGTTATCCTCCTCTTCCCAGGTGGTATACTCCACATCACCTTAACTAGTGAAATGGTTTTACTACGTAACACTTGCTCCTTTCGATCTACAATAACAATTGGTTCCTCCACATATTTTAAGTCATCTTGAAGCTCTATCGGTTGTTAAATAAACACATGTGAAAGTTCGGGCACATACTTACGTAACATGGATATATAAAAAAAATCGTGTATCCGGAACAATTCTGGTGGTAATTGCAACTTATAAGCTACAGCTCCAACCCGTTTCACTATATTATAAGGGCCAATGAACCTGGGACTTATCTTTCCCTTCTTTTCGAATCTCATAACCCCTCTCCAAGGAGAAATACGTAGGAATAATCGATCACCTTCCTAAAATTTCAATTCTTTCTTTCGGTTGTCTGCATAACTTTTTTGTCTACTTTGCGCCACCTTCAAGTGATTATGCATAAAATTTATCTTTTCAGTAGTCTGCTGTACAATTTTAGGCCCAAGTAGTTTTCGTTCTCCCACTTCAGTCCAACACACTGGAGTTCTGCATTTTCTCCCATACAAATCTTCATAACGAGCCATATCAATACTCTAATGATAGCTATTATTATAAGAAAACTCTATTAGTGGCAAGTGTTCATCCCAACTGCCCTTGAACTCCAATACACAAATTCGTAACATGTCTTCGAGCCCAAATTAGATGTACTAATTTTATGATTTTGGGAAAACACAAAATATGAAAGTTGTATATATATGAATTAGGGTTGTAACACAACAAACGGTGTGTTAAACGGAGGTTCGAACAAGAAGTTATATCGAAATTATGAAACAAGGGCAAATATGTCCATCCTTTAAGTGACATTTATCTTATTAGCACACCATATGCTATTTTTTGATTATTTAGAGGGTGGGTGATGGTTTGGCCAACTTAAACCTCTTAAAGCAACCCCCTTATTCAGCCAATTCAACCATAGAAAAGAGTTTTGCATAGAGAGAGAGAGAGAGAAAAGAAAGTTAAGGAATAAATCCTTTGGAAAAATTTTGTAAACGAGGAATCCTCGTAAGGTACGAACATGGCTAATACTACCATACAAAGGAAGTAGCTTTTGGTGTTAATTATATTACCTACTTCAAGGTGAGTGACCTTACCTATGAAATATCAATGCTTATATTTTCATATGGAAATATGTAGTTGAATGCATGTGTTGGAAAGCTTATGGAGTGATGTGGTATTTATGAAACATATGCATATGATTAAAAATGTTAAGCAATGTTATTTAATGTTATGGACTGTGGCGAGTCCTTTATCTAATGTTAAGGACTGTGGTGGGTCCTACGGGATGTGGCGGTCCTGTTAATCCAACTTAAAGGTTTGTGTACTCTGGCCTAATAAAGGGATGTGGTGGTCCCCAATAACTGTGGTGGGGTAATTGGATTGTGGCGGGTCCAGGATTGTGAGAGTTTCATAATTCATATTGGGTTATAGCATTAGAACAAAGTAAAACTGGTTATTCAAATTGGTATTTTGACGAGAATTCCATCGATGTACACTACCTTTATTTCTCCCATCAGCTTCTTAAACATCCGGGTGACTAACCGTTGATAAATTGCTCATGCATTCTTGAGGCCGAATGGCATGACTTTGTAACGATATAACCTAATAGGGGTTATGAAGGAGGTTTTATCCTGGTCAGACTCATAAAGTGGGATTCGGTGGTATACGGAGTAAGCGTCTAGAAATCTCATATTTTCATGCGTTACTGTAATATTGACCAACTGATCTATCTTTGGGAGGGGGAAATTGTCTTTCGGTCAAGCCCTGTTGAGGTCGGTGAAATCAATACATACCCTCCAGCTTTCGTTGCTTTTGGGTACTACGACTGGGTTGGATAGCCATTTAGGAAACTGAACTTTCCAAATGGAACCTGCATCTAGTAGCTTTCCAACCTGTTTTTCTATTGCTTTTTCCTTTTATGAGGCTGTTTGGTGAGACTTTTGAGTGGCTAGTTTGAAAGTTGGGTCGACGTGCAGTCGATGGAATGCAATAGTGGGATCTATCTCTGGAAGCTCGCATAGTTCCCAAGCAAAAATATCCATATTACTTAGGAGGAACGTGGTTAGCTCCCTCTTTTCTCGGTCAGTGAGAGATGCACCGATCATAAATCTCCTCTCAAGTGAGTTATTTCCAGCTACAACTTCTTTCAAATCTTCAACGACCCTATATGTGGAGTGGACCCTGGTTTCCTCCACCCTTGGTCGGCCGTATTGTAATTGCTATTTGGAAGGTGATACCCCCTCCTGGTCTTTCTCGTGGACTTTCTTTTCGTCTTTCTTCTTCTCTTATTTGGGGCGAATGGCTATTTCAAGCCATAGCTTGGTCTCTACGAATCTCAACCACCCCCGATCTGTAATACGATTAAGTTTCTGATGAAATGAAGATGGTACGGCCTTTATGGCATGGAGCCAGTCCCTACCTAGGATGGAGTGATAGGGGAATCGATATCTACCACAAGAAACTCGATCATCTTTAAAATATGTCTCGCCCTGATTGGCAGGACTATCTTTCCCAGTAGCATGGTTATTTTTCCTGCAAAGCCGACAAACGACATGGTGGAATCCTTGAGGTCGGCGATATTTAGCTTCATTTGTGGAACAGTTATAGGTACATCATTTCGAAAGAGCTACCCTTGTCAATAAGCAACCTGTCTATATCCTAGTTAGTTATCCTGAGTGTGATAACCAGTGCATCATGATGTGGGGTCCTTACCCCAACTAAATCATCTTCGTTAAACACAATGTGTTTTTTATATTCGACGTCTTCTGGTCGTCAACGCTTCTCGGCCTGAGTCTTGGCAGCATCTATCTAAAAAGCTTGCATAACAGCGATAAGATTTTTGACCTTCATTCGAACAGTATTTCCGTGTACTTGTTTGAGGTCTGATGCCCCATGCATTACTACGAACTCATGGCCTATCTCGTCCTCGAGGACGTTATCCGGCTTTTGGTCGCCATTGGTTGCGACCTTGCCTTTTTTCTTATCTATGAACTCATTGATATAGCCGATCTACACCAATTCCTCTAGATAATACTTGAGTGCTTTGCAGTGTTCAGTCTGTGACCACCCTGTGGAATGCACATCTCACTGCATTATTTTGTTTTGTTAGGTCCCCTCCCATCTTCCTGGGCCATTTGACAAATGTATCTTCCTTGATCTTGCAGAGGATTTTATATATCGGTTCCTTGAAGACTGTGTTGACAACCGGGAACACTTTCGAGGGGTCATTCTTGTTGCCATTTTTGGAGTCGTTCCTACCCCCATTCTTGTTTCCTTTCTTATGAGAATTATTTTTCTTTGTCCCTTTGTTCGTCTTTGTACGGCCATTGTCCCCTGCATTAAAATGGATTATATATTCTACTTTGGCGTATTTTTCAATACGGGCCATTAGGTTGTCAATGGAATTAAACTCCTTCTTAGTTAGGGATTGGTGCAATAGAGAAGTGGTCGGCAGACCGATGTTGAAGGGCACCATGACAACTTGCTTCGAGCAGTCCTCAATTTTGTTGAAAACCTCCCAGTACCTCTTATCATACTCCCTAAGGTTTTTCTGTGGCTTTTTCTTTATTATGAGCAGTGCATCTATCTGCTTGGTGTGGGAGCTGCTGGTTATAAAGCGAGCTATGAATAATTCAACTAGAGCCTTAAATCTCCCGATGGACCTGTGTGGCAACCTTTCGAACTAATTATGTGACACGTAGTGCAGTCTGGAAGGAAAGACGTGACATAATAATGCATCGTTGTGGCTCCATAAGGTCATGGTCTGCCTGTACTTTCAGACATGATCGATGGGGTCAGTTTTCCCATCATAGATCTTGAATCTACGGATTGCGAATTTCTTGGGGGGGGATCCTCTTCTTCTATCGCCTTGAAAAATGGAACTTCATTTGAGTGTTAAGAGCACTTCTGGCTAGATCTCAAGTGGATCTGGGTTTGGCTCCTCGATGGGCTGGATGTTGATCCATCTCCCTTCGAACTAATTTTCTAATTTCATCATTCTGTCGACCAGGACTCCTGTGGCGTTGAGCTTACTGTAGTCATTCTGATCGACCATCCTTCGACCTATTCCTCTCAGATCTTTCTTAGTCGCACCTGGGGCTCCTTCCTCGGCTATGAGATTTACTCATCTGAGGGCTAAGAGTCTTATCATTGCGTTGCCTTGTGTTCCTATGGAGGTTTATCTCCATTATTTCCAACCGCCTTTTCAGGCGAGCATTTTCTTCTTCCTGGCGATGAGTGGCTTCTTTTTGCTCTCGAAGTATGGCCTCGTAGGCGTCGACCAACCTGAAAATCTGCGTGGACATAGGTGGTCCATGACTTTCTTTAGAAGGCTGCGTTTCCTGGCGAAGCCTTAGATTCGGTTGGTGAATTTATACCTCACCCTAGGAGGGGTATGTTCTTCCTGAACATCGCTGGCTTGAGGGAGGTTACTGATGTGGTGAGACATTGCTAGCTTTCAATTGATGAGTGTTCTCGTAGGAATAACAATCACTTCCCACAAATGGTGCCAATTGTGGCATCAAAAAATATCACAATAAAGAATTTACGAAGAACAATCACAATCAAGAAAGAAAGCATATAATTGCACACACAACACCACTATGTACGTGGTTCGATAACTTGCCTACGTCCACGGAGAGGTCTACTGTTTTATTAAGTATCTCTCAATATGCTTAGTTACATGCCCCTATGCCTCTGGCCAGGGGTTACAATTTGTAGATGTAAAATATCAGTGCGAAAGTAACTCCACGATGGCCACGATGGGATAAACCATGAATCCCTTGAATATCTCCACGAGATCATTGGGGATTGACTTGGTCCTATCCCAGTGTCTCTTAGATAATACACGTTCGTTTCTTGATCTCGTGATTTGGGTCGGGCAACCTCTTAGGTCTGTTGGGCTTGATCGGCTACTCTCGTCGGTTGACAATAAATGGGTTCCCACAGTTAGTATGCTGAAATTGTTGTTGTTGTTGTTAAAAAACAATTTGTCCCGAAAATTAGTTGTTAGCATACTGAAATTTTAATTAGTTATTATTGCTAAAAAAATAATTTATTGCTGAAATTTTAATTTGTCCCCGAAATTAGTTGTTGTTGCTGAAATTTGTATTAAACTTTAATTTTAAATAATAACTAAAAATCTAATTTGAAATATCTTAGTTAGACAAATTTCAGTTGTTGCTAAAATATCTTCGTTAGACAAATCTCTTTGTTTAAATTAGTTTGATTTTTAATAGAAGTCCAAATTCAGTTAATTAATACCTCAACATTTTTAGGGTTAAAAAATTGCAAAAAAAAGGTGAAAAAAACCCAAATAATATGCCTCAGGGGCTCCCGCCCTCGTACCCTCGGGCTTCATCAGAACTTATCGCACCCATCAACTCAAAATCCTGGGTCCGCCACTGGGAATGGATTGGTCGGCAGGGTATAGCGAAAATGGTGGATTGCTTTAGAAGGACCATTGTATTTTCCATCCCGGGATAGGAGGTGTTTTTTGTAGCGATGCCTCTTCCTGAAGGGGGTCGAGTACACACATGTACTACATTAAGGAGGAGCTCATAAAAGGTGGTTATCTCCTTAGATTCAATTTTTGTAGTGAGGGAGTTCGCAGATGTTTTCCATGAGATACCCGAGCTGCCACCTAGTCGGGAGATAAAGTTTGTTATTGATTTAGTGCCTGAGACTAGGCTGATTTCATGAGCACCATATCGCATGTCCCCGTTAGAGATGTGGGAATTGAGAGATCAGATTCAGCAACTCCTGGGGTAGGATTTCATTCGGCGGAACACATCATTGTGGGGTGCGCCTATGTTATTTGTAAAGAAGAAGTATGGGTTGCTTCGACTGTGTATTAGCTACAGAGAGCTGAACAAAGCCACGATACGGAATAAGTATTTGTTGCCTCGAATCGATCACTTGTTCGACCAGTTGAGAGGAGCAACATATTTCTCTAAGATAAACGTGAGATCGGGGTATCATCAGTTGTGCATTAGGGAGGTTGATGTTCCAAAGACAGCATTCCTGACGTGGCACGAGTCGTATGAGTTTAGGGTTATGTTTTTTGGGCTAACCAATGCTCCAGACATTTTTATAGATCTCATGAATAAGATGTTCAGAGACTTTTTGGACCAGTTCGTGATAGTATTCATAGATGACATTCTGGTATATTCTCGAACTGATAGAAAGCACACAAAGCAATTGTGTATGGTCTTACAAATATTACGAGATCATCAAATATACTCCAAGTTTGAGAAGAGCATATTTTAGTTACAGGAGGTGCAATTTTTGGGCATATTGTGCCTGACAGAGGCATTTTTATGGACCCGAGTAAGGTATCGACGGTGAGGGAAAGGGGATAGCCTAAGACACCGACGAAGGTTTGTAGCTTCTTGGAGTTGGTCCGGTATTATATTCGCTTTATAAACAGTTTTTCAAAGATTACGGGTCCGCTGACAAATTTGACTCGTAAAAGGGTACCATTTGCTTGGGATAACTACTTTTCATTATCTTTTGACGAGCTAAAGGACAAATTGACTTCAGCACCCGTACTTGCACTGCCTAGGGGAATAGTGGAGTACAGTGTTTTCACTGATGCGTCCTTACAAGGACTTGAGGGCGTGCTTCAACAGGAGGATCGAGCTATAGCTTATGCTTCCCACAAGATTAATCCCCACGAGAGGAACTACCCCACACATGACCTCGAGTTAGCAGTGATTGTGTTTGCCTTGAGGATTTGGAGGCACTACCTTTGGGTTGAGCGACTTAGTTTATTCACAGACCATAAGTCGTGCAAAAGGATCTTAATATACTGCAGTAGAGATGGTTAGAGTTCGTGAAGGATTACTAGTTTGATATTCAGTATCATCCTGGGAAGGCTAACGTGGTAGCAGATGCATTGAAACGACGACCTACAGGGGAGATAGAGAAGGTTTGGAAGGCGAAGTGGGGAGAAATTTGGCATGATGACGAGGTTATCAGAGCATATATGGTGGTATTAGTTATCACTCCCGAGATCATTATGTGGGTGATGAAAGCACAGGTCATGGATCAGTTCTGTCACGATAGGTTGCGCCAGTTGTTAGCAGATAAGGTAGAATCCTACTCAGCTTACACTTCAATAAGAGACTCATTGTTTTGAAGGATGAGGGCTTGAGACACACAGTGATGATCGAGTCTCACGGGTCGAGGTTTACGATGCATTCTGATAAGGATAAGATGTACCAAGATATGCATAGACAATACTGGTGGTAGGGAATGAAGCGGGATATAGCGAAGTTTGTCGCAAAGTGTACTACCTGCTAGTTAGTGAAGATAGACCACCAAAGATCGACAGGGATATTGCAGACTTTGGAGGTTTCGGTTTGTAAATGGTAGAGCATCTCGATGGACTTCATCACTGGGTTACCGACATCACAGAGAGGTCACAATTCCATTTGGGCTATCATGGATCGTTTGACCAAGGTGGCCCACTTTTTGTCGGCTTGGACAGATTTTATGATGGGACAGTATGCCCAGCTGTTTATTGCCTATATAGTGAGACTGCATGGGGTGATGATTAATATCATGTCCGGCAAGGACAAAATTTTTGTGTCTCACTTTTGGTAGAGCCTTCAGGAGGCGATGGACACTAATTTATGGCTTACCAATCGCAGACTGATGGGCAGACTGAGCGGGTCAATCAGATGTCAAAGGACATGCTCAGGATGTGTATTCTTGATTTTGGGGGAGGTTGGCAACGATACCTTCCACTGGTGGAGTTCTCTTAGAATGACTCTTACTAATTCACCATCGACATGGCACCATTTGAGGCACTTTATGGATGACCTTGTCGTTCACGCACATTTTGGTTAGTGATGGGGGACAATAAGTTGTTGGGATAAAAAATGATTCAGGATACTACTGCCAAGATTGAGCTTATTCGAGGATGTATACGGATAGCTCAAGATATGCAAAAGATCTATGATGATGCCGATATGAGATACATAAAGCTGGAGATTGAGGACTAGGTTTTGGTATGCGTGTCTCCCATAATGGGATTCATGAGATTCGGAAATAAGGGGAAGCTAGCCCCGAGGTACGTAGGATATTTTCTAGTCATTGACAAAGTAGGGACAGTTTCTTATAGGCTGGGGTTGCCGGAGCATCTGTAGAGGATCCATGACATATTCCATGTGTCGTCGCTAAAATGAAGGAGATAGACTTGCAACCATATATCTCATATGAGGAGAGATCGGTTGATTTTCTTAGTCGAAGTGAGCATAAGTTACGATCTAAGGTGGTGCCCCTGGTTTGGGTTCAGTGTGGACACCATAATGTAAACGAGTCGATGTCGGAGCGGGAGGATGATATGCGAGAGCAGTATCCAAAGCTTTTTACCGCAGGTACGTTCAAATTTCGGGGACAAATTCCTTTACAAGGGGAAGTATGTAACACCTCGTATTTTTGAATAATTAATTATAGCGTTTTTATTACAAGTGGGCTCATAATAATAGACATATTTAATAAATATTAATTAATGAGAATAAAATTAATATTTATGTGAAAATAAAATTTACTAAGTGTGATTAAGTAAAATAAACTCAGTCAATTATCAGCACGTTATAGTGAATAGAAACGATGGGGATTGACGATATCTTGACGGGGGTAGGCCATTTTTGGGTTGATATAGGATATTGATGGTTAATGATTTGAATGATGATTTTGAGTGCACGACTGATCCGTAATGGGTTGAAATAGTAAAAAACACGCACCTGGGGGTTGAGATTGGATACGGGGGGATTTTTAGACTAGTCCAGGCCCACTCGGGGGTATACAGGTCCTTTCACACTATGGGGTTAACCTAATTTCGGTATTAGGGCTTTAAATAAATGGTTAAGTGTTAGGAGGCAACCATTTTACATATTGAATCACATGAGATATGAATTTGTGAGAAAATAGGAAGAAAAACAAAGGGATTCAAAGGGGAGGCTTAATTGGAGGCAAATTGTTGGGGGTTCTTGGCTAGATTTAACCCTACAAGAAGAAGATCATAATTCCTTCTACATCTAAGGCAAGTGACAAAACTTGCTTAATGTTTTTGTTCAGTTCTATATTTATATCAAAATCTGGTAGAATTGTAATAAATTTTGGGGTGGGATATGATCTTCGTTAGAGGAAAATCCTACATGAAAATAAGTTCTTGTTAGAGAAAAATAAGATTATGAATTAGTTATATTGATATTGAATGGAAATTATAAACTTGAATTGAAAAGATGAAATATCAATTGTGGATTTATGAATTTTATTAAAAATTATGAAATAAATCATGCGGGAAAAAGAATGATGTAAATCCCATGATTAAATTTAGTTTTTGTTTATTTGAGAAAATCAAATACATATATTCATGTTAGTAGTTGATGGGATGATAATATATATCCTTGGGATGAAGTTTGGAACCACTTTGGGGGGGGGGAAATCTGGGAAAAAGTCTTAATGACAATAGCAGCCCCGACTTAGGCAGCGCTTAGGGGGAATCGGTTCTCCCCCTGGCAGAACCGATTTGGTTGCCTTGTTCAGCCCAGGTCCATTTGTTAATAATTTAATAATTTTCTTAAGGTTCGGAATATTTAGGAGTGTCCGTAGATGAAAGTAGGACTTCTAAAAAATATTTTAGGGACCTATAAGGGCAACATTTCAGACAATGCCCCTAGTATTTAGGTTACATAGTTTATGGCATATCCCTTTACTCTGCATCATGTCATCATGATCATCACGACGTATCAAAGATCTAAATATCCAGCAACTCCAATGTGCATCTGCAATGTGCAACACTACATCTTCAACGTGCATCACGTTCATCTTCATCGTGCTCCACTACTCCAACCAATGATGGTATAATTTATATTTGGAGTTCAAATTTTATTTATAATTATATTGGGAGTTGTTTTTATTTTATTTGATTTAAAAATGAGGCATTTTTTTTACTTACAAATGTTTTAGTTTTTCGCCACAGTCGTTCAAATGAGATGGACATCTCGTTCGAACAAAAGGGTGTTCTGGTTTACAGTCTCATTAGAAGTCTACATCAAATGAGCATCGATCGAGGGCGTACTGTTTCAAGTCGTTAGAAGGTCATTTGAAGCACAATCAAATGAGATAGGCTTGTCGTTTAAACGAAACTTGTTTTCGTTAGAACGGAGAGTTGAGCTCCTTCGAACGAGCATCAAACTCGTTCGAATAACTTTTGGTGCCTTGATTTTCGTGTTTTCCTATAAATACTTGCTTCATGTAGGGTTTTCATAAGACTTTTACAATTTTGATTTCTGCACACCTGTTGCAAAAAGTCTCATATTTTAAAAGGGAAAACATCTTTTGATTCACACACATCACCTCCCATATATAGTTGTGAATCCACGTTGAAACCCTCACATAATTTCATATCACAATTACATCTTATAGAGAAGGCTTCTCCATTGTTGTTCTTGTGATTCTTGCGGGAATCATTGCTGAAGGAAAACTGCGATTTTGTGATTCTTGTGAGGATCGTAGTTCAAGGAAAACAAAGGTCACTTGCGGGAGATTCGTAGAAACGCAGTAGATTCATTTATAAAATTGGTAAGTTGTGATTTGTAAATTTTATAAGTGAATAAAAGGTTTTTGCCAGAATGGGATTTTCCCTTAAAACTGTCTTGCTTGGTTTGAATGCATGTTTTACTGTTTTACGCAATAAGCACCTAATTACATGTTCTAACGTAAAAAGAATTAAAAATTATTGTGGATTGTCATCTGAATTTAATAAGTTAACGCCATTAGATCATTGCGCACTCTTAAAATTGGTATTAGAGCCATTTACACAATTTTATAGTGTAATTGATTTTTTGCAAAGTTTTTTCGTGATATCAATTTTTTTGAAAAAAAATGATTTCGAAAATACATAGTTCTAATTGACAACTTAATAATCGGATCCATATTTTTTTTATGGATCGAACTATGCCTCCTGGAAAGCCCGAATGAGATCCACTTTAAAAGCCATAGATTAGAGGGTTTGGTTAGTTTGCGAAAGAGGGTGGACTCCTCCCACTATCACTGTTGATAATGTTATTGGCCTTAAACTTGTCTCTTCCTAGACTGATGAGGAATTTAAATGGAATAATTTTAATTCTCGTGGACATAGTGCTAATTCTAGATTCGTCACCCCCTGACGAGTTCCGTCGCATCATGACGGGAACTACGTTTAAGGAAGCATGGGATACCCTCCAGCTCACTCACGAAGGTACCAACGTCGTAAAAGCGTAAAAGCTTCAAAATTTGACCACCCAATTTGAGACCATTACGATGTTAGAACCCAAGTCATTCGATGAGTTTTATGCACATTTATCGGATAATGTTAATTCGAGTTTTAATTTGGGTGAGAAAATTTCAAAAACGATAGTTGTGAAAAAGATTTTAAGGTCAATCCCTGTCCATTTTATTCCCAAGGTGAAGCACCTTATACTCTTGACTCATTTAAGTCTGTATTGTATAAGTGTACATCTAGTTTGGAAATTGTGACAAAATTGTGTCAATCCTAGAAACCAAAGAACCTCAGAATTTGTTCTTCATTTTATTCCTCTTACTTGATTGATCTAGATACTTTTACCAACACTCACACACATTAGAATTGCATTCATACTATCCACATTGCATATAATTGTGTGTATATATGTTAAGAGTGTTTAAATCCCTTAATTTGATTTTTTTAACATTTTTTGGGAATTTTATAAAGTTTTAAAATAAGGTTTTTAATTATTAAAATTTGGTTTTAAAAGTTATGGTGTCATTCTGCAATTATGGATTGTTGGTTATATTGACTGAAAGTTCCCTTGGGTAGAATTCGAAAGCGGCAGAGACTTCAAGGTGCGTTTGTAATAATTTTTGGACGCGCGTTTATTGACCTCTTCTTGCCCAACATCTATTGCATCCTTATTGGTTGAATTTGTGTTTTCTCAAAGAGAGTAAACCAGCGAATGTTAACAGCCCTTGGATCGTTTTAATCAACGATCTACATGCGCTCTTACATAATCCATGTGAACCTCATTTGAGCCAATCAGGAGAGTTATAATCATCGCGTACCTTTAACCCTTGGATCAAAGTCAATAAACCTTGACTCAATCTAAGCCATTGATTTTGAACTAAAGTCTCGAATCTTCTCAGCCCCCTATATAAGGAGCCCTTCTCTCAGCCATCTAAGACTTTTGCCATTTCGTCCTTTCCAGAGAGAGAAAGAGAGTAGAAAGAGCAGAGAGAAAAAAAGAGAGAAATCAGAGAAGAGAGAAAAAGAGTTAGAAACCCTAACCCTAACCCTAACCCTAAATCGTTCAACATCTTTTTCAAACCCTAACCTATTTTCAAAACCAGTATATACCAAACACAATCTTAAGTGTTTGAGAGTTTGAGAGTTAGTTTGATTAATTGGTTGATGTTGTAACCTCTTCGTTCTTAGATCTTGTGTCCAACTTAAGCATTTCACTTAGATCTAAGTTTCTGCTTCATATAAATATTAGATCTGAGCATTTTATGTTACATTTCACTTAGATCTGCATATTTTGTTTCTCGTCTAGAGAAATCTATTGTTGATTATTTTCTGTAAATGTTTTTAACTTCGAAATCAACAATAACATTTTCTAGTTCTAGTTCTTGTAAAACAAAACCTTCGACCTAGTTGGAATCGCACTTGGTGATTTTCAATCTCAAAAATATTTTCAAAACCTGAGATTGATTAAGATCTTGATACGTCTTCCGAGCAAGATAGCCTTGGATTCTGGGATTATAATAAAGGTCAAATAAGGCTAAGTTTTATAACGAAGAGAGAAATAGAAAATCACAGTATATAGATCTTATATGTAATTTGATAGGACTGTTTGTATAAAATAAGTGTGTGTGTGTGTGTGTGTGTGTTAGAAAGCACCTCCACAAACACTATCACCCTACCACACTAAAAGTGTTGGTAATAAGATCTCAAGAACAAGAGTCGACGTAAAGAACTTGAACAAATTGGAAGTTAGCAAACTGGGAGAACAACATCAACAATCAGAACTACAGAGAAGTTATAAGGACACCAATGGGTACATTCCTAAACTTGTATAGGTCTGAGTTGTGTGCATGTTTGTCATATAGTTTGTAACTGTTATAATTTGTTTTAGTGGAATTTTTTTAGTTACTCCGTAGAGGGAGTCGCGGATGTTTCCTCAGTTGAGTGAGGTTTTACCACGTAAAAAATCCTTGTTCTTAATCTTTCTACATCTCCTCATCTAATTCTTGGTTGTGCTGAGTTTAAAGTTTTTAAACTGATTTATTAAACCTGTTAACAAATCTTGAAAAGATCTTGTACATATTTTTGTTAAACACATCTTGTGATTAATTAAGATTTGGTTTTAAGAAAATAGTTTCTTCAAAAACTATTCGGAGTTACTTAAATAGTTTAATTTTATATTAAACGGCTTTAGTAACAGATTTTCAATTGGTATCAGAGCTTTGTAAACTTCTTTTAAGAGATCCTGTGTTTCTGAAATTGTTTTCTGAAAATCAAACATAGACGAGAAAAATGAAAGATTTGGTAACTTGACCAGACCTCCTATCTTTGATGGAACCAATTTTTGTTACTGGAAAGTAAGGATGATTGCTTTCATTCAAGGAACTTTGGGAGATGATGTCTAGGACATTATTGAAAATGGATACATTTTTTCTACTAAACCAGCCACTGAAGGAAGTAATGAGAGGGTTAAGAAAGTATTAAGTGAGTTCACACAAGAAGAGAAGCAAGTTTATCGCAACAATAACAAAGGAAAGAATGCCATATGTATGTCCATAAATGAACATGAGTTCAAAAGAATCTCATCATGTACCACTTCTAAGGAAGCTTGGGACACTTTGGTTACTGCTCATTAAGGTGACACTAGAGTTAAGGCTACTAAAACACAAATGCTCATTCAACAGTATAACTCTTTAATTATGTCTGAATCTGAGTCATTTGATGACTTTTATATGAACTTGACTGATATTGTGACCAAACTGCATGATAATGGGATAACATATGACATACATGAAATTGTATCTAAAATTCTGAGATCATTACCACAGAAATTTGACAACAAAAGATATGCTATTGAGGAAATATGTGACATAAATATCACTCTTGAATTACTCAGTTAGTCAATTAAGAACTGTGGAAATGGAATTAGAATTTAAGAAACAATTGGCCCAGTCCCATAGGAAACAGACTAGTTCCAATCTGAGTTTTTCTTCTAAGTTGATTAAGCCTGAGTTTTACATTCCCAATGATGACTCTGTTGAGGAATGTGATATAGAGAGTTTAGACAATCAGATTGCCTTAATGTCAAAACAGTTTAAGAAAATTATTAAGTTTAGAAACAACATGACAAATAAACAAGGCAAGTCCAATTATCCAAGTCACTCTAATCATAAACCTCATGAGAAAAGTCAAGACAAACATCATAAGGACTTTCACACTAGACCTAACAGAGACCTTAAGAAGACTGAATGCTTTAGATGTGGAAAACTAGGACACATTGCACAAGATTGTAGAGTTAACTTGAACACTCAAAATAAACACACTAGGGCCAACATTTGCAAGACATGGGATGATTCAAGTGACTCTGAAAATAAGGAACCTGAGTCATCTGATGTTTTTGATCCTTGCATGTCTTTCTTTGCCAAGATTATCTATAATGATGATATGCCTGTGCTTGTTAGTGAGGATGAATCTAGTAATTCTACTTCTATTGTTGTGAATCATGTTGTTACTGGTTTAGATGCTTCAATTACTGAGAACATTGCTATTTCTACCACGGGGTGTGTGAGTCAAAGGGAAAGCGATAATGACGATGTCAATGGGTGTGTGAGTCTAAGAATTGAAGCCTTAGGGGTCACTTCACACACTACACTTAATGACTCGGATAATGAAGATCTCCCTGGTATTCACACACTTTATGCGAAAACTCTCAAGAAAAGCACTAGACTAGAGAAGATAGTGAAAAATCTCACTAAGAAACTAGAAGATCTAAGTCTGATGGTCAAACTTAATGCTGAAGAGTATACTACCCAATGTCTAACTCATGAAAGTGAAATCAAAATGTTTGATCAAAAACTGAAAATTTTGGCTGAAACAAATGAAACTCTGGAGAAAAAATACAAAGGGACATTATTAGAATTGGAACAAACTAAAGAAAAGACAACAACAGTTTTCAAAAAAATTACAAAATTTGAAAATAACTCAAACTGTTTTGATGGATTTGTTGCTGAATCAAAAACTAATTCTGATGATCGAACTGGAATAGGGTTTTGCCCCAATTTAAAGACACAAACAAAATCTTTTGAACCTATCAAGTTTGTGTCAGGAGGTAAAAGACCTATTGAAACCTGCCCAGACTTTCATTCTCTGAAAACTGACTTTGACTCAAAACATCAAAATTTTGATATTGGGGAATCAAGTTACTCTAAACATGAAAGTTCACCAAAGGCTAAATATGTTTGCCCCTCCATTAGGAAGAGCGAATCTACATTCGAAACTGTTATATCTAGGAATAGGGTTCAACCTCAAAATTCCTTAAAGCCGATGTTTAGAGATTTTCCTAAGGAGACTCCAATTTTGAACAACCTTTATTGCTCCTACTGCGATATATACGATCATTGTTTTGATGGTTGCTATGCTAGAAGACTAGTTAAACCTGTCTGTAATCCTCCTATTTATCAAAACTTTAACTATTCTAGGAGAAGCCGCAACAATTATGTTTTGCCTAGACAACCAGACAAAAACTCTAATTATAGGAAGAGAAAGACCAAAGCTAAAAGAACATTCCCTATAAGGATTCCTAAACACTTTCCTAAGCCAAATGCTCATGTGTTTTATAAAATTCAAAATCAGGCGCAAAATATTTTTCAACAAAAATCGAATGCTCACAAATTTTATCAATTGAGAGCAAATAAGTGCAAAATGAAAACAAGAGCAATTTGGGTTAGAAAAGATGATCTATTACCCAAGATGAAGTGTAACATTGTTATTACTGCTTTAAAAGCTGAACACACATCTTCTGGTTGGTATTTAGACTCTGGATGTTATAAACACATGACTGGGGATGATATAAAACTCTTAAACAAAACCAGCTTTGCTGGAGGAAAAGTTATTTTTGGTGATGGAGTATCATTTCAGATCATAGGTAAAGGAACTCTCCAAGAAGAAGGACTTCCTGTTCTTGAAAATGTTCTTCTAGTTAAAGGTCTTAAGGCCAATCTACTTAGTATCTAGCAATTTTGTGACTCAGATCATATTGTTACATTTTCAAAGAACAATTACAAAATTTTAAATGAAAAGGGTGAATGCATAATTACAGGTTTCAGGACTCCTGACAATTGTTATACTGTCATGAATAATTCTGAAATCTGTAATGTTGCCAGAATGGATGACAATGAGATATGGCATAACAGGATGGGTCACATAAATTACAATAATCTTAGTAGATTAACTTCTCAAGAAATAGTTAGAGGAGTTCCAAAAATCAAATCCATTTTTAATATTTTATGTGGTTCCTGTCAGGAAGAAAAAATTGTTAAGGCACCTCATAAGAAAGTCAAAGATATCCTTACCTCTAACCCCTTAGAGCTCATCCATATGGACCTAATGGGTCCCTCCCAAACTGTTAGTCTATGTGGACACAGTTACATTTCTGTTATGGTTGATGACTTCACTAGATTTACGTGGGTAGCCTTCTTAAAATAAAAGTCTGACACTTTTCAAACTTTCTTAAAAATACTTCTTCGGATTGAAAATGGAAAGGACACTCAAGTAAATTGAATTCGTAGTGATAGAGGTGGAGAATTCAAAGACACTGGTATAATAGAGTACTGTAACTATAATGGTTACAAACATGAGTTTAGTGCTCCTAAGACTCCTCAATAAAATGGTATTGCCGAGAGAAAGAATCGTACTCTTCAAGAGATGGCACGTGTTATGTTACTTGCCAAGAATTTGCCTAAATATTTTTGGGTAGAATCTATTCGTACTACGTGTCACATTATCAATAGGATCTATCTTAGAAAGAATTCTAAACAAACTCCTTACGAGCTTTGCTATAAGAAAAAGCCCAATCTTAAGTACCTTAAAACCTTTGGTAGTACTTGTTATGTATGCAAAGATAGAGAACACTTGTCCAAATTTGAGAGCCGGGGAGATAAAGCTATTTTTCTAGGATACTCGCCTAACAGTAGAGTCTGCCGTGTTTATAATCTTCGCACTAAAATCATGATGGAATCCATAAATGTAATTGTAAGTGACACTACTGTGGAGAGTAAGACTGGTGAATCAACTACTGTGGAAGGGCTTACAAATGTTTTAGAAAATGACTCTCCATAAATAGATGATTAATTACCAATTGAGACACCTGAAGTACCTAACTGGGTTTCTAAAGACCATCCCATAGATAACGTTGTTGGTAATCCTAGTGAACCTGTGCGTACAATATCTCAATTAAGAAATTATGCTCATTATTCATGTTTTGTTTCCCTTGTGGAACCAAAGAATGTAAATGAGGCATTGAATGACTCTCACTGGATTTCTGCTATGCAGGAAGAACTTCTTAAATTTGCCATTCATGATGTTTGGTATCTTGTACCTAGGCCTACACACAAAAAGGTCATTGGCACACGTTGGATATTTAAAAATAAATCTGATAAAAGTGGGATAATCATTAGAAACAAAGCTAGATTAGTTGCTCAAGGATTCTCAAATTGAAGGAATAGATTTTAACGAAACTTTTGCTCCTCTTACTCGTTTAGAATCTGTTCGCCTTCTCTTTGCCATAGCTTGCCACTTGTATTTTACACTTTACCAAATGGATGTCAAATCTGCATTCCTTAATGGAATGATGACTGAGGAGACCTATGTAGAACAACCAAAAGGTTTCATTGACCCTCAATATCCAAATCATGTTTTTCGTCTTAAAAAGGCTTTGTATGGCCTAAAACAAGCTCCTAGAGCCTGGTATGAGCGCCTTTCCAATTTTCTCTTAGATAAAGGTTTTAATAGAGGTGGAAATGATCAAACTCTATTTGTCAAACATTTTGACAAAAACATCATTATAGCTCAAGTTTATGTTGACGATATTATCTTTGGATCAACTTCTCCCTCAGAAGTGAAATCCTTTTCTGAAATTATGCATAAAGAGTTTCAAATGTCTCTTATGGGGGAGTTGCAGTTTTTCTTAGGTCTTCAAGTCAAACAAAATTCAGAAGGATTATTTGTCTCGCAATCTAAATACGCTTTAGAGATAGTCAAAAAATTCGGCCTTGAGAGTGCTAAAGATGCTAAAACTCCCATGAGTACTACGGTAAAACTATCTAAAGATGAAACTGGAAAATCTATAGATCCAACTCTATATCGTAGTATGATAGGAACCTTGTTATACCTTACTGCCTCGCGTCTTGATATAATGTATGTTGTTTGTGTATGTGCTCGTTATCAAAACAACCCTAAAGAGAGCCATATATTTTCTGTTAAAAGAATTATTAAATATGTAAAAGGCACTCTGAACCTAGGACTTTGGTACACTAGTGATACACCTAGCACTATAATTGGATACACTGATGCTGACTGGGCTGGGTGTACTGATGATATTAAAAGTACATCAGGAGCATGTTATTATATAGGTAATAATTTGGTAGGATGGAGTAGTAAGAAACAAAACTGCACGTCTCTCTCAATAGCTGCTTCCGAATACATAGTCGCTGGAAGTTGTTGTGCTCAATTACTTTGGCTTAAACAAATGCTAAGTGATTATGGTATTCAAGAAAAACAATTATATCTCTATTGTGATAATCGAAGTGCAATTAATATCTCGAAAAAACCTGTTCAACACTCGCGAACAAAACACATTACAATAAGACATCACTTTATACGCGAATTGGTTGAAACTAAGGAATTAGAAATTAATTATCTTCCGAATGATTTGCAACTCGCAGATATGTTTACCAAACCTTTAGATTGTGTGTACTGATTAATCTCTTTGGTCTCTATATTTTTTCCCTTTGTCTATTTGAGTCTCAGTTTTTGTACATATTCTAAAAAGCTTGATCTTAGTGATTCATTGCAGGAATTCTGTACAGATATTCTCAACAGTTGTAATTTGTAATAGGGTATTCAATTGTAAATAGTTGAGTTATGTACTTTTGTTTTCTAGGAAATGGGTAGATATAATTGTTATAGGAATAGGTTTTCCTTATTTTTATTTCCCTACGAGTTCTAGATGACTCAAAAGAGATTTTGTCTCATATTTCCAAAGGGGGAGATTGAAGCACCTTATACTCTTGACTCATTTGAGTTTGTATTGTATAAGTGTACATCTAGTTTGGAAATTATGACAAAATTGTGTCAATCCTAGAAACCAAAGAACCTCAGAATTTGTTCTTCATTTTATTCCTCTTACTTGATTGATTTAGATAATTTTTCCAACACTCACACACATTAGAATTGCATTCGTACTATCCATATTGCATATAATTGTGTGTATATACGTTAAGAGTATTTAAATCCTTTAATTTGATTTTTTTTAAACATTTTTTGGGGATTTTATAAAGTTTTAAAATAAGGTTTTTATTTATTAAAATTTGGTTTTAAAAGTTTTGGGGTCATTCTGCAATTATGGATTGTTGGTTATATTGACTGAAAGTTCCCTTGGGTAGAATTCGAAAGCGGCAGAGACTTTAGGGTGCGTTTGTAATTATTTTTGGACGCGCGTTTGTTAACCTCTTTTTGCCCAACATCTGTTGCATCCTTATTGGTTGAATTTGTGTTTTCTCAAAGAGAGTAAACCAGCGAATGTTAACAGCCCTTGGATCGTTTTAATCAACGATCTGCATGCCCTCTTACATAATCCATGTGAACCTCATTTGAGCCAATCAGGAGAGTTATAATCATCGCGTACCTTTAACCCTTGGATCAAAGTCAATAAACCTTGACTCAATCTAAGCCATTGATTTTGAACTAAAGTCTCGAATCTTCTCATCCCCCTATATAAGGAGCCCTTCTCTCAGCCATCTGATACTTTTGCCATTTCGTCCTTTCCAGAGAGAGAAAGAGAATAGAGAGAGCAGAGAGAAAAAAAGAGAGAAACTAGAGAAGAGAAAAAAATATTTAAAAATCCTAACCCTAACCCTAAATCGTTCAACATCTTTTTCAAACCCTAACCTATTTTCAAAACCAGTATATACCAAACACAATCTTAAGTGTTTGAGAGTTTGAGAGTTAGTTTGATTAATTGGTTGATGTTGTAACCTCTTCGTTCTTAGATCTTGTGTCCAACTTAAGCATTTCACTTAGATCTAAGTTTCTGCTTCATAGAAATATTAGATCTGAGCATTTTATGTTACATTTCACTTAGATCTGCATATTTTGTTTCTCGTCTAGAGAAATCTATTGTTGATTATTTTCTGTAAATGTTTTTAACTTCAAAATCAACAATAACATTTTCTAGTTCTAGTTCTAGTTCTTGTAAAACAAAACCTTCGACCTAGTTGGAATCGCACTTGGTGATTTTCAATCTCAAAAATATTTTCAAAACCTTAGATTGATTAAGATCTTGATACGTCTTCCGAGCAAGATAGCCGTGGATTCTGGGATTATAATAAAGGTCAAATAAGGTTAAGTTTTATAACGAAGAGAGAAATAGAAAATCACAGTATATAGATCTTATATGTAATTTGATAGGACTGTTTGTATAAAATAAGTGTGTGTGTGTGTGTGTGTGTGTGTGTGTGTGTGTGTGTGCATGGATGTGTTAGAAAGCACCTCCACAAACACTATCACCCTACCACACTAAAAGTGTTGGTAATAAGGTCTCAAGAACAAGAGTCGACGTAAAGAGCTTGAACAAATTGGAAGTTAGCAAACTGGGAGAACAACATCAACAATCAGAACTGCAGAGAAGTTATAAGGACACCAGTGGGTACATTCCTAAACTTGTATATGTTTGAGTTGTGTGCATGTTTGTTATATAGTTTGTAATTGTTATAATTTGTTTTAGTGGAATTTTTTTGGTTACTCCGTAGAGGGAGACGTGGATGTTTCCTCAGTTGGGTGAGGTTTTACCACGTAAAAAATCCTTGTTCTTAATCTTTCTACATCTCCTCATCTAATTCTTGGTTGTGCTGAGTTTAAAGTTTTTAAACTGATTTATTAAACCTGTTAACAAATCTTGAAAAGATCTCGTACATATTTTTGTTAAACACATCTTGTGATTATTTAAGATATGGTTTTAAGAAAAGAGTTTCTTCAAAAAACTGTTCGGAGTTACTTAAATAGTTTAATTTTATATTAAACGGCTTTAGTAACAGATTTTCACAAGGTTACCGTGCCTAATTCGTTGGGGATCCTAGACACTCTTAGGTTAGTAGAACTTATAGGAGATCTTCAAACATACGAGATAAATATGATCCCTAAAACCATTAAACCTAAGGATATAGGGGTAGATTTAAAGACTCAAACCAAGAAAAAGAAAAAAGAGAGAGTTTGTGAGTCTGATTCTGATTCTGAGGGAGATTGTGATTTTGATGACTTGGCCTTGTTTGCGATTTTTTTTTAAAAATTTCACAAATTTTCCAAAGAAAATTCTTCCAATAAAAATAATTTTTAGAAAAATAAAAAGATGAATGAGGTCAATGATAGCGGTGATAAATAGGAAGATATAAGGTGTTTTGAGTGCGAGGGTAAATGGCACAAGTCATATGAATGTCCCACAATGTGAAAGAGAAAGGTCAAAGAGATTGCAAATAAAGTCACTCTTAGCGATAGTGACTTCGAGTCGGTTGATTCAGGGGTGAATCACCACATGAAACGTGCGTTGCATTCATGGTCAGTCACTTGGACTTCTAGTTTATCCCACGCCAATAAAGACATATCTAAACATGAAAGCCTCGATGATGTTTCTATTCATTTGAGATATAGTGAGAGTGAGAATGGTACTTTGAGTGAGGGATAATGTGATCTCTAAAAAGCTTTTAGTGATATTTACACGGAGACGTTGAAAACGAAAAAACTAAATAAAGATTTGTCTCTTAAGGTGTTAGATTTGGAGAGAGAGGTGAAAGTTTTAAGGGCGTTTGTGGCATTGGCGAGTCAACTCGAGAAGGTGAAGATATCTTTGAGTGAGCAATTGATCATTT
This sequence comes from Sambucus nigra, assembly GCA_949130495.1. Classification (NCBI taxonomy): domain Eukaryota; kingdom Viridiplantae; phylum Streptophyta; class Magnoliopsida; order Dipsacales; family Adoxaceae; genus Sambucus; species Sambucus nigra. The sequence goes on along the minus strand of OX422213.1, from coordinate 281,916,424 downwards.
TAGGTAGGGAGAAGAGAGACTTGACCAACACTATGGATAGTCTTACGGGAAATCTTCAATCTTCATTGGAGACTCGTGAGAAACTTGAAGCCCATATATTCCAACTCGAGAGAGATCTCGATCGTGCCCGGGAGGCCAAAATCACTTTAGAGGACACATCTAAGAAAGTTGGAAATATGCTCCTCGGTCCCGCTTTGAGCAATGTTGAGAGGGTAGGAATAGGTTATGACGGTGCGTCCACTTCTCATATTGCACCCGAGCCGGTTCTCGAGTTTGTGTTAGATCCATATAGCCCTCGACCTAACCCACCAAGGCATCCAAATCCACGTAGGAGAGATCGTTCTAGACGTTTTGAGAGAGGTGTACCTAAGCTCGTTTATGTTTGTTCCCATTACAAAGAAAGTGGTCACCTTAGGGAATTTTGTTATAAGTTAGGAAGTGTGTCTCGTATGTATCTTCCACGTTATACTACTACACGAGTTCCTGCACGCACTCACACACATGTTGCTCCGCATGTTCCCGCGCATCACATGAGAGATTTTGAGAGTTTTCGTGAGCAAGTAGAGTATTTAGTCAAGACTTCACAAGATTTGATGGATGTTTTTCATAGGATGTCATCTCCTTTTGAGAGCTCCTCCGGTCCTAATGATTGAGGTTGATACTTTTCACTAGAATAGGGTGTTTTTCATGCTCACATCATATATCCCTATTGTTAGTGTATACTATCATTATATTTATATTTTTCCTTTTCCATATTTTATGAAAAATACAAAAAGAATTTTATTTTTTAAGAAAAATGAAAAATACAAAAAGATTTTTGTTTTTTAAGAAAAAAGATAAAGGCAAAAATATTTTCTTTTTATAAATTTTTTAAAAAACATATAAAGATTTTTGTAGTTTTTTTACACCTTGATGGATGGACAGTTAGGATAACCGAGCCACAATATCATTCCATTATCCATGTGACTTCTTAATAGTGTTTTGAGACACCACATCATTTCATCCATGTAATTTATAATGTGTTGGAGTCATTGAGTTGTGATTAGACGATTACTTAGTACATATTTGACTCGTTGTCTCCTTTAATGCACACGTATACGGATTTATATGATTTTTTCACTTGTCGGTCACTTATCGGTCATGTATACGGTTGTGCTTGTAAGAACTATTGCCCGGATTGAAAAAATAAAAAATTACTTTTCCGGTACATTTGCCTTATTTTAAGCAATGGAAAGGGGCTACGAAAGACATGTTGACTTTTTCGTGAAAAGCCATCATTTGCAAATAAAAGAGTCTAAAAGATTAACGGCACATAAAAACAGAAGTTCCAGGACAAACTCAGATTTGATCATTGATGCTTCATTACACACGAGAATTAATTTCTTCAAATTTCTTTGGGTGAATTTATATATTATGAGAGGATCTTGAGGGAGTTAAAGTAGAAGATCAATGGGTTTGCACATACCATATAATCTCTAAAAACATTAACTAGTTTGGGGAGCTATTGGTGTGAAAATCATTTTAGACTTTCACTTGTCGATTAGATTAAGTCAAATTCATATGAATTCATTTTTTTTACACCTAAGGCAGACTTTGAGTACATTCATTAGGAGTATCTCAAATCCGTCGTACACATATGTTATGTTTGTTTGAGTTCATTTACCTATCGAATTTGTTCACACCCATTCCTTACGCTTTCATGACTTGGTTATCTTACTATTAGTTCATGGTGTGTGTTGTACTTGTATATTTTTATACTTTATACAAATTTGAAAATTTCAAAAATAGTTGGTATGTTTTTTCTTAGTATATCATTATCGATTATTATTGCCTTATATTTGTGATGATATTATATGTTTTTTGTGACACACTATAATTTATTTCTTTAGTTTTTCCTTTCTTTGTCTAATTTGGACAACAGAAAAAGGGGGAGAACGAATTATGGGGGAGTGGGAGTTTGATTTATGGGGGAGACATGAGTTCTGATTATGATTTTATATTTCAAACTCTTTGTTACATCACGAGTATTTCTTTGTTTATTGTATCCAGGTACACTTTGATGAGCATATGCAAAGTACACTTAAGACAAAGTTCCCCAAAACAAGATCAATAGAAAGTGGGAGAAATGAAGATGTTGAAGATTTCGAAGACTTATATAATTTGATATCATTCCATTTGTGGGTTTTGGGAGGGTATTAGAATAGTGTTTGTCTTAGACATTTTTTTGGTAATTCGTATTTTTTATGTTTGTACCGGAATAGCCATATGGGGAGATTTGTAAGGGCAATATTTTAGATATTTTCCCTAGTATCTCTAGGTTACATAGTTTATGGCATATCCCGTTACTCTGCATCACGTCATCACGATCATCATGACGTATCAAAGATCCGAATATCCGATAACTCCAACGTGCACCACTACGTCTTCAACATGCATCACATTCATCTTCATCATGATCCACCACTCCACCTTATGATGGTATAATTTATATTTGGAGTTCGAAGTTTATTTATATTATATTGGGAGTTGTTTTTATTTTATTTGATTTAAAAATGAGGCATTTGGGGACTTAAAAAAATATGTTAGTTTTTCGCCACAGTCGTTCAAACGAGATGGGCATCTCGTTCGAACGAAAGGGTGTTCTCCTTAGAAGTCTCGTTAGAAGTCTACATCAAATTATTATTGATCGAGGGCATAATATTTCAAGTCATTAGAAGGTCGTTTGAAGCACGTTCAAACGAGACAGGCTTGTCGTTCGAACGAAACTTATATTTGTTAGAATGAAGAGCTGATCTCGTTCAAACGAGCATCAACCTTGATCGAACGACTTGCGATGCCTCAATTCACGTGTTTTCCTATAAATACCTGCTTCATGTAGGGTTTTCATAAGACTTTTAGAATTTCGATTTATGAACACCTGCTGCAAAAAGTCTTATATTTTAAAAGGGAAAACATATTTTGATTCGCACATATCACCTCACATATATAGTTGTGAATCCACTTTGAAACCCTCACGTAATTTTATACCGAAATTACATCTTATGAACAAGGTGTCTCCATTATTTTTCTTGTGATTCTTATAGGAATCATTGTTGAAGGAAGACTGCAGTTTTGTGATTCTTGCGAGGATCATAGTTTAAGGAAGACGAAGGTCACCTGCGGGAGATTCATTAAAACATTGTAGATTCATTTATAAAATTGGTAAGTTGCGATTTCTAAATTTTGTAAAGTGAATAAAAGGTTTTGCTCAAAAGGGATTTTACCTAAAAATCGTCTTACTTGGTTTGAATGCATGTTTTATTATTTTACGCAATAATCACCTACTTTATGTTCTAGCACAAAAAGAATTGAAAATTGGTGTGGATTGTCATCTGAATTTAATAAGTTAATGTCATTAGATCATTGCGCACTCTTCAGGACCTTATTTTTACCATGGGATAGTCGAAATAAAATCGGGGTAGGGAATTGCGGGTGTTTAGTATGAATAACACTTGGGAAAATAAATTAATGAATTCGGTCGGGATTTAGATGATTTAGGATACGGACTGGTCGAAAAGGACTTAATGCCCAAGAATAATAATTTATGAGTGAATCCGTGAAATAAGGGTTAACTAAATATTTAGGAGTCAGGCGTAAACTTGGTACAGCTAGACTAATGCCTTGGGTGATAGGCACGGATCAGCCAGATTACGTGAATACACACACACACACACACACATACACACACACACACACACACACACACACACACACACATATATATATATATATATATATATATATATATATAGAGAGAGAGAGAGAGTATATATATAAATAAATATAATATATGTGTGTATGATATTTATGTGAAACATACCCCTCTAGTACTATCAGTGGAGGCTACGTGATGTGGGTGATATTCCATGGAGAAACACGGTAGGTTAAGTATTGGTTTAAAGTCATAGCGCCGTGTATATGCTTTGTGTGATTGATATTCGGAGTGAGGTAATTTTGGGTATGGTTATGACTCACTGTCGAAAGACTATGACCGCCTCCAATACGTTTGTGATTTTACCGAGTCGGAGTGAGAGTCCGACCCCCGGTAACCAGGATGAGGTGAGCATGCCCTGGAAGATGATATCATTATAGAGACCTGCATCCAATGAGTTATTACTCTGAGGGATGGCGACTATACGCGATATATGTATGTTTGTTGAAGTATATTATTACGTATATGTATGTGAAGACAAATATACGAGGTAAAATATTAAGTGTGTACTGTTTAAAAAGCTAATGACAGTTATTGGAAATAAAGTAATAAATTACAATTAAGAAATATAATGGTTAAGTGGACGTGAACTAATCTTATAAAAATAAGTGGTTTAGGGCAACATGTGAAACCTATGATGTTATGGTACTAGTTAGGCGGGTAGCATAACTAGGTCGTTAAGATGCATGCGTTAGGTGAGCACTATAGTTGAGGGGTGAGTATTGTCTCATGTGACTGAGCTACCACTTTAAATATGGAAAATTTCTTTTCATTTTCATTGCTGCATTTTATTCACTTGAAAAATATTTTCAAAGGTTTTGGGCTCTCACCCGTGGCAAATATTTTGAAAAACTTTTAGGTGTCCACCCACATGGACACCAAGGATGATTATTCTTTCTAGGGATTACGTAGCTACAACTGATGTGGAGGCTTGCAGGTTTTGGAGTAGCTGACTCTGTTATTTTCTTCTTAGTCTAGGATCTATTTCTTACATTGTCGGGCATGTTACCTCTCTTCTAAGATTTATTTACGTTAAGTTTTATTTAGATTCTTAGTAACTGATAGCTTATTCGGTACTTGGTTTAATTTGATTCTGCATTGATATTTCTTTAATGGTGTGATTAATCATATTTTTTACCGTGAATGGGGTTATGTTGAATGGTTTATTTTGGTATGGTAATTTAAACATTAAAATTTGACACAGCTTGTTAAACTAATAGGTGGTTGATAATTAATTGATTTCGACGGTGATGCTAAGAATGAACCATATGAGACTCTCATTTTATTTTAGTTGGGGTTGGCCACCTATTATTTTAATAAGTGGGGTGTCACAATAGCCCTGACGTTACTTACATTGTTAGAGAATGTATAAAAAAATATTCACACATTGTGGATACAACTACGTAAAGAGAGCATCGACAAAGACTGTGATGTCTCGCGACATAGCACGTTAAATTGAATCTTTTCAATAAGTTGAAGAATAAAGAATTTTGAGTTCATGTCACGGACATCTATACATCAATAATAGATACGCTTCCTGTTAGTTGGCTACGTGAAAAAATCCATAGATTTTAAAAACATAATACTTAAGGGATGGAGATCAGACACATTAAACATATTTTAATGTCTTATTATGAGAAGGTGTATGCATATATATAGTCGTAAACATGATTAGAAAGTTATAAAAATATTAGTATAATAAACTCATCGCTTATTATTAGGTATTGTCGAACGACAATGGACATGACGTACCAAATAATGACGGGACACCTCTTGAATTCTCATCTCCTGCACCTCAACCTGGATTCTCATCACCACTGGGTGAATAATACCCTTCTCCTCCAATGGTTCAATCTACCACTCCATATATGAGTAGGCAAAAAATGCATGTTAATCCAACAACCCCACCCCCATTACCGACACCACCCAAGCAAATGGGAAGAAGCCCATTGGCATCTCCCTTCGCGAAAAATAAATCCCAGTGTTTGTCACTTGGGAAATGAATGTGGGAGTCGGGGCAACAGATAACTAGAATGAATTTTATCACGCCATCAAGGATGACATTTTTGAACAACTTTGTAAGAGTTTTTCATTCTTTGACCATTCAAAGAAAAAGGTTCTTTCACGAATTACTGAATAACTGAGAACATATAGGAGAAAGCTTTGGAAAAGACATTTCTCGAAGGCGGCATCGAGCTCTGATATTTTGGATATAAAAGATAGAGTCCCTCCGCATGTTAAAATTTTGGTCAATTAGTGAAATAACTTTTGGAAAAATGAGGTGATGGACAAAAAGTTGGTCCAAAGGGAGAAAAATAAACAAAATAGAGCGAAAAACGTTGATGCCCACGTGCTGGGGTCTAAATCGTATGAAGATTTGAGGAGTGAATGATCAGAAAGGACAAAGGGCAGTCCAGGTATCGATAAAAAAACTAAGAGACACGACTTGTACGTGCATGCCTGACGAGACAAAGATAATAAATTTCCACCACACTTGGCTTCAATTCTGGTGAGTATAAGACTACATATAATTTCACGCTATATGAATTGATTAAAACCATTAGCATCTAGTCTTCTTAGAGCCCTTATGATGACATTAAAGATGATGCCCTGACTCGAACCTTTGGACATGACAAAAGAGGGAGTAGAAAGGTAACGGATCACATATGCCGAAAACTAAATTAAAACACACTGCACCTTTCATAGAAGAGCTCTCTTCGGTGAAGAATCTTATCTCGATCCAAGAGGCAAGTCAGTACAAGATAGATGGGTATGCGAAGGAGATTAATAGTAACTTGGGAGTGTTGGGGAGTGAAATTGGGTGCCTCGTGTCCTTATTTACTTAAGGTTTTCGGCACATGATACCTCCTTAAGGTTGCCCCTACCCTCCTTCCCAAGGTTTTCCCTATCCTTCGTCTTAAGGTTCCTCCCCCAAATGTTTCCTCCTTAAGATTACCCTACCCAGTGCCTCCGCCTCCCGCAATCCCTAGATCATCGTCATCCACTTACGGTGACTTAATGAGCACTACTATATAAGGACTTGACCAATAGCAAGATTATTGGCACGTGCACAATCATTTCCTCGAATGTCATAACTCCTGTTCACAATCACCTTTTGCAGATGGATGAGGTTCAGATAATGGTTGATAGAATATATAACAGTTGAGGAGCAATGCCTATGCATGTTGACAACAAAGAAGGGACCGTGCTGAAATACTATTATAATTGTTTTATCATTTGGCCAGTTTATTTGTTGGTCAAGCCTAAGCCATGAATAATGTTTAATTTGAGAACAAGTTGTAATATTTCATTTATTTAAGTTATTTTAAGTTTGTGGGTCATTTGTTGAAAATTTAGTGTATGCAACATGAATTTAAGTTTAAGTTGTTTAATTTGAGTTTAAGTTATGTTAAATAATTTGAATGAATTATGAATTATGCATTCTTGTATGAACGTGACCTTTTTTTCAACTTAATAATGTGGGTGAATTGAATTCTGAAGATTATTTAATGGATTTCCCATAGTACAAAGAGTGGATGGGGGAGAGTAATTGAATATCTTATAATCATGTAAAGGGCATTCAAGAATTTATTAAATACGCATATAGAAATCTTAAAAGTGATAAGATTCCGTGTCTGTGCACCCATAAGTCTTTAGAAAATATTGAGTTGCATTTACAAAAGTGGGGAATTTTTCAAGACTAGAAGATATGGACATGTCATGGTGAAAAGAATGTACCTTGTGTTTCGAAAGAATTATCGATACCCGACCGTGTAGCGAAACCCCACCGAGTGGAAGTGGTACATGAGTTCCCAAGACATCGTCCTTTAATCGACCTCATTGATGATGCTTACAAAGTCTACCACCATCAAAACTACCAACCTATGAATACATATAATGTGCATTATGACCAGGTCAATAAACAAATTGATGCTGAATTGATAGAAGATTTGGAATATATATGATTGAAAGCCGACACGGCTATACCGTTGTATAAGGATTGCGTTGAAGATCACTTAGTATTATATGCAATGACTGGTTTGCATAATTTGAAGAGTCAATTTAGTAGGTTATACAGATTCTAGATACCTCTTTGATCCTCATAAGAGTCGATCCCAGATAATTTATGTATTTCTCAGTGATAATACTATTATTTCTTGGAGTTTTACTAAACAAACTTTAGTAGCTATTTTTGCTAAATACTTTGAAATTTTAGCACTTTATGAATCTAGCAGTGAATGTGTATGACTGAGAACTTTAACTCAGGAGGTTCGTAGTTTTTGTCAATTGTCTCCCATTACAGATGTTCCCAGTATCATATATAAAGATAATGTAGCGTGCATTGCCCAAATTTAGTAAGACTTCATTAAAGAATACATAACTAATCACATTTTACCAAAGTTTTTCTTCACCCACGAGCTTCAAAAGAAAAATGAAATTGAAGTCAAGCAAGTGCGTTCAACTGAAACCTACATGATCTTTTTACCAAATCACTTTCGAAAGCAACATTTCAAAAACTTGTACATGGGATTGGAATGCACAGACTTCACCAACAGTCAACTTGAGATATGCAAATCAGGGGAAGCTCCTTTCCAGGGGAGGATCATAAATCATGCTCTTTTGGGACATATGTGTGTTGTACTCTTTTTCTTTTAACTATGTTTTTTTTCCATTGGGGCTTTATAGTTAAGGTTTTAACGATGTAACATTAAGCACGTCCAACACCAATTCAATGATAACAAATGTTGTACTATTTTTTCTTCACTTTGGTTTTCTTACGCTGGATTTTTCCTTAGTAATGTTTTAATAAGGCAACAATCATGTAATGGTGGATATAGTGTACATCAAAGTATGAGTGTTAAATAATATGACTTTGGGTGTGGATGTCCACATATCTTCTATATCTATTGGGCTCCATGTCTATTGGGATACCTCATCATGTCCTATAATAGGGTGATCCCCATATGAGTTTGTACACGCATTGTTTAGAAATAAAATATTATCTCTCTCTAAATTATCTTTGTTCTGTATGTTATAACAATATATATATATATATATGTGTGTGTGTGTGTGTGTGTGTGTGTGTGTGTGTGTGTGTGTGTGTGCGTGTGTGTGTGTACGTGTGTATGTGCATTTGAAATTGGGTATGTTAAATTTTGGTATGTGAAATTATGTATATACATATTAGAATAGTGAAATTGGGTATATACATTATTGGGTATACGCATTAGAATAGTGGCATTGGGTATATACATGAAATTTGACTAATATATAGACATACTCACACGCGCACATATATATACACATACTCACACGCGTACACATATATACATACATACTCACACGCGCACATATATTTACACATACTCACACGCGCATATATATATATATATATACACTCCCACGTGCATATATATATACACCTATACTCACACGCACAACACATGAATGCCTATATATACATGATGTTCCTTGTATACTCACACACGCACACGCACACGCACACATACACACCCACACCCACATCCACACCCGCACCCGCACGCGCACACATACACATACACATACACACCCATATACACATATACACACCACTATATCACATACACATATATAATGAATATATTTTTTAATTTTGAGCAATGGCCGAGATACATAAATTACATGTTTAGAATAGTGTAATTTGGTAATATTTTTATTGAATAATATGTTAATATGTTTTCCTTTCGTTCCATGTGCGCATGCAATTAGATAACAATTATTGAAGCTCAATTGATTCTAGGTGCTTTTTTATCCAGGTAATTTTACTTATCTTTTTTTTATGTAACAATTATAACTTCTTGGTAAACTGTTATGGTCGTGTTCATCTGTTCCTTAAACGGTTGTTGTTTAGGTGAACACAAATTGGTGAAAGGGATTGCACATTTGGTTGACACATAGTAATTTTAGGACTAAGTTAATTAAATTGAACTTATTGATATTGTGCGGATGAATTTTAATGTATATATCTGTTTGGTTAACTGGCGTGGTCGTGTTTATCCGTTCCTTAAGTGGTTGTTGTGTGGGTGAACACAAATTGGTGGAATAACTTGCACATTTGATGGACACATAGTAATTTTAGGATTACTTTAATTGAAATGAATTGAACAGGTTGGTTTTCATATAAAAACAAAGGAGACTCTGTCAAAAATTTTAGAATATCGTATTTTAAATCTTTTGAACTTGGACTTGAGTCTGGTGAAACTAGTTATTATGCTGAAATATGAGTTTAAAACTCATATATATAGTCTTAGAGGTCGAGATTGAATATGATGGATTATTATTGTGGTTTTCGTTATATTTTGATGAATCAAACAAGTTGGTTTTCATGTAAAAACAAAGGAGACTTTATTGAAATTTTTTAAAACTTAAAATGTTTTCAAAATATTTAGTTATTGGCTTAATAATTAGTTAATTTGTGTTGCATATGTTTCGTGGAAGGAACAATTGAATATTTTAATATTTATTTATGGAAATATATACAAGTTGTGTTGTATTCCTATTAGTGTTTAATAATTTGATGACTTAATGATGGTCTAAATCCGCGTTGTATTAATTATTAAGTATTAATTTACGAATTAGTTAGTGGTTGAATAATTAATTAATTTGTCTCAAACGTTTTGATGCCTTAATATTTATTTGTGAAAATATATACACGTTTGAAATCATGTACATGTTTTATTTAGTATGCAATTTTTTTTAAATGGTTATGGATTTGAACCGTGACAAAAAAAAATAATATATGGGCACGGTGACCATGCATTATTATTTTTTATTTGACCACAATTTTGGCCACGGGTTTGAGCCATGACTAATAACAAAATCCCCCTATTCTGGTCATGGTTTGGGACCATTACCACTAAAATACTATGTCAACTGGGTCACGATTGGGGTCACGGTCCCAAATCGTGACCAATCCCTTAATATTGATGTCACCCGTTGAACCGCAACTCCCTATTTGGGTCACGGTTTACGACCGTGAACCCCCAAATGGTCACCCTTATAATGGTCACGGTACAAACCCCAGGATTAGATATTGAAGGGGGCCAAAATTTATTAAAAGGGAATTTTGTTAAAACACCATATATATTCATTCGCAATAAGTTGATTGTTATGGGTTAAATTATTTATCCCCGTAGACCAATGAGAGAGGGACACCTTCCTCATAAATATTCACCTTAAGGCATCAAATATACTTGGTCAGCGACCGACCACAACCAGGAAGATGAATCATCAAGTAAGGGAAATGTCACTCACATGGGGGCTACCAACAACCATTCCACACCTGCATTTGAAGATCAACAGTCTCATTTATTGCATATGGGTGTAAATTTTTGAATATATAAAGGCATGCCATCACTTGGTTTCTTAACCATTATAAATACGTTATCTCCCTTAGATCAAGGGGCACACAAGTTATCACGAGCAAGATTGCACTAAGTTTTATGTAATTACCCTTAAACTACAATACCATTACCGTGGATGTAGGGTTTTTCCTTAGTTGAACCGCGTTAAAAACTTTTGTTGTCTTGCTTGCATTGCTTAAGCTTTATGTGTATTTATCAATGATTATAGAATTGGTATTATCAAGCTAAGATTAGATTTATACCAATTTTAGACATCAATAGATTGGTGTCGTCCGTGGGAATGATTGTTTGTCATCATTCTCTATCAGTTCTATTCATTAGTTCAGCTTTGAGTCCTTTCTAAAGGATGATTGACATTCCAGAAAGTAACCTTGCAGCTTGGGGTAATACTTTCACTCCATCTGCTCCACTCAGTGTAGCAGATCTCCAAGGAATCTTAATCAACCTTGCCAAAGGTCAAGAGGCAATGCAGGAAATAGTGAGGCAATTAGCCTAATCACTGTAAGCCAAGTCTACTGCCGCTCTATCTCATAAAAGAGAAATATCACCGCCTCCTCCCAGAAGTGAAAGAAATAGCTATTCCAGGTCCTCATGTGACATGTCTTATCGCCTAGGAGCAACTTCTTCAATCAAATCCACTGATTACTATGATGGTCGATCTTTCACTCATGAATGGTCGAGCGCCTTAAAGAGGTTGAGCAAGGCCTCTGACTTTGATCATCTTGGCTCCCGAGCAACTAGGGGACATCACAAAGAACCGGTAAGATCGCGTAAGCACTGAGAATGATCAGTCAAGTCTAGACCAAGTATTTGAGGATCCATACGAGCCGAGCAGACTTTTCAGGAAGAGAGCTCTGCACAAATGCGTGGTAGAGCTGCCAAAATTGTATTAACCAAATCTAAGCCAGAAGATCATTCTTGGAAGGGACCAATACAGAGAATGGAAGATCGCCTAGGGGAGATGGCTAAGACTAAGAATCCTCTATAAAGAAGTTTTGTAAATGGCTATCCCTTCATTCGAGCCATTGTGGATTTTCCTACACCTTTCAAATTCAAGCCACCAGTAGTCACTCTTAAGTATAATGGTAAAACTGATCCTATCCTCCATGTTGAACATTACCAGGCTGCAGCTGATATTAACTATATTCTTGATGAGATGCATTGCTAAGCTTTCTTAAGTACCATCACTGGATCAACTTAGATTTCATATAACAATTTACTTTGAGGACAAATTTCCATTTTTCAACAGCTCACCGAACGTTTCATCAGCAATTTTTGCTTTGGGACAGAGTCGATTAAGAGAGTATCCCATCTACTAAGTGTTCGCCAACGACCAGAAGAAAATACTCGGGAGTATATTAGTCGCTTCAATAATGAGAAGTTAGAGGTAGTAGATTATAAAGAGAAAATTGCCATCACTGTCCTGATGGGTGGATTGCTTCCTGAGAATTTGTACTATACGCTGACAAAATAACCTCCTAAAACCATGACGAAGTTTATGGCAAAGGCTGGTAAGATTATAAACGCCGAAGAAGCTATGGCTGCCAAGCAGGTTCCCGTGACGAAATCTGACGGCCAAAAGAGCTTGGATAAGAAGGAACAGAAAGATAAGAAAGTCGAGAAGCCTAATAAGTATGAGGATCATACCCCCACTTAGCTAGGTGTGAATCACATCTTGTAGGAGATTAGGGGCAGTAGTCACTTGAAATGGCCTGGGAAATTGAAATCGCCACCCAATCGGAGAGATAAATCCAAATACTATGATTTTCACAAAGATCATGGGCATACCACTGATAGTTGTATTGCCCTGAAAAATAAAATTTAATCTCTCATTTACCGTGGAAAGTTGATCAAGTTTGCTGATATAACAAAAGGTCAGGACTCTAGAAGGAGGTCAAAATCACCTTGTAAAGATAGAGATGACAGAAAAAAAGGTCGAGATAATGACTCTGAAGATGATCCAAACCTGCCAAAGAAACCTCGAGAACCAAAAATTAATATAAAGATGATATCCTATAGTTGTCATTTTATTACAGGAGGAGACGCTAGAGGTGGAGATGAAGATGCCCAAAGTAAGGCCTATTTAAATGAGGCCAAAGCTTGTTCCTACATTTGGTAGATCAACCTATCAGACGAGGTAGATGGTCGACCTAGAATGGTTAATGAAGATAAGCTAGTCACTAGCTTCTCCCAAAATGACTTATCAGGGGTGCTTTACCCTCACAATGACCCATTATTTGTCACCTTCAGGGTATATGAAGCAAGGATTGCAAGAATTATGGTGGATAATGGTCGTTCAGTCGATGCTATATTTTATAATTATTTTCACAAGCTGGGGTTACGAGATAGCAAACTAAAACCATATCATAGACCCTTAATTGGTTTATCTGGAAAAAAGGTTTATCCTTTGGGAATGATCAGGTTGGAGGTTTTGGTCGGCACTTGGCCAGCGAATAGAACTGAAAATATTCGTTTTATCATCCTAGATAAGAATTTTAGTCAACATATAATATGATCCTTGGAAGAGTCAGATTGAAAAAGTTTGAAGTAGCGTCGTCCACCGTTCATCAGTGCCTGAAGTTCCCCAGTCATTATGGTGTCGGCATAGTAAAAGGCAACCAGGTGGTGGTCAGAGAGTGCTACTATACTTCAGGCGACCAGGATGAGTTAAAGAAAAACACCACCACTTACCAGATTGATACTTTTGATCCATGGGAAGAAGTTGATTTGGTCAAAGGATAAGTGGTGGAAGCTACAGAAACAATAATATTATAAAACTAGAGAGGACTACTCAAATTGGCTCAACCTTAGCACCATCCCTCAAACAGGAATTAATCACATTACTTAAAGAGTGGAAATGTGTGTTTGCCTGGAGTTATAAGACATGCCTAGAATCGACCCCAACTTTATATGTTATTAAATTGTAGACCCGCGCGATGCACGGGCGGTTGTAATATGTTGTAGAATAAAATATTGTATTTATCCCAAAAAAGATTTCAAGTTATTTTTTAAGTTTTCTTCACTTGAACATTTAATCAAATAATATGAAATAATTGTAAACCATGTTTGCATACATATAATTCTAAAGAAGTGAAAATTAGGCAATTCACTTGGAAGAGAGTTCAAATCCTTGTAAAACCCCCTTGATTCAGTGATCTGGGCCTCATCAGTTTGTTCCAAAGAACCCAGTGCCGATACCACTGGATTTTCATCTTCAACAGGTGTAATTGCCCTTTGAGCTGAAACACACCAAAGTTCCCATTTTTTTAATCCACCAAACACCTAACTTGAAATTCAAAGCAGACCCACAACTTATATCAAAACCCAATTGGGTTTTAGAGTGATTTGGCAAAACACAGATTGGTACAACTTTTAGAGCCATGTTATGTTATGTAGGAATATGTAAAGAGCCAAAGTAGGATCACACAAACCTAGATGAAGAATAAGATTTGTTGGTGAGTTTTGGAGACACCATTAGTGACATTGTAAAAAAGGAAGCCTTTTAGGATATATATATATATATATATATATATATATATATATATAGAGAGAGAGAGAGAGAGAGAGTATGTAAGGAAGATGTTGGAAACACGTTTCCACATAGAGATACAGAGAGAATGAGTTTATAGTTGCAGTTTTGTGAAGGGAACGTCGGGTTCTATCTTGCCTTTTGGCTTTCCAAGATAAAAGAGTCCCAATGTGCATCTCTCGGTGGGTCTGTATAAACATTAGTGTTGTTTGAAGTAAAAATAATAAAGGGATATTTAAAGCTATTGACACATGGTGACATAGTATGGATTTAAGGCTACATTTTTATATATATACATAGATGAGATTAATATCATTAAGGATGCCAAGTCGATCAAGCAGAAGCGAATGGTGTTTATCCCGAGAAAAATGTAGTTATCCAAGAGGAGGCGGACAAACTACAAAAGTCTAAATTCATAGAAGATGTCAAATACCCAGACTAATTGGGCAATGTAGTGATGGTAAAGAAGAAGAACAATAAGTGACGTATGTGTGTAGATTTCACTAACCTCGATGAAGCATGCCCAAAAGATCATTTTCCTTTATCAAGGATTGATCAATTGGTATATGCTACAGCAAGTCACGAATTACTAAGCTTCATGGACACCTAAGCTGGTAATAATCAGATCAAAATGAATCCCAAGGATAAGGAAAGTACATCATTTATCACCAGTCGAGGTACTTACTCCTACAATGTTATGCCTTTTGGGCTTAAAAATGCTGGAGCAACATACCAAAAATTGGTAAACAAGGTTTTTGAGGAGCAAATTGGAAATGATATGGAAGTCTACGTGAATGACATCCTCACCAAAAGAAAGAAAGTTACCGACCACATAAAAGACTTAAGGCAAGCGTTTAATTAACTTGAGAAACATGAAATGAAACTCAACCCAACCAAATGTGTGTTCAGTGTACAAGACGGGATGTTCCTGGGCTTCATCATGAATCAGAGAGGGATTGAATCCAATCCAGACAAAACTAAGACGTTGATTAATATGCAATATCCTACGTGCAAGAAAGATGTACAGAAACTGACTTAATGGGTAGCTTCTCTCAATCGATTTATCTCCTGAGCTATGGATAAGTGCTTACCATTCTTCAAGGTGCTTTGAAAAACATTCGAGTGGAATGAAGAATGCGAAAAAGCTTTTTCAAGGCTTTAAGAAATACTTGGGATCACCACCACTGCTTTCCGACCACTTATGAGAGAGAAATTTTATCTATATTTAGTTGTATAAGAATTTGCTGTCAGCTCGACGTTGGTTCAGATGGAAAATGGAGTGCAAAAACCAATATATTACACCAACAAAGCTTTTAGGGGAGCAAAAATCAGGTATCCACGCTTGGAATAATTATCCATTATTCTTATTAAAGCTTTAAAGATAATAAAGCCATATTTTTAGGCACATACTATAGTGGTTTATACAGACTTACCTTTGCGCAAAGCAATTCACAAACCAAAGAAATTAGGTATGAAATCCTTTATGAGCCTAGAACCGCATTGAAGTGGCAAGTTGTAGCAGATTTCATTGCCAAATTTACATATCAAGAAATGGTCATTAACCTGAGTTTGCTTGCAGAGTAGACTTCCTTAGAAGACCGCTCAGCTCCAAAATAAACTAAATTGATTTTCGACTACCCTGAGACATTAGCTGCGAAAGATATAGTCCAATGATATGACGAGCAGATCAAGAAGTTGTTTAAACAAGGAGTATTATGTGAAAGGAATTTCGACGATGACATACCAATTTGGAAATTATATGTAGATAAGTTTTCGTGCGCTAATGGTAGTGGGGCAAGGCTTATTATTAATACCAAAACGATATAGATGTGGATTATGCAATTCGTTTCCAATTCCAGACCTCTAATAATGAGGCAGAGTATGAAGCACTAATCACAGGCTTGGAGTTATCCTTATCTTTGGGAGATGAGCCGATCATAACACATAGAGATTCCCAGTTAATTGTCAACCAGGTGCTTCAAATAGATGGGGTCAAGGGAGATCTCACGATCAAGTATTTTTTCCAAAACTGGCGAAATCATCTCCAAGCTCTCAATAGTAAAGGTGATCAGGATACCAAGGGTGGAGAATGCTCGAGCAAATACACTTGATTGGCTAGCCTCATCGACCAGGACATAGCTCAGAAGAACTATCCCGATAGAAATCCTTGCACATAGAAATATAGATACAAAAGTTGTCAATTTTATCTCTTTGGAATTAGGATCTTCGTGGATGGATCGTATAAAAAATTACATTGACAAGGGTTTACTGCTTATAGACCCCAAAAAAGCAAGAAAGTTGATATATAAGGCAGATAATTATGTGCTAGAACGAGGAATCTTATACAAAAGGGGATACACTGTTTCTCTACTTCGGTGTGAACACCCAGCCGATGTGCCGCACTTAATGAAAGAAGTGCATGAAGGCTCGTGTGGAGATCATTCAGCAAGCCGATCATTAGTGAGAGGGATAAATATGCAAGGATACTATTGGCCGACCACGAAAGTCGACTGTATCTCCTTTGCAAAAAATATAATAAATGTTAAAAGTTTACCGCAATTCATAGAAGACCGGGGGCTGCCTTAACTCTAATCAGTTCTTCACGTACGTTTTCTATATGGGGAATTTATTTGGTTAGCCCACTACCGAGGATAAAAGAAAGGTTCAAATACGTGGTGGTTACAGTGGACTACTTCACAAAATGGGTAGAGGCTGAACCATTGGTCAAAATGCCCTATGCAAGAGTCTTCCTATTCATTTAGAAGCACATCATATGCAAATATGGGACGCCATATGCCTTCATCACTAATCATGGCACTCAATTTAATAATAAAGAGTTTGAGGAGTACTGCATTCAGTCCAAGATTTAGAAACTTCACTCTGCCCTAGGGCATCCCCAATGTAATGACCAAACAGAGATAACCAACAAAACATTACTTAATGGACTAAAAAAAAACTCGATGATATAAAGGGTAGCTGGATCAATGAGTTGCATAGTGTTCTTTGGGACTATAGAACCACGTCAAGAATAACTATTAGAAAAAACCCTTACATACTTGATTTTAGGACTGAGGCAATGGTGCCAACAAAAGTAGGTCTGCCCACTCATAGAGTATTAAACTTTGATTCCTTAAAAAGTGATCTCGTGAAGAGATTGGATCTAGATTTAATTAAGGAAGTAATGGAGGATGCTGCAGTTCGAGTAGATGCTTATCAATAACGAATTACTCGATTCTACAACAGGGGGTGAAGCCGGCCAACTTGAAAGAAGGAGATTATGTTCTTGCAAAAATAATCCAAAAAAAGAATAAGTTAGAAGCAAACTGGCATGGTCCTTATCGTATCTCGGCAGTCGTCTGACCAGGAACCTACCGTTTAGAAACACTTGAAGGGGAAGAATTCAAGAATCCATAGAATGCCGATCATCTTCAAAAATATTATCAGTAGTCTTGTTGGGAATTGGATGTAATCGCTTCAATAATTATAATAAAGTTGTGATTTTTTACTAATTACACTTCCCTTAATGTTTTTTTTGGGAAATGGGCGATGACAATTGTTTCATCTTCAAAAATTGCAAAAAATTAGACTTCATATATGACTTCGTCTTTGACAAGTCACGATCAAGAAGTTCTTAAAACTTCAGGTATGATCTAAAGTCAAGGACGAGAAGTTTTACCAGACCGAATTTAATTTCAAAAAATCCTAGGTTCCTAAAACATTTGGTCGCCAAAGTTCCTAATACTTTAGGTATGACTTAACGTCAAGAATAAGAAGTTTTACTAGACTAAATTAAATTAAAGAAAATCCTAGATTCCTAAAACATTTGGTCGCCAATGGTAACTAGTGCAAATACTTAGCTCTAAGAACGACCAAGATCCATTTTGATAAACCTAAGTGCATTAGTAGAACCTAAGGCTCAAACACTCAAGTTCACACTTGATAACATACATAACAGTCAAGCGGGTTAATCGGTTACACAGCCGATCAACTAATCAAAAGCTAAATTGTTGACAAAGTTAAATACATAAACAAACCATGTATGCAAAGGTAAATCTTTCTTATTCCAATAATAATAGTTTTAACAATACAATACAAGGATAATATTAAAATAGAATAGTCATTACGAAGAAAAATAAATATCTTAGAAGTCATTCCATCGGTCATTTTCCCTTAGCCTTATCCATCCCAACATGAGGAACATCAAGGGCAGAAGGAAGAGTAGTGATCTTGAAATCCCTCAACCTATTGTGACCACTTGTGCTCGGCCTATCTAACAAATGGGGGAAAGCTTCGTCCTTTTATAGGTACAGTAGATTCACCTCATAGATGGGAATGGGAATGATTAACTGAACCACCGATTGAACTCTTGACGGCTACGCGTATTCTAAAAGGGCAGAAATACCAGCGTATCCTTTGGCGGTTCGCTAATTTTTAAACTATTCACAAAAATGCCACCGCACCGATACATTGGTAAAAAATTACAAGTCTTGAAGGTCGGTAACCGACCTCTATTATTTTTGGGTGCTGAGCAACATTTTAGAGTAAATACTCCATCCTTTCACTAAATCATCAAGCATAGAGCATTGAAGGCTTTTGTTGTGGGTTAAATTATTCATCCACATAGACCAATGAGATAGGGACACCTATCCTCACAAACATCCACCTCAAGGCTTCACATATACTTGATAGACCCCAGAGATACTTAGTCGTCCAATCGGCTGACCACAACCAGGAAGGTAAACCATCAATGAGGGGAAATGTCACTCGCATGGGGGCTACTAACAACCATTACACACGTGCATTTGAAGATCAATAATCTCATTTTATTGTATATGGGTGTAAATTTTTGAATATATAAAGGCATTCCATCCCTTGGTTTCCTAACCACTATAAATATGATATCTCCCTTAGATTAAGGGACACACAAGTTAGAACGAGCAAGATTGCACTAAGTTTTATGTAACCACCCTTCAACTACAAGATAATAACCGTAGATGTAGGGTTTTTCCTTAGTTGAACCATGTTAAAAACTTTTGTTATCTTGCTTTCATTGCTTATTCTTTATATATATTTATCCATGATTATAGAATTGGTATTATCAAGCTAAGATTAGATTTATACTAATTTTAGACATCAATAGATTGGTGTCATCTGTGAGAATGACTGTTTGTCATCGTTCTCTATTAGTTCTATTCATTAGTTCACCTTTGAGTCCTGTCTAAAGGATGACTAACATTTCAGAAAGTAGCCTTGCGACTGGGGGTAATACTTTCACTCTATCTGCTCCACTCAGTGTAGCAGATCTCCAAGGAATCTTAATCAACCTTGACAAAGGCCAAGAGGCTATGCAGGAAATAGTGAGGCAATTAACCTAATCAATGCAAGCCAAGTCTATTGTCGCTCTATCTCATAGAATATAAATGTCGCCTCCTCCTCCGAAAAGTGAAAGAAGTAGCTATTCCAGGTCCTCGCGTGGTAGGTCTTATCGCCTAGGAGCAACTTTATCATCAGATCCACTAATTACTATGATAGTCGGTCTTTCATTCTTGAATGGCCGAGCGCCTTGGAGAGGTTGAGCAAGGCCTCTGACTTTAATCGTCTTGGCTCCTGAGCAACTAGAGGACATCACAAAGAACTAGTGAGATAGCGTAAGCACTGATAATGATCAGTCAGGTCCAGAGCAAGTATCCGAGGATCCATACGAGCCGAGCAAACTTCTCAGGAAGAGAGCTCAGCACAAATGTGTGGTAGAGCTTCCAGAGTTGTATCAACCAAATCTAAACCAAAATATCATTCTTGGAAGAAATCAATACAGAGATTGGAAGATTTCTTAGGGGAGATGGCTAAGACTAAGAATCCTCTATAAAGAAGTTTTATGAAGGGCTTTCCCTTCATTCCAACCATTGTGAATTTTCCTACACCTTCCAAATTTAAGCCACCAGTAGTCACTCCTAAGTATAATGGTAAGACCGATCATGTCCTCCATGTTGAACATTACTAGGCTGCAGCCGATAACTACTCTGTTCCTGATGAGATGCATTGCCGAGCTTTCTCAAGCACCATCACTGGATCAACCCAAATATGGTATAACAATCTACCTTGAGGACAAATTATATTTTTCAATAGCTCGCCGAACTTTTCATTAGCAATTTATGCTTTGAGACAAAGTCGATCAAGAGAGTAGCCCATCTACTAAGTGTTCGCCAACGTCCGGAAGAAAATACTCAGGCGTATATTACCCGCTTTAATAATGAGAAGTTAGAGGTGGTAGATTATGAAGAGAAAACTGCCATCACTGCCCTGATGAGTGGACTGCTTCCTGAGAAGTTTTGCTATGCACTAGCAAAAGAACCTCCTAAAACCATGACGAAGCTGTTGGCAAAAGCTGGTAAGATTATAAATGCCGAGGAAGCTATGGCTGCCTAGTAGGTTCCCAGGACAAAATTTAACGATCATAAGAGCTTGGATAAGAAAAAACAGAAAGATAAGAAAGCTGAGAAGCCTAATAAGTATGAGGAGTATACCCCACTCACCATAGGTGTACATCACATCTTAGAGGAAATTAGGGACAGTAGGGACTTGAAATGGCCTGGGAAATTGAAATCGCCACCCAACTAGAGAGATAAATCCAAATATTGTGTTTTTCACAAAGATCATGGGCATACCACTAACTATTGTATTGCCCTGAAAAATGAAATTGAATATCTTATTCGCTGTGGAAAGCTGATCAAGTTTGTTGATCGAACAAAAGGTAAAGACTCTAGAAGGAGGTCAAAATCACCTTGTAAAGACAGAGATGACAGAAAATGAGGTCGAGGTAATGACTCTGAAGATGATCCAAACCTGCCAAATAAACCTCGAGAAGCAGAACTTAATATAAATATGATATCCTTTGATTGTGTGTGTGTGTGTGTGTGTGTGTGTGTATTTGAAATTGGGTATGTGAAATTAGGTGTATACGCATTAGAATAGTGAAATTGGGTATATACATGATTGGGTATGCGCATTAGAATAGTGACATTGGGTATATACATAAAATTTGACTAATATATACACATACTCACACGTGCATATATATACACATACTCACACGCGCACATATATTTACACACATACTCACAAGCGCACAAATATATATATATATATGTGTGTGTGTGTGTGTGTGTGTGTGTGTGTGTGTGTGTGGAAATGATCAAGTGAGGTCCCAGTTTGAGGACTCTGAATGAAGACCATTTTTTTAAAATAGTAAAAAAAATATTTTTGGTATGATTTTTTTTATGATTTTTAAACATTTAAATAGGACCATAAAAAAATAACCAGCTAAAAAAGATTTTTTTGCTATTTTAAAAAAACCGGTCAAACTTTGTAAGTTTTTAACTTATTAAAAACTGACAAAGTTTGACCGTTTTTTTTAAATAGTAAAAAAATTCATTTTGAGCTGATTTTTTTATACGATCCTACTTAAATATTTAAAAACTATATAAAAAATTAGCCCAAAAATGTTTTTTTTACTATTTTATCAAAATTGGTCCGCGCCAACAGTATGCAAATAGACGTCCTCATGAGATCCTCTCTCTCTCTCTACACACACACACACACACACACACACACACACACACGTGCGCGTACTCACATGCGCACATATATATATATATATACACACGTACTCACACGCACACACATATATACACATATACTCACCCACATGCGTACACATACACATGCACATACACATACACATATGCGCACTACTATATCACAAACATGTATATATAATGAATATATTTGTTAAGTTTTGAGCAATTGTTGAGATACATAAATTACACGTTTAGAATAGTGTAATTTAGTAACATTTTAGATTGAATAATATGTAAATATGTTTTCTTTTTCATTCCATGTGCGCATGCAATTAGATAACAATTATTGAAGCTCAATTGATTCTAGATGCTTTTTTTATCCAGGTAATTTTACTTATTTTTTTATGTAACAGTTATAACTTTTTAGTTAACTGCTATGATCGTGTTCACGTATTCCTTAAATGGTTGTTATTTGGGTGAACACAAATTGGTGGAAGGGCTTGCACATTTGGTGGACACATAGTAATTCAGGATTAATTTAATTAAAATGAAGTTAAATTGGACTTATTGATACTGTGTGGATGAATATTAATGCATATATCTGTTTGGTTAACTAGCGTGGTCGTGTTTACCCTTTCCTTAAGTGGTTGTTGTTTGGGTGAACACAAATTGGTGGAATGACTTGCACATGGGCACATAATAATTTTAGGATTAATTTAATTGAAATTAATTAAACATATTGGTTTTCATATAAAAACAAACGAGACTCTGCCGAAATTTTTAGAATATTGTATTTTAAATCTTTTGAATTTGGACTCGAGTCTGGCGAAACTAGTTATTATGTTGAAATATTAGTTAAAAACTCATATATATTGTCTTGGAGGTCGAGATTGAATATGTTGGATTATTGTCATGGTTTTTGTTATTTTTGATGAATTGAACAAGGTGATTTTCATGTAAACACAAAGGAGACTACCAAAACTTTTTAAAACCTAAAATGTTTTAAAATATAATTAGTTAATTTGTGTTGCATATGTTTCGTGGAAGGAACACATTGAATATTTGAATATTTATTTATGAAAATCTATATAAGTTGTGTTGTATTACTATTAGTGTTGAATAATTTGATGGCCTAAATTCGTGTTATATTAATTATTAAGTTTTGATTTACGAATTAGTTAGTGGCTGAATAGTTAATTAATTTGTCTCAAATGTTTTGATGCCTTAATATTTATTTGTGAAAATATATACAGGTTTGAAATCATGTACATGTTTTATTTAGGATGCAATTTTTTTAAAAAGGTCATGGTTTTGAACCGTGACAATTTTTTTTTTAATATATGGCCATGGTGGCCATATATTATTATTTTTTATTTGATCACAATTTTGGCCATGGTTTTGAGCCATGACTAATAACAAAATCCCTTTATTCTGGTCCTGGTTTGGGACCATGACCACTAAAATACTATGTCAACTGGGTCACAATTGGGGTCACAGTCCCAAATCATGATCAATCCCTTAATATTGATGTCACCAAGTGAACCGCGACTCTCTGTTTGGGTCACGATTTACGACCGTGAACCCCCAAATGGTCACCCTTAAAATGGTCACGATTTGGTCCAGGGGTCCGGGTCCAAAACCGTGACTATTTTCAATTTATGGCATAATTAAGGACGAAGCTAGGATTAGATATTGAAGGGGGGCAAAATTTATTAAAAGATAATTTTGTTAAAACACCGCATATATTCATTCGCAATATGTTGATTGTTGTGGGTTAAGTTATTCATCCACGTGGACTAATGAGATAGGGACACCTGTCCTCATAAAGATCCACCTCAAGGCTTCAGATATACTTGGTCGGCGACCAACCACAACAAGGAAGGTGAACCATCAAGTAGGGGAAATGTCACTCGAATGGGGGCTACCAACAGCCATTCCACACGTGTATTTGAAGATCAATAGTCTCATTTATTGTATATGGGCGTAAATTCTTGAATATATAAAGACATTGCATCCCTTGGTTTCCTAGCCACTATAAATATGCTATCCCACTTAGCTCAAGGGGCATACAAGTTAGCACGAGCAAGATTGCACTAAGTTTTATGTAACTGCCCCTTGACTACAATACCATAACCATGGATGTAGGCTTTTCCTTAGCTGAACTATGTTAAAAACTTTTGTTGTCTTGTTTTCATTGCTTAATCTTTATATATATTTATCTGTGATTATTGAATTGGTATTATCAAGCGAATATTAGATTTATACCAATTTTAGACACCAACATTGATATTATCCCCTTTCAAACATTAACTTTCATATAATAAACGATAAAAATGAAAAGTCGAGTTTTGATATAGTCACTTACCAAAATGATGTATTGGAAGACAAAAGTTTCAGTAGTTATTTACACATGTGAATCACACGTGGCATATATAGAAAAATAAAAGTAACAAGACTATTAACTACACTAAACAGTCTCTCTATATAATAACAATTACATTATCAGTAGTTTAGTAAAAGAAGTGGCAACAACTATTTTGAATCTAAAATTCAATCTTACAGTTATTCATTAATTCACAAATAACATATTATTAAAAACGGTTCGGTCTTCACAGCTTAATTAAGAAAAATGTTGACATAAGAGTACATTAAATCCAAATAAGCTAAGTTCTTTCATATATAGTTTTGGGAAGTAAGCATAAAATAATTATTTAAAGTCTACAGAACCATTAACTAAACTATTTTATAAAGTTTTCATACACACAATTTTATAAATGTTGGAGGGGCCCTTGCCGTATAATAGCTTCGTCCCTGGTGAAGACATGTGATGCTAGCGATTAACGTTGGAGAGTTGGTCTTGCGTATGGTTTGATAAAAAAAAAGATATGCGTTGGGGTGTGGGAATTGAAGCATATTGAGGATAATGATTTTAAAAATAGGGTGTTTTGGGTGCAAAATATTTTTAAAAATTAATTTTATTAAAAATATTCACTATTCTATTTTTGTAAACTAGATATGACCAAACCCCTTAACCCCTCTATTTAATATATATTCTATTCGTACTTAAAAGCAACAACTTAGCATACCCATCGATTCAAGAGGTCATTATATATATTAAGGGGACAATGTTAGGATAACCTCAAAATCTTCATAATTTAAGAGATTTAATGAAAACCACACTTTCTAATGTAATTTTTTTGAATTCTTTTGACTTTCATATATTAACGAGTTTTAATTTTATCATTAAATATAATTTAATAAAAAAAATAGAGTTTACCCAATTTCCATCTTTGAAGTTTAAATAAAATAAAATCTAATTTTTTGTTGTGCATACCTGCGTTGGTGTTTGAGAAACGCAAGTGAATGCGAAATTAATAAATAAAGAGAGCAAGGTAAACCCCAAGTCCAGAACCAACATTGTGGCTGTGGGTGTGGCTGTTTTGCTCTCTCCCTGTCCCTACAGTACAGATCTACTTCCCTTTACCACTGGAATTTGAGCCATGGTTTCGACTAATAGGATCAAATCTGTTGATTTTTACAGGTCAGCTCCAAATTTTCATTCTTCTCTTGACTTGCATATATGAATCTGGAATCTTACTAGATCCGATATTCCCACCTCTATTCAAAATGTATATATCTTTATGTCATCTCTACACTATTTTGTTGTCTTAATTGGACTGAAAATAATACCACCCCTATCATTTCTCATTACTTACTATTTGAATCTTTTTTTGGCTTAGTAGAAACGAAAAGTTTGTAAACTGTATTTTATGTTTATTCTGGTGAAAGTTGAATGAGCAAGAGCATACAACCAACTCTTTCACTTAAACCCTAATTTTTAGGTGTTAGAAAAGAACACATCTGTATGGTCCCTCATTTGAAGTCTTTTCTTTGGTTTGTAGTCTTTTACAGTCTAACTAAAGTAAGAAGGCACATTTAGGAATATAACCATTCCCATTCCCTCAAACTACAGTAGGCTTGTGAGTTTTATAAACCTCCAAAGAAGATTTGCTTATGTGGTTATTTGGGCCGGTAAGAATCTATTCGGCTATTAGTTCTGTTAGATTGAGTCCTAGTGAGATAAGGACAGACTGGATCTCAGAGTCTCCTCTCATATTTTAGCAAAATATTCGAAGATGCTACCAAGAAAAGATAGATTTAATGTAGCCTAGGCTCTTAGGTGTTGACCTTAATGCAAGATTTCACCCCGGGTTAATATTGCTGTGCTAACAGGTTAAATTATTGTTTCCCCTCATGATACCACAATTATGGATATGCAAGAGTACATTCCCAAATACATATCCTCGTGGATATTTGTCTTGCGATGTAGTATGAATGTGATGAAATTTAAATATGAATAGCAATATAGGACTTCACAAACTGGGTTTTGTTTCAACACCATAAACAAGTCATCAAAATTGTATTGTCTTTATGAACTGAACTCAATCTCCTTATATATATCAAGACAAAGTGGATTAAAGCTTCAAATTGAAGCTATGAACAATGCAAAAGCTACAAACATGTAGCAATTAAAGTTTCTAGAGCATTCAACTAATATGAAAACTTTTGGAAGGTAGCGGCACAATATGCAAATGTATTCTGGAAAGCATATCACTTCATAGATGAGTTATCTACTATCCTTACCACGTGCTAAAGACCAACCCATTATTGAGTAGTGAGTAGGAGAGTTTTGAACCTATCATCTTTGACCTTGTATATCGAGTAGTGAGTAGCTTGATCCATGAAGTATTAGATTCCATTTCCCTTTTCCTCCGTGTTTTTACGATGCATTTTATTGTTTTTTTTCCTTTAATAGTTTTTTTTTACTTAACCCCCACTTTTTAATAAGTTATTTGGCTTAACCCCTCGTTCGCTAATCTCTTTGACTTACCCCCCAAAAATGTGGTTAAGTCTAATTTAGCATTATAAACGAGGGACCAAGGCAAATAAATTATTTGACTTAACTCCCTATTTTTATTCATTATTTTGGGATAACCCCCTCATGTAGGAGTAAGTCAAATAGATTAGCAAACGAGAGGTTAAGTCAAATAGCATATTAAAAAGTGGGGTTAAGTAAAAAAATCCCTTAATTGTTTTAGAGGAGGGGGAAGGGGACAATAGAAGCGAAATGGAAAAAGAAAGGAGTTATGTTTTAAACTATTTTTTTTGTTAAATAATTTAGTTTTCTTGGAAGACAAAGAAGTGATAAAAATAAGTCCCGGGATAGAAGATGTAAATATTGCATCACCCCTAAAAAAAATAAATAGAGGAAGGAAAAAAGGAATCGAACTTTCAACCATCTAATATATAACATGATCTATTTAAATTAGGTTCTTCCTTACATTGGTTTTGTTGAGGTTTCAAATTTTTGGAACCCATCAAGATTCAAGATTGATTTGGCCCTTGGTTGAATTGTAAGTTGAACGAACCCGAATCACCCATGACAATATTGACCTAGCTAGGGGTGAAAGACTTACCAAGTTATCTAAAGTTTCTGATTTGGAAACTTAGTGAATGGTGGAAAGTTTGGAGATTATTGGACTTAAGATAGGAATTTTAGTACAACGGGGGAAAAGTAAACCTTTGTTATTTTTCCTTGTAGTGAAAAATTAAATTAGGCAATATTGGACTAGAATTTATAAGCTATAAAACCATTCAAGGCCTCAAGCAATTTAGCATAATGCTATTTTCTTTGATGCTTTTGGTAGTTTTGGCTCTTCGTAAAATAGTATTTCCCACCAAAATTTGTAAATTTGGGAGAAAAATACTCTCAAATTTATCTCGTAGAGGAACGGTGTGGCACGCGTGACAGACCGATTGCCACGGAAAGGTATAGTGTGATAGTTGGAATGCAACGAATGCTACTACAATTAAAAACGATAATATATGAACGAAACCATACTAATAATAAACAAAGTATGTTAGACTCACGTATGGGAAAAAACACTACATGTTGCCACGCAAATTCCACATATGCTCTTGTAATTAAAAGAGCAAATCTAAATTTATTGCGGAGTTACGCAGGCGGGCATGTGACAATATCTGGCCACAACATTTGTGTCATTGACTCGGTCTCCCACGTATTGGGTTGCTATGGCTCGAGATTTTTTTCGAGACGTTCATCGTCCACATGTAGTGAAGAATGATAAAAGTTATTATGATGCATCCTAGATCGTTCAAAAACGAGATGTGACTTTGACAATGGAAAAGCGAGATTGTAAAACACCAAAAACTAGTGCCATATCCTTCCGCGCGCTCTCTTAACACTGTACGAAATGTTTCCAATGTGTGGAAATGGCTCGGAAAGTGTTTGGAGAAACGTGGGCCATTTCGGGTATATAACGTTAGCGAGATAGTAACCCATATCACATGAACGTCCGTTAATGACATAATTGCATCGATGTTTTTTTTGCCGTCTACAAGCTCCTCGAAAACGTATGACCGGTCGAGAAAGTTCAAATCGTTGTTCGACCCCGACATACTGAAAAATATTGGGAAAAAATCAAAGGTCACGGTTAGGTACAACCTCCAGAATGTTCTTAGCCTTTTTTGTGGTGATTCCAACGTGTCCTGCTAAGCTATGACGCAAATTTTCACTCCCAATGTATAGAATCTATGCTACCTAACATGCCTAGAAAACTGGACATTATGGACATTGCTCCCCTTTTGTGGGCAGTTGCTGGACATTATGGACAGTAGGTGTCCTCAAGTACCGAGTCAAATGCACAATGTACACCGCGTCGCAAAATCGCTTCAATGTCTTAATGGTAATACTCTCCGAATTCCAGACAGACATACTCGTGAATTGAATCTGCTGAGATATGGCGACTCAACTTCGCAATTGAATTCCACTTGCATCTCGTTTCCAGACGCACTCGTTGTTTATTTGTATCCCCTAAAGGATACAAATAAACAACGAGCGGCGCATTCTGAAACGACGCCGGTAGATATTTTCATCTTAAGTTGGCTAGGCATCAAAATGATGTTTCATTAATCGCAGGTGCCCTCCCTCTATCTCTGTCGATAACTTTACGGTTTGGTATAGAGCTTGGACGATGCGACCGGTATTATTCCTCTGCAGCCTCTAAAAGCAGGGGAATTGCAGATAGCATCAGGTGGGAAGGACTCGATAAGGATTACGACATTGTCTCACTAAACAATAGCTAAAATTTCATAACTTATGTTTATGAATTCCAGATGGAGATGGGTGGTGAAATTGATTGTAATTGACGCTTTATATTGAGAATATGGAAAACTAGTTGTTATACCAGCCATTAAGTTACGTTGATCATTCCAACTGACATGGAAAGTCCAAACGCGAACTGTCACGGGAGATGGTCTAAAACATAGACACAAATAGGATAAGACACGACATGCACACGTTGACAACGCAAATTATAAACATATAGGACATGTCACCTGGAGGACACATTAATAAAGAAGTGTATTTTCTATACTTGTAAAGTGAAATATATATAAAAAAATCTATTGCTAAGTAAAAATCTAATTTCGTATCTCTGTTTGTAATGTGGAAGATATCACTTATGAACCACAGTATTCAATAAGAGTTTTCTGTAATGGGCTGTTTGTGGAGATGTGTGGTAATGGCCACGTTTTGAAAAATTAGGAATGAACTTGACAACATAATTTTGGAAGAAAAATGAGAGATCAAGGAGGGGGTTTGAAAGAGGTTAAAACTCTTGGCTTCTCTTTGAGCTTCCATGCTCAATTTTTTTTGAATCCATTCAATTTTTTATGATTCTATTAGCTTTGAAAAAAGCAATTCCGTGAGGATCACTGAACAAGGCTCGACTGGGATTGTTCCTGATAAAGGTGATTGTTTTGTTGGCACAAGAAGATAATAATTTCTTCTCATGTTGTGGCGTGATTATTGTATAGCTTTTTTCTGTTATAACATATGTGTCTCTCTAGTTTGTTCTGGGGACCACTAGTCTACTTCTGGATGTACTTCTGTTATCATTTGTAAAGTTCTTTTGTTTCTGATAACAGAAAACAATGTCTAAAAGGTGGTAGGAGAAACAGCTAGGTTGCCTCGTGCTGCTAAAACAAAAATCAGAGTAACCAAATCAATGTAGCAATAGTATTACATACATCAAAACAATATTCACATATATATATATATGGAAATGATCAAGTGAGGTCTCAGTTTGAGGTCCTGAATGAGGACCTTTTTTCTAAAATAGTAAAAAAATATTTTGGGGCTGATTTTTTTTTTAATGGTTTTTAAACATTTCAATAGGACCATAAAAAAATAATCAGCTCAGAATGATTTTTTTTTGCTATTTTAAAAAAATCGGTCAAACTTAAAAAACTGTCAAAGTTTGTCCGATTTTTTTAAAATAGTAAAAAATTCATTTTGAGTTGATTTTTTTATGGTCCTAATGAAATGTTTAAAAACTATAAAAAAAAATTAGCCCAAAAATATTTTTTTTACTATTTTATCAAAATTGGTCCGAGCCAGCGGTATGGAAACAGAGGTCCTCATGAGATCCGCTCTCTCATGATATATACATATGGTCCGGTTGAGAGTACGGGCTAGGTCTAAGCGGTGCCTATTTGGACTTTGAAAACACTTGAAAATAAGAGTGGAAACATACATATATATAATCAATGTAAATCAAAATTACATGCATGTAATTATTATGATTTCTCGTGTCTTTCCACACCAACTCTATTAATAATACATTCTATTGTATTGCTTTTGTTATGATGAAATTCCTTTTGATTTATTCTACCAATATGTTGGTATCCGACATGAACAGAGTGCCTTACTATAAGTGTGTTTGTATTACCCAGGAAATAAGAGAAGAACCACCCAAGTTAGGGCAGACTGTTGTATCTTTGCCATCTCTCCCTCTCTCTCTCTCTCTGAGAATTTATTGTTGGGATGCCGTTTCCTGTTAGATTTATTTTTGTCTTTGCAACAAAGGATACAAGTGATATGATGTAAATGCAACACAATGTTTAGACACGCAATAAAAGAGGGAATCGCAAAAATAACTCACTCATACTTATTCATTTATAATAATTGGTTCATACAAAATGAGATCATGCAAGAAGTATTTATAAGCCCCCAATACTTGGTGGACAAGCTAAGTATGACATAAGTGATGTTTTCGTGGGCTCCATGACCTAAGCCATGACATCACTAAACCTAATCTACATTGGAGGCTGTCCAATCTCTTCAAGCCCAATAAAAGAAATTTTATCAAGTTGTGGGCCCATAATATTCAAACCAACATCTTTTAAACAAAGCCTACAACAAGCCCAATCTGCCTCAACACCAAACAAAGACCCAAAATTTGACCTAACCCCAAACAGGCTCAAATTCTTATTCCCAAACATCTCCTTGGTAGCAATCCAACACCCTCTCTCCCTTTTGCTCCAAAAGCCAGATCACCGCTGGCAACTACCTATTCGCTTCCTCCCCTCGTTTTCTCATCCTCTCTCAGATTCAAAGCTGCGCCGTTTCATTCGAACTCAGGACCACCATTGATGCCTTCGTTGTTTTCGTCAAATGCCTTGTTGCTTTCAACAAGAAGCCTACTCGCCAAGTTTGTCCTCTACCAAATGAGGCCTAGCCTTGCTATCTTCTTCTGTAACAACAGTAAAAGAGATGTCCCCCCGGCAAACGTTACGTCAAGATCAGGCCCATACCAGGTGTTTAGGATCCCAGAGGTTAAATTGTCAAACGTTAAGCAATGTTTTAAAAGGCATGAGGTGGGATCAAGGCATTTTGTGCTAGTGAGCTGAGGCGTAAGCCTCAAGGTGGATCGAGTTGTAAGCCTCAATTTAGACAAAAAAGTCACTAAATATTATCTTAAAAAATGTGATTAAATTACAAAATAATCCGTCATTTCTCTTCTCACTAGGAAAAGTTCATAATCACGGTCCATAATCCATGTCACCAACATAATAGATATTGTACCATCACAGGATCACTCAAGTAATTCATAATTAAAATCAACACTAATTAGCAAGTCATCAGATAGTACAAAAAGTGCAATATCAAATTATAGTATAACAGACTATAACTATAAATTAAACATAACTATAACATTATAGCATATTATTTATATATGAAGTAAAAGTAGAGAAACAGTTCCAATAACATATTTTCACCGTCGTTACTTTTGGTTGCAGGAAAATTCCCCGAGATTTGACGGAGGCATCATTATCAGGTGCTGGTTTGTCCATTATAGCAGCCTTATCCATGATGTTTTTATTTGGAATGGTAGGAAACTATCTCCTTCATTCAAAAATTTATTGATGTGTAGTTGTAGAAGATTCTGAATGTTGAGTTATGTTTAGTAAATTCTATATGGATGTACCCTGTCATAAAAAGGTTTGAGCTTGGACTGATTTTCTATTTTTTTACCTTATACCCTTCCATTTTCTTAATTTCTCCAACATCTCCATTCTAGTTCTACCTACTATATTACTGCATTATCTATACGTGTCTGTTCCCATGTGACAAGCCATTGTGGTGAACTGTTGTGGCTTTCTTTTGTTCCTATATCTAATTTATGATTTCCATGTTGCAGGAACTGAATAATTATTTGACACTGAGCACTTCTACTTCTGTTGTGGTTGACAAGAGTTCTGATGGTGAATTCTTACGCATTGATTTTAATATAAGGTAAGGTTTAATGAAAGTTACTCTAGTCTTGAAGCTCAATATGACTTGAACCCTATTTTTGTGGATACTTGAATCCTGTACGGGGTCTTTTCATTTTGTATGGACATGGTGAGTGGCCTTGCTTCTTATGTTGATAGATAGGTTGGCCCTCTAACGTACTGCTTTCGTTAATAATATATCTTACTTGTCAATTATACTTAGTTTTTTCCTCTTCCTTCCCCTTTTCTGCCCAAAGCTTATGTTGCCATTTATCGGATTATCATACATTTATGAATATCAGTAGGCAATAGCAGAGCTTATTTCTAACATATGAAACATCTAAACTTCTTTGGTTGTTTCCCATTTCAATTTTTCCTTACATTATTGCAGTCCTGTGTATCTTCAGTCAATTTGACCTTTGGCATTTGTCCATGGCAAGACATTTTTGGATTTTTTTCAGTTTGGTGAATAAGTTTTCCTCGAAATCTTCTTGCAGTTTTCCAGCTTTGTCTTGTGAATTTGCATCTGTTGATGTGAGCGATGTCTTGGGAACAGTAAGTCTCAACCATTTGATACACTTTGATAGATTACATACATGTTGACCAGTCAATTTCTTGCAACTAATGTGCAGAAAATTTTTCTTACAAAAGATTGGTTGTGCTTTTAGTGTAATAAACTAGAATTCAGATTTCACTTTGTGATTTTAAAATTTCTGTTGTGGTGTGAATTGAGTAACAATAGGTTTCCCGCTTTTAGTCTTAAATGGACTTTTTGGGGGTGGTGTGCACTCATGAATCCATGGATCAGTAGTTCTCGAGATATCATTGGTAAACAATTATTATTATTTTAGGTTAAATAATATAAAATGAAACATGTGTTAAATGTTGGTACTCTAGTAAAATTAGGAGTTATTGTTATATTGAACTGGCTTCTTCACTAGAGATATCATTTTTCTAAATATGGTATACATGACAATGTCAGAGGATAGCATGCTATTATTAGCTTGCTGTTGATTCGTTTAGAAATCGAGGAACAAAAGAATCTGAAATTATGACATAAATGTGGGCCCCAAGATTTATTTGTATTTATTAGTTTATTTTAGTTTTCATGTTCTATTAGGATATTTTCCTCTTTTAGTTACTATATTAGGTTGGAGGGTGACATTGACTTTTAATGTCTTTATTGTGCCGTCTTTAATCTTTTTACACTTCAGGGTTATCTTGGCTAGCAAGATATCTCCACCCATAAATAAGGCCACTGGCACTTCATTGTAATCACTTGACTTTTGGATATGAATGAGAATTAGAGAGAAACT
Organism: Sambucus nigra; assembly: GCA_949130495.1. NCBI lineage: Eukaryota > Viridiplantae > Streptophyta > Magnoliopsida > Dipsacales > Adoxaceae > Sambucus > Sambucus nigra. The sequence goes on along the minus strand of OX422213.1, from coordinate 281,882,207 downwards.
AGGCCATTGGTCCCTAAACAAGTGTTGTTGTAAAAATGCTTCTGCTTACATGAGAAAATGTATCGAAAGTCTCACACATATACAGCTTATCCCACTATTAGATGTTGGAGGTGTTAAGATTTCTTGACAATATAATATCAATGTTCTTTGGGTTCCAGATGATTGAATTCCTAGGGTAATATTTAACGAATTGATGGATATGGACATTCTTTGATCTTTTTGGACAAGAAGAAACTATTTATGTGAGACTAGGAGCTCTTTTCTTAAACGAAGGAGAAACAATTGTTTAGTACTGCCAAGGTCATTATAGAATAAGTCTTGCCAATGTCCTAAAAGATTGAATGTTGTAACTAGAGGCAATAAGAATACACCTTGACAAAATATTATGATATTAAAATACGGAGATATACACTGAAACTGGGAAATATAGTGATTGAGCGACGACTAATACTTAAAAGCCAAAGTATCTGTGGATCATTCTAGTTGTTGCTCGGATGAGCCCTTAGATAAGTCAATTAAACATATTACCACTGGACTTTCCCTCAAGGGGCAAAAAAAAAATCTTTCCGAACTCGTTGGGAAAATTTTGTCCTTAATATCAATATTATATTTCTTGATTTTTCCCCTCACATTCATTTCTTTTTTCCATTGCAAGTTCTTTTGTATTTCTTTAGTTTTATTTCTATATGCAATATTGAATTGCCTCAATTTGTGTCCACTAATTTGCAGAACAGGTTGAACATAAGTAAAACAATCCGCAAATATTCAATAGATCGCAACTTGAAACCTACCGGTTCCGAGTTTCAGTCAGGACCAGCTTCAAAAGTCATTAAGCACGATGACGAAGCTGATGAAGAATTTGGTGAAGGTTCTTTTTCACTAAATGCCCAAAATTTTGATAGAATTGCTCACCAGTAAGTGGAGCTAATTTGATTTTCAAAGCATGTTGGATTTGTGCCTGTTGATGTTTTCTGCAATTGGAGATGTCTCTTGATATGTAGAATCCTGATGATTTGTAACAAAATTATCTTTCAGGTATCCGATTTTGGCAGTGAATTTCTTTGCTCCTTGGTGCTATTGGAGTAACCGCCTGGTGAATTTTTTTATCCTCTTTTCTTGCTTGTAACATATTCTAAATATTGTCTCATGATTCAGTTGCACTTTGTTTGATTTCAAAGGCCACCTTCTTTGTATCTTCTTTCGTTTATAAAATTCCTTATAGTTCCAATATATTTTCTTCCTTTTGTGGATATTATTACCTCGTTTGTGTTTCCATGAAACAGCTGTATGATATGTTTTAGCTGTATGCTTATCTGATGGATTTACAATTAATCCTTCCTGCCATTTTTTTGAGTGATACTGAATAGCTGTTGATTTTGGAAAAATGAGCAGTCAATGGATCATTTTTGCGTCTTCGCTCGAGAATGAGGGGAGTGGGGGATATTGATTTTGCTAATTTTTTTTTTTGTATTTTGGGAGATGTTGGGCAGTGGCAAAGTTCATAGCGGCATGGAACAGTTGGCGAGTGCCTCATCGAGCTTGCACTTTGCAATGTGAGGAAAGTTGTTCCATCTCTTTTTTTCAGTTCGACGGCAAGGAAGCTCCTCTCAGCCTCTCCCTACGCTAGCAATTGATTTGTTGGGTTTTCTATATATTCAGTGGAACATCTCCGCTCAAAATATCCTTTAGGAAACTACTCTTTTTCCCATTTACTTTCTTGATTAAATAAATCTAGATAAAGTGCTATGCTTCTTTTCTGGTGGTCTTTAAGTAGTCAAATGGTTGCTTTGATATTTGTCTTATTCCAAGGATGCTATAGTAGAGTTGCACTTCGATTTCTGTTCTGTTCAGCTTCTGTTAATTTTTTAGATATATTTTGCTCGTTTGAGATTGCTTTCTCATTTCCCACTAGTTTCATGACTTCTCACTTTGGATATGATTGAAATTTGTGCATCTCAGAGCTCTTTATCTTCAGCGAATGCAATTGTGAACTTAGCTAACATTTTTATTATCCTTTGCCTCGTTACTTGTGTCAGAAACCTTCATGGGAGAAAACAGCCAAAATTATAAGAGAAAGGTCTGCTTCCATTTTCTTCCCTTTCCTTGAAATAAATTTTGTTACTGGAGTTACTAGCATTATTATATGGTTGTCATTATTTTTTTTAAACAAACTTGTCTTCAGATACGACCCAGAAATGGACGGGCGTATTCTTATAGGAAAAGTTGATTGCACTGAAGAAGCTGAATTGTGTAGAAGGTACTTCCTGAATTCCTCCAATTTAAAATGTTATATTGTTTTTATTAAATCTATGCTAACAGTCATCAGCATTCATTTTCTTAACTTCTGTTGAGAAAAATAAGATATCAATTTGTATTTGGCGATGGAAACAATATACTATTGGCACCCGCACCCTTGGTAACTTCGAGCTGGGCTTGTGAAAAAATATTTAGTGATCGTGACACAAGCATGATGTGGTGCACAAAATACCATTAAAAAGGGGCAACTACTTTCACCCACGCAAGCCCTCTTACAACGTTATATAATTCATATTACGAAACCAACAGTTATTTACCATATTAGAGCCCTCAGTGTAATATATTTCTTACTGAAGGATACTTGAATCAAATAAATTGTAATAGATATCCCAACAGCTATTATTGTCCAAAAAGTTAAGCAACACGTTTCCCTCAACCTTAAAAGATATTTATGTCCATCTTTTATCTATATATAAAAAATACCTCTTATGGTTGCAAGTAGGAGATATTCCCTGTTCCTTGAACGTATCCTTCTTTTGCCTAGAAGGTCATGGTTTGCATCTTGTAAGGCAGTAAATTGTGGGTGTAGTAAAAGTGTGAGAATTCTAGTGATTTAATAAATGAAGAATCACTATGAATAATGATTAATCCAATTTATTAGCCCTTGTGTTCAAGGCATTAGCCTTTGTCTGTGCTGTCCATTTGTTAAAAAATTGGAGAAAAACTGCTGCACATTCTGTCTAAACTAAACACGTGTATCTTATTAAAATATTTTGGGGCTATATCAAAATTTTCCATTTTACTCACTCCTTTAGTATTCATATTATTTTGCATCAAAACCTCTATATACCACGAAGGATATGTTCAAGGAATACTCTGTCAATGTAGGCCTATTAGGGCAGTTACTGTTTAAGGCCTCTAATCATCACATATCTATGAATGAACTTTGACATTTAGTTATTAACAATTTTCTCGCACTTACTACTGATCCTAGAGCAAAGTCGCATAATATTAATGTGCCTGGCAGTTGGTGTGCCTAAATCGCATTATTCAATTTATGTTTTAATTCCATTGTTATTACCATGACTAAAAGGGCAAACCCAGTGCACGAGGCTCCCATCACTGCGGGGTACTGGGGGGGCTGGATGTACGCAGCCCCCCCAGTACTAATACATCTATGAGAACTGAAATGGTGGTACTTTTATAATCTTATCTACCTGCTTTAGGATTCCTTTGGCTCACTTATCTATTATGTTAAAAAGCTTTGATATTAAATGTTACTGTTTCTTTCGTGGTCTAATATTGTTACCCCCTACTCTCTTTCAGTCATCACATACAAGGGTATCCGTCTATTCGCATCTTCCGTAAAGGAAGTGATGTTAAGTAAGTAACTTTTATTGTTATCTGTCTTTTCTCAAAAGTGTGATTCTTTCATTTGGGATGCATCCTTTGATGACAGCTATTGTCAAATCCAAACAAAGTTTTACCTTTAATCCTTAATATAGAGTTTGGCATATTTAGAGTACGATCAGATTTGACTTGTTTTCTTCATTGATGTCACTGTCCCTTTCTTTTTATCGTCACATATTACCAGAAGATAATTATTACCCCATCCGCTTTGATTTTTTTTTTTTTAATTTCTGACTTGATTAACTTAGATCTGCGCTGAACATTACCAGTTCTATATGAGTAATTTCATGCTCTTAATTTGATGTGTTGTACGATATACTCCCTCTGTCCCAAATTAGTAGGCGCTGTTTAAAACTCAACCATAATGAATTTTGTTACTTTTCAAATTTAACCTCCTAAAAATGATGTATAGCTTTGAATGCAAGACATGCACTTGGATCATTGTTATCTTATGAATATTGTTCGGATGGGTAACTTTATAATCCTAGATTTATATACTATTTTTGGAAACACGACACTATTAATCTAGGAGGGACTAAAAAGGAAAGCAAAACTATTAATTTGGGACAAAGGAAGTTTAATAAACGAAGAGGCATATGGAGTGCTATCTTCTATATTGTGGAACACTATCAGAACTCAAGCCATAGAGTTGTATTAAATCAGTCAGATACACGCCTCTTACTGTTCCTACTGTCCACTGCCATTTGTATATACTTTTTAAAAATCTTCTGCTGATTTTTCTCTTCGAAAAATTGGGTCAACCATCATTTCCATGCCGTATCTTCCTTTTATACTCATTTCCTGTGTACATCTGACTCTTGTGAGCAATACCCAAGTTATAGCATTCTTGATTTTGCATTTTATGCTCCCTCCCAAACTCCTTTTATATCTTCTAGAAATGAAATACAAATAACATATTTATTCTTAGCTCTGGTTTTAAGGTGAAATTGAGCGTATGTGGCTTGCAAGAGAGATGCGAAGCGAGCATTTCTGTTTATATAATGTTTATGCTAGGGGTGGACAATAGAATCCCTGCACCGTGAGGTGCTCTCATTTTGGAAATATTTACATTTTTTGTTTCTGAAATGTTCTGGTTGCTGATTGGTGAGTAAATAACCAAGTTGTGAACCATTATGTGCTTTTTATTATCTAATATGTTTTTCACTCAGGGATGATCATGGGCACCACGATCATGAATCATATTATGGAGACCGAGATACAGATAGCCTGGTGAATGTAAGAACAAATTTGAATTTGGATTGGTTTATATCATTAAAGAGGTAGAAGAAAAGTCAAAAGAAATAAAGACATAATGCATGCATATCACAATTGTATATGCTTTGCTTCCCTTCTTCTGACCGCTAACATTTAATACTTGCAAGTTGTAGACTGACCTTTTAAGTATTAAGTTCCACCACTTCCTTATATAGAGTGAACATGTTCCTTGTAGACAATGGAAGGTTTGGTTGCACCTATTTCACGGGAGTCTAAAAGCCTAGCTTTGGAGAATGGTAATACGACAGATCATGAAAAAAGACCTGCTCCACGGACCGGAGGGTGTAGAATTGAAGGTTTTGTACGCGTGAAAAAGGTAAATCTTGTATTTAAATCTCTCGTGTTTGGAGAGATAACAATGATCTCCCAGTGTTTGGAAATTTTCATTTTTTTTTAAATCATTTTAATCAATCTTGACAAATGCTTTGTATCTGATTCAGTCTTAATGTGTGTACAGTATTTTTAATGTGTTAAAAGTGAAAAATAACAAAAAGAGAAATCAGAAAGAGGGTATATCTCTGTTATTCAAACCATATGTGAGGGGCGGTTACTGTAATTTTTCAAAATACAGGGGAGGCTTGTTTTATAAACCCAAAGGACAAGGGGGTCACTATTATTAACCCAATATTTTGTTTATGGATAATTTTTGTTTTCAAATATTCACACCCCCCCCCCCCCATTATATATATGCAGTATGGTTTTAAGCATAGTATTGTACAGGTTCCAGGCAACCTTATTATTTCAGCTCGTTCAGGATCGCACTCTTTTGATGCATCTCAGATGAACATGTCACATGTAATTTCCCACCTTTCCTTTGGTAATAAGGTACCTCCAAGGGTGTTGAGTCATATAAAGAGGGTCCTACCTTATATCGGTGTCAGCCATGACAAGTTGGATGGACAGGCATACATCACCCACCCGGGTGATGCAAATGCCAATGTTACTGTAAGCTTCATAATATCCTTGTTAGTTTTGGCATTTTTCATTTGGTTTAGTTCCCTCTTCTGTATGCTTGGTTATTATCCGTCTGGCCATTGTAACTGCATTAATTGCTGCTGAGATGTCAAAGAAACTTGATTAGGTCAGGTTCTTGATTGGCTTGGATTTTAATTAGTTTTTTTTTTTTTTGAACTTGCAGATAGAGCATTATCTTCAAATTGTGAAGACAGAGCTGACTTTTAAATCTTATAAATTAGTTGAGGAGTACGAGTACACAGCCCACAGTAGTTTGGCACACAGTCTTACAATACCTGCTGCGAAATTCCATTTTGAGTTATCTCCCATGCAGGTTTTGAAAATAGTCATTTCATCACATGCGTTTAGAGTTGATTTTATTTGTTAAAGTTTTCCAGTTTATATACCTTTTTTGTCACTTTTATTTTACAGGTCTTAGTAACAGAAAATCCGAAATCCTTTTCACACTTTATCACAAACGTCTGTGCTATTATTGGTGGCGTTTTCACGGTTCTCTCTCTCTCTCTTAAACACGCGCGCACATATTTTCATGCACATTTATTTTTTCCATTAACGTATCCTTTTTTTGATTTTTTCCTGGTTACAGGTTGCCGGGATAGTGGAATCAATTTTACACAACACTGTGAGACTGGTGAAAAAGGTTGAGCTAGGCAAAAATATTTGATAGGAAGTTTAAATTAGTCGGTGTATGAATAACATCAATATTTCCATACCCCATATGGGGACGTTTGTTATGTTTAAAAAAAATTGTAGTGTACCTTTTATTCCCCAAATGTTTTACTCTCAAGTATGACAAATTGAACTGTTTACTTCAGTTTTGGATATGAAAAAAAATTCGTAATGCATCTGAGCAACATGTGCAAGCAAATACCATTTCTATTGTATTCTTCCTGTTTCCCTCCTGTCGCTGTTGGAGAATTCCGTGCATAGTGAGTGGTGTACCTTTGCTTTAAATTTAATTGCAGCCACTTTTGCTCGGGGTTTAGGGTGAAAAAATTGGTCATTTGTCATTTATCTCACATTAGTTATGTTGTATATCACTTTGGGTACAAAAGTTTAATATAATATCACTTTTGAGTACTACTTTCACGTTTTGCGATGCATTTTTACATTGTAACCTTTTGCGACATTTTTTTTCACACCATAGTGTCACAAAAGATGAAAATGGTACCCAAAGTGATATTAGGTTGAACTTTTGGTACCTAAAGTGATATGTAACATAACTAAGGGGGACTAAAGGCCGAAATGACCAAAAAAAATTACTTAGTATAATTTTGAATGTTTTTCTATTATTTCTGGATTTATAAGTGATTTTTTTAAATATTTTTCATACGTTGTAATTTTTTTCCAGATTATTCAGTTTTTTACGAGTTTTCCTATAAATTTTGAATTTTTTTCTATTATTTCCAGGTTTCATTGAAAAAAAATATTTTCCAGAATTTTTAAATGTTTTCTTAAGTTATATTTATTTTCACGATTTCCAGATTTTTAAAATATTTTCTCTAATTTCCAATTTTTAACTGTTTTTCAATAATTTTCAGTTTTTTAAATATTTTAAAATGATTTATTCTTTAAATTTTTATTTTTAAAAGTTTTATATCGTTTTGGACAAAAATACATCACATGACCCACTTTTTTGTCAAAAGATTAACTGTGTTGATCATTTTGAAAATTTAGGGGGTTAAATGCCGAAAATGAAAGTTTGGATGGTAAGGTGAAAAACGGGATAAGTTTAAGAGGAAAGTGTAATTAACCCAATATCTTTTATCACAACATAGCCAAAACTTACCCCAAACCCATTATTTGTAAAGTAATAAAATTTTATATTTAGTATTTTTTGTTTCAATAATTAGTTTGGGATAATTTCGGGTATGGGGTGATAAAAACATTTCTCCATGTAGTTTGTGGTCTCGGATTTAATGGAAGGCTAAAACGTTATAAAGTGCAAAGTTGGTCAGTAGTGTAATTTACTGAAAAATATATTACTACCGAACCAAACACGGTCTTAATTGAAATTTGTTTTTAATTAGCGAAATGATGACAACATTTCACTTGATAAAATATTTAATAGGAGATGGCTTCCCTTCCCCCTCCGTACGCTGCTACCCCCAACCCGGTGGCTAAATCCCACAATTTCCCAGTCGTTATTTTTGCTATGAGAGCTTCAAGTCAGACTTGGCTATGGGGTGGGTTTTCTGCTTGGTTGGTTCTCCTCATTGTGGCCTTAGCTTTTCTTGTTGCTGAATCTGTCTGTAATTTCTTTGATCGCCATCTTCTTGTAGTTCTTCATGTCAGATTGAGGTATGGAGCTTCTCCAGTGATGGGTTTTGTCTGAGATCCAATGGGGACGGGTCCGTTTCGTTTATTGAACCCTCCGGTGATTGCGTCTGTGTGGGACCTCCCTTCCTCCCTCCGCCCTCTTCTCCATAACTAGAGATCGACTTCTCCATACCGCCATTTTTGTGAACAACTTCAAGTCAGGTTGGCAGTGGTAAATTTCTCCGTTTATTGGCTGAGGTTTGTGGAGGGTTGTGTAGTGGTGCTGGATCGGGTTTGGCCAGAGCTTTGGGTTTGAGGTTGTTTTTTCCTGTGGTTGCCTAATTCAGTAATTTATGTTTTTGATCTTTAATTTTGCTGCCTAGATTAATTGGTTTTAGTGCTATGCTTTGATTATGTGAGAGAGTAGGAAGTATTTGTGTGCAATCACGGTGGAATCCATTGTTCATATCTTTCGATCTTCCGTGCAATCACGGTGCACCATTTGGTGTTGGTTATAATCTGATTGGATACACCAATTGGTGCTTGGTTTTGGTTGGAGCACGTTTGGGTTCGTTATTAATTATGTCGCCAACCTTTCATTCTCTCCTCCCGAGTGTTTCCCCCACCCTCCATGAGGTTGAACCTCTTTCTCTCTCTTGTCGTCATTTTTGTGTGTGGGCTTCAGGTCAGATGAGGTTTAGGATGAGGTTCCTCATCGTCGTGGTTGCGCCATCTCCGGATCTAGATGGTTTTCCAATTCTGGATTTTACCTCTGCTCTCGGTCGCCATCTTTTAGTTGAGTCTCATGCAAGATCGAGCGATGCTTTCCGATATTGGGGATTTGTTTGGAATTTGTGTGCCCGGGGTAGGCCCGGCAATATGGGTTCTTAAGGATGAAACCGCCTATAATTCATCCAAAATAATGTGTTCGGGGTCCATTAATTGTGTTTGTGGGTCAAAATGGTTTGAACGATCCAATAAGACGGTTTGTTGGCGGGTCATTAGCGGGTCAAAATGGTTTTGGACCCTCACAAAAATAAAACTCCAATAACTAAAAAGTTTAAAGATATTTTTTATTCAAGTATTTACTTGTATATTTTTTTTCAAAATTATTATACCATATTTATTTGTATATGGTATAATAATTATTTTTTTAAAAAAAAGGCGGGTCAACACGACCCGATCCGACTTTGACCCGACCCGACCCGGATTTAACCCGCCCAAATTATTATTTCCGCCCGCTTTTGACCCGCCCAAATTTATTCATATCCATTTTTGACCCGTCCATAACCGCCCATAACCGCCCATTTGCCACTACTAGCCTGGGGTTATCTTCATCCCCTTGGAGGTCTCGCTTGGTGTTGGAGCCAATATGATACGACGTTTGGCAGTGTTTGGTGCGGTTTCGTCATTTTATTGTAAAATTTTCTATGAGGAGTGTTGTGGTACTGCGATTTTATATTGAATATTCAACTTGGAGTTGTAATTGCCTTTTGTGTCTTGGGCTTATTTGTATATCTTATGGCGGTTCGCCAGTGCCGGCCCAAGGGGTAGGCCCAAGAGGCAACCGCCTTGGGCCCCAACGTTGACAATAAATTTTAGGCCCCCAAACAAATTGTCAATATTTATGTTTGTATATATAATTTTTGAATCCAAAAATAATTCAATGTAATGGTTAAGGTAAAAAATAACAGTAATCACATATTTTAAACATGTAGAGCAGAATTCAAATTACAATTTTTTTAAACGTAAACATCCTAATTACTTCTTTTGTATTCAATTTACTATATGTTTCTCCAATAATGTGTTCATAAAATGATATGATAAGTATTATGATTTGGTCGAAAAGTTTAGACAACAAAGTACATTTCATGCTAGCAATAATTTTCTTTTAGAGATGTTAATCATCTTTTTATGCAATTACAAATAATGTTTTTTTAACTGTCAATCATCTATTATATGAACACCTAATATCTTAAGGCTCAGACCAAGTTGGAGTTTGCACAATAAAAATAGAATATTTCTTGATTCTAGAATTTATATTTAGAATTAAAAAATCTTGAATATTTATCATAAAAAAACATGTTTGAACAAAAACAATAATTTATGTAAAATGCCTCCGTTTTTTGAATTCGCCTTGGGCCCCTCAAACTTTCGGGCCGGTCCTGCGGTTCGCCTTTTGGTTTAATATAATTACATTTTACCAATAAAAAAAACATTCACTTGATCAAACTGGCTTAAAGCAGAATGGATAAAAAATGACAAATTGTGCTCGTTTTTGTGTCTTGGGCTTCTTTGTATATCTTGTGACGATTCGCCTTTTGGTTTAATATAATTATATTTTATAAAAAATAAATAAAAAAATAAACGTTTCACTTGATCAAACTGGCCTAAAGCAGAATGGATAAAAAAAGACAAATTGTTGAATACACAAATACCAATTCGTTTTATTGTATACGATGTTCAGTTTTTATTTTTTATTTTTTTAGGTGGGGGGGACAGGATGCGATGTTCAGTTAAACTAATAATTTTCAACGCCAGAATCCAAACCACGCCTAAAGAAAAGTGAGAATGAACATAAAACAGCAAATTGTTGTGTACACGCAGAGTAAATACCAATTTATTCCTCATTTATATACCTCACACATATAGCATTAACAACAAACAAACCAAATTGTACACTGCTATCAACTTATTTATCAATTGTATCAAACCAATATCGAAGACCAAACTTATCCTTGAAAGACTCACTGAGCTCAAGGTGAAGAAAATCATAAAAATAACAATAAAAAAGTAAAGAAAAAACACAGAAATAAATCCATCTTTTGAAATTAGAAAACTAGAAGAAGAGAGGAAGCAAGAAAAGCTCCAATGTAGGAAGTAAAAGTGAGGATGATTGAAGAAGCTGCACTTGGAGGAGGAGGAGGAGGAGGAGGAGTCTGATCTGCTACAGGAGATGTGGCTGAACCTGGTGGGGGAGATGGAGCCTCTTCGCCGGAGGGTGCTGGCGATGGAACTACTGGTGGTGGTGGTGGTGGTGGTGGTGGAGGAGAAGCTGATGAGGATTTGTTGTTTCTATCAGCCATTACAACTACATGAAGCTTTTCATTCTTGTGGCAGTTGTCTTTAACTCCACTAATGAAGTAATGAGGCCCAGAGTGGGTGAACTTGATCACAGTATGCCCATCGTTGAAATGCTCCAGGGGGTTTTCTGTATTGCAATTGTTGTAGCTCTCCTCACTTACTTGGAGAACTGAGTCTTTATCACCTTGGTACACAAACACTGTAAAACCCAAATTGTAAAACAAGTTAAAAGAGTCCCTGGATTTTCTTTTCTTTATGAGAACATCAACATCTGATGCGTTAGGGTTGGTTTTTGTAAGATATCAAAGGCTAACTATTATATTCGCATTTGAATACTCAATGAATCTGAATACATCCTTATTTAGATATAAAACAAACATATTTTCGAGAATTAAGCCTAAACAATTACGAAGTAGCAACATATTACGTGGTTACGTGCCAATGGGTTATGTCCGAAGTCGAACACCACTACACATACACACTTTCCATACAGGCCTAATAAGACAAGGCAATAGAGGGTTGTACTTTGTGACTTGACAAGACCCATAACAATAAGCTATAAGATTTAGAGCACTGGGTATAAAATATGTGTACCAAAGTGGATACACATATCTTTATCCATGGATTAAACATTGAGTAGAGTATGCTAACATTCAAACAAATATATATGTGTGTGTATATTTACAAAAGGGAATATATGACACATATTTATTACATAACACACTGCCACGTTAAATAATAAAAAACATGGTACTAATTTATTTTAATTAAGAGTAACATTTAGCCTTTCCTGCTGATAAATTCTCTTACCGATTGCATCTCCGATTTGGAATCTTTTCGATTCTGCCCACTGATTATAGATGGCTGCATTGGGATCAGAAGGAACAGTCCAACCCTTGGAATCTCCAACCATGAACTCAAATGCACCACAATTTTGTATCAACACCAAAATACTAAAGAGCCCCAATACATTATATGCTGTGCTATGATGATTTGTTCTTACATTGTTGTTGGCCATTGGTAAGCCAGTAGGTGGAAAAATATGATCTGAAATCTGAGTTTTTGGAGGAAAGCTAATGGGTGAGTAGAAGAGGGTGATGATTAGAGTATTTGTAGGGCTTTGTTGCATGAACTTTAACAAGATGTGGCAGTGAAGCTTTTGCTGCTTTTTGTTATTCTTCTCCTTGGGATTTCTTGGCTTCCAGTACAAAGCATATATATCTTAGAGGTGGGATGTTTTTTGAGCCCTTTTTAAAGCTTTTTTGAAAACTCATTTGAGGAGGTATGCTTTGCTTGACAAATTTCAAGAATATTCATATCTTGTGATTTGGTTTTGATTAATGACGTCCAACAAACATGCCTAGAGTCATGTATAGCCATTACAAGCACTAGTTTGGCCTAATCCAGTTTCGTTCCAACTTTCGTTATAGTGTTATATTAATTCCAGTAGTGTTTTAATTTCCTTACAAAGATACTGATTGCCAAGTACTATAGCTATTATGAAGTGAGAAAGAAGCTCTCTTGGCGGTTCCAGATGACTTGCACCACCCAAAGTGTTGGAAAATGATATTTTACTTTAGAAAAATATTACATCCACTCGGGACCAATGGACAAGATTAAGTGCCCCTCTCCTCCCCACCCTTCTTTTCCTTTTTCTCTCCGGCAAAAGTGCCCAGCGAGTAGTTCATAATGCCCCTCACACTTTAGAGGACACATTCAAATTAGGCTTTTTCAAAAAAGTAATTCTACATTTAATTAACAAATATGACTCAAAATCATTGACATGGAAGCAACGTATTGGTTAGTGTATGATGTTCACTTAATGTCGTTTTAAACACCAACTAATGCATTATTAGGGGTAAAAAGGGAAATTCAAAAATTCGAATCCGTCTGCTATTCGTATCTGAATTTAGCGGATATTTATTCGAATAATTATCCGAAAGAAAGAATACGGATAACCAATTTTAGTATCCGAAAAAACGGATACGGATAGTGATGGTATCCGTAGAGGATAATCCGTATCCGAGGCGGACTATTCGTATTAGCGGATATTCGTTTCAACGGATATCCGTATCCGTAATATAAATATATATTTATTAATTACTATTATTATTATTTATATAATATTACCACCCCAACTAAATAAAATATATTAAATTTAACTTTAATCCTTCTCATATGTTTTAACCCACACGTTACACACACAAACAAAACAAACACGCATGCCTATCTGTCTCTCTTCTTTTTCCACTCTCACAAAAACTCACCCACCCTTAACCCTAGCTAAGCGGCGCCAACTCAAGATCCAGATCCGGTAAGAAACATTTGTCGATTCCTTTTTTTTTTAAAGAAAATCACAGAGATTATTTGTGATTTTATACCCGAACGATTTGTTTGCTGGTCGATTGTACGTATGTATGTTGGTCTGTATGTATACCTAAATGATTTTCAGTTTTATACCCGAACGATTTTCAGTTTTACCTGTATGTATGTTGGTGTGTATGTGTACCCGAACGATTTGTTTGCTGGTCGATTTGTTTCTCTTTTTATCTTTTTTTTTCGATAAATCATGTTCAAGATTCTTGTTGAATTATAGTTGCCACGGTTTTTGCCCAATCCCTTAGACGTTTCTTCATATCACCACCTCTAGAAACTCTTCTTGGTATCCATAACTGCTATGAGTAAAGAAGTGGGTTTTGAAAATAGAATTGTCTGGTGAAACCAAAGGCTATCCATAACTGCTACGACTCGTATATCATACTTTGAAAATATAATTTTTTATGTTCGAACCTTCTTTTATAATTTAATTTGATGCTTTACACATTCTCTATATCTTACATGAAAAATTATATATTTAATTCATTGATTAAATCAGTGCTTAATAAGCTATGTGTATCTTACTGTATCTTAAATAATAAAAATGGATAAGGATATTATTCGAATCCGGGAAATCCGAGAGGATACGGATAAGGATAGCTGAAATTATTATCCGAGCGGATACGGATACGGATACGAATAGTGTGGGGGAGTTGGCGGATACGAATGTGGATACTATGGTATCTCTGCTCCGTATCCATCCGTTTTACACCCCTATGCATTATTGCCATGCATAAGTTACAAATTTGAGTTAACATAGAATTACTCTTTAAAAGAATATGTTGGTCAAGTGGCCCAACCAATCCTTTTAACAATGAATATAAACGGGAATTCCTTTATGTGGTATTCTTCAAATGAAGGGTTATTTTGAGTTTGACCACCATTTATATTATCTATGAGTTTGACCACTATTTATATTACCTAACCTAGTCTAAGTTCCAAAATTTTCATTCATGGCCTTTAGCTCCCTAAAAGGGCTTTTAGCAACACAAAATATCACTAAGAGGTTGGTAATTCCATTAAAATCTACTTTGGAGGTCACACCCAAATAACCCGAGAGAGAGAGAGAGAGAGATAGAGAGAGAGAGAGAGAGTTCTTATTGAAAATTCTAATCAAAATAAATACCAGATTAATTTTTCAACACATTAAACTTTAACGTTGCTAAGAATCGTCAGAGATCTTCACCTCCAGATGATTCCTCTAAATGGACAATGGATGAGTGTATAGTGATATCAATAATAAGACATAATATATAATGGTTCAACTCCTTATTTTAGGAGCTTACGTCCATTAGAAATGTGCTTTCTTTGTATATAAACTCTAACAAACATGGAAAACTACTATTCATCTAATACTCAAAGAGACCAATGTTCCTACATCTATCGAATCTGAGAGATGAAATATAATTAATATGAGGGGCACAAGATTTTTTTTCACTATATGCTAGTAAGTCTCATAATTGTTGAATGTTTGATCTGTTGAAGCCTTCTCGAAGTCCTATCTTTATAGGATAGACATTTACGTGGTGTGCTTCCACAACTTGTAGTCTATGTGATAATTTGGAGTTAATCCATAAAATGTCATTGTCTTTCATAGATGTCAAAAACTCCCATGGCCATGTAGACCTTTAAGGATCCTGATAAAACATTGTAAAGTGCACAACCTTTTAAGACTCCTAAGAACTTGTGTTGCTTTAATTGCTGTACTAGACTATGGCTAAACTTTTGAGGCCAGCCATATCAATTCTTTAGGTTTAGAGGATTTCATTATCCATCTGTACTCATAAGACCCTTTATTTTTGGACTTTGGACGAGGTCCATAATGAGGGAGAGGCCTATGACTACCACTTGGCCAAAGGGAAGATTATGGCCGAGGGTGCCACATGATGATTGATGAAAGAGGTCACCTCTTAGGTTGAGTCCTCTAATTGTCTCTAAACTGGGGAAGATTGTCACGAGGCCACCAAATGAAGGTTGCCGATTGAGGATCGTAATGAGGCCGAGGTTTATATTTATTATTGACTTGAGAATATCCAAGTCCGTAATTTCTCAACTTGTAAGCCAATAACCCCCTCGACTTAATAATAGTCTTAATGGGTGATAAACACCAGGAGACATGAGGATGGCTCTCTTAAATAATAATAAATTTGAAGGGCCTAACCTTAGGCCAACCCCCATTTCCCAGGCTGAGACCTTTATGGGGTGGCCTTTCTGCATCATGGGTCATGTTCATGAGGTTAACATGATCAAAGTTAAGATGACAATAAAAAAATGCAAAGGCTGACCCCCTAAGGGGATTAACATAACTTTGATCCAAGTCTCCTACTGAATTCCAGTTTGAAGACAAAATTCCAAACATAGGGTGATTAAGGTGAGGGGATATACCACTTTATGAAAGTAAGACCAATGTAGTTGTCCTTGGATCTTTTGTGAATATTAAGTCAAGACTTTATTAAGATATCCATTTGGCATGAAGGATTATAGTTCCCTTAAGAAAAGTCCTGATCATTATAATGGTAATTACAACTACGAAGATGAGGCTAAACCTAGTCTTAATCCTCATGTTGTCCCCAAAGGTAAGGATTGGTTCCCAGACTTAAAGATGAGGTCATCCTTGGTTTATATAATTAAATCAAAATCTTTTCGATGCAAGAAAATGGAAAGATGGGATGACCCTCTTGAAGGGGTGAGACCAAACCTTGTTTTAGGTATCTTATTGCTTAGGCTTAGATGAGGTGGGAAGCCTTGGTTCTTAAGATAAATATAAACCTAGTCATGGGTCTCCAAGGTTAAGGCATGGGTTCCCTTATAAGACTTAATTGGTGTATACATAAAAATATAATTACATACAATGTCATATAGGGTGATCCTCCCCAAACGATGATGTCGAACCTAGTCTTAACACTCTTGTTGCTTCTTGGACCTTGGATTAAGTTCTATACTTGGAAGAGGTAGGATACATTAGTTTTGATATTAGAACTTAAAAACCAATAAGAAATGCATGAACCGAGACAAGGGTTTTTAGATTTATCCAAGATACATTAGTTTTGATATTATAAATTAAAAACCAATAAGAAATGCATGAACAGAGACAAGGGTTTTTAGATTTAGTCAGGGGTTTCCAACCATCATCATAGACTTATTATCCTTTATATTATGAAATGTGGCATCCTCGATAAGTTTAAAAACATGAGTCTAATAGTGTTTTATCACAAACTAAGGGAGATGGAACTGAACTTAAATCGTAATAATGAGGATTATCTAGACCTAGACTCATACTTCCCAAAATGTCCAAGGCCGAGGTCTAGTTTCTAAGATTAAACTGGCTTCACAAGTTTTCAAGTGAGACGTCCTTAGTACCATTAAATCAAATAGTTCCCGTCCAGACGCTTAAGAGGACAAATAGAAAAAGCAATGAACCCTAATTAAGGTTTGATGACTTGTTGGGTCTATCCCTAACCCAACCATAGGATGATGGCCCAAGGAACCCTATCGCTAGAACGAGAAGAATTATTGACTCGAATAAGATGAGGTAATAATGGTAGAACATCATCGTTCCCAGATATGATGCTAATTGATGATAGTGGTTTATAGTAAGATTTAATTAAGGCTAAATGATCATGAATTGTCAAATGATAAACAATGAACAATAAATGCAACAGAAGAGATAAGAGATAATTAAAACAAACACAAAAATAAGTGATTTATCCAATTATAATTACATCCACTATAATGGATAAATTTCTACTATATAATGGTGTAATCAACATGAATAAGTGTTTACAAGCTCCTACGCCTATACTTGTGAAGATTAACAATATCATAAAGTTTAGTTATATTATCATTTATAAGATGATTCCATTTATAAAATGAGGGTGGTGTTATGTGTAACCCCTCATAAGGCACATGCCTCCTTTAGGCAAGGCTGACATGTGTTTAGGTAACAAGTGCTTGAATATTTTTCACATAAGTGGTGTGGTCCCCAAAAACCTGTTATCCATTGTTGTGATGTCCAAAATTCCCTTTAAAAATGGATTAACCTTCACATATTATTTATAGGAAGCTGAGAGTGATTGAGTCTGAGACAATAGCTGTCTTGTCACTTTAACAAATAAATCAAACTTCTTTTGGCCGAGTATCCATATTAAAGTTAGGCCACCCTGACTCCCTAAAACTTGGCATAAACGGTAAGAGTATATGTATACTCATGTTCGTCACACATAACTAGATTTTCTCATTTCGTGTATAAAATATATTTTATATCTTTTATTAGTCCTTGAGGTCGTTCTGACATAGCACAACTACGATACATTTGCTCCAGACTTGTTTCGACTTCTCAACCTAACCCCCACATGATCTCATATTGGTGTATCCACTTGGTTGAGGTATTTGGACTTCCGAAAGATCTTTTTCACACTTTTTCACATTCAAATTAATTTTTATGTGTGCCTGTGTTTTGTTTGGTTTGGTATTTGGGTTTGGATTTGGGCAATTAATTTATGTTAGTATACTCTTCTTATAAATATACTTTTTGGAGTTGCTTTTTTTTTCATAAGTCTATCTTATAAATGTTTGTGTAATTTTTCAAACATTCAGAGATTATTTAAAATTTTGATTTTCTATTAACGAATCAATTAATTAACAAGATACTAGAATGCCAAATAACTCTCTAAGCCATTCTAAACATGCGTGCTAAATTATTACCAATTTTAGTATTGATTAACTTAATTACTAAGTTTGCATGAAATATAAGTTCGGTAATGATCAATAAGAATAATCACACGAGAAACGTCGATGTACGAGGAAAACCCAACTGAAAAAACCCTCAGATCGCTAGGCCTAGACAAAATCACTATAAAGAAGGTTTTACAAAAGAACACAAACGAATTACAATACTTGACTCCTCAAGCCTATGCGAATGAATGCCTTTACACCTTATCTTATAGCAACCGCGCAATCCAGCGTCAGCTTCATAGCATCTCCGTGCCTCGGACTTCTCAGATAGCCTCAACCGTCACCCACTTGTGTGAAATGCACCACAGAAAAAATATATAATGAAGATTTTGGGATTTGATCTTGAACAATGATCAAAATAAACAATCTTGTATTTGGATGGGCTATGAAATATGGATAGAAAACCTAGTTCAAAAGAGTGTAGCCTTAAAAAAAGTCAAAAACCATTTTCTTAAAAAACGTGAAGTTCTTTCGAACGACTTTGTAAACCTCGTTGGAAAGAGGTTAAAGTTCGTTCGAAAAAAATAAGGATTTTCGTTTGAACGCCCTTCTAACGAGCTTCCAACAAGTGGTCTCATGATAAACAGAGGTCACTCGTATGAAGTTCGTTTGAAGCATAATAAAACGAGAATGACTTCTCATTGGATCCCTTGTTCGAATGAGAATAGGTTCTCGTTAGAACGAGAAGGCCTTGTCGTTATAATGACTGAAATAAAATAATTTTTCTTAAAAATATTTTAAATAATAAATAGCCTTAGAAAAAAATTTATATAATTGCCATTATTAATATTTTGATCATAAAATATCATATACCTTCGATCTTGATATACGTGTAGTGTGTCCAATCATGTAGTACTAAGTTTAGTCGCTTGCGAGTCTCGATTCATAGGCTTAAGTAATAAATATATGCAAATTCTAACCTTACGTGTTTTTTACCAACAGAATAAGCCAATATATACATAAGACTCAATTGGAAATTTGTCCTTACAAATATCCCTCTTTGGCTATTCCAGGACAAAACACGAGACAAAGTGAAAAATGCTAAGCCAAGTCGTCAAGCCACCTATGTCCATCCCCCCCCAAAAAAAAAAATGGACACAAAAAACCTACTCAACATCAATGTTACGTTGTGAAGCTTATGATGAAGTCATGAAGGCGAAATCCTACACACACGAAACAACAAATACCTATGATGTATGCGAGAGAAAAAAATATAGATGGAAGATAAAACTCCTCCTATGTCCAAAAACTCTCTCCCCCTTTTTTTCAAAAAAGATAAAGGGATAGAGTATCAAAATATCCTAGAAATAAGAGCACATATATGGAGAAAGAGATAAAGACTATCACAGTTGCATACATAAGTAAAATGAGCAAATCAATAATACAGTGAATAAGAGGATCCGTATTTGATAGAATGGAAAATTATAACCACAAGGCAGGATATATAAAAACAACAATAGGGATAGACAAATACGATAAGAAACCAAATTCTCCATATAAAAGGTAAAAGTGATACACTATAGCATATAAACCATTCGAAAAGAGAGAATGACAATAATATGAATCATAGTATCGCAACCTATCAAAAAAAAAAATACAACTTTAACTCAAAATAATAAAGTAAATCACAAACTAAAGAAGATTTTAATAAATAATCAGGTCTCTGAGAGAGGTGAAAGATCATCTGCAGCACTACTCGGCTCATGTCCATCTCTAGATGAATTAGCTACACGTCGTTGTTCAACACGTCGCATCTCCTCAATATGAGCAAGCATCACTAACTCCATCTGCATCTAATGCTCACTCTCACGGGAAAGTTGGGCAAGAGACCTGGCCTAAAGACAGCGCGACCTGCTAACTCAGCCTCAATGCACTGACGATCTTCCAGTTACTGTGAAGACATAGTCCGAACCTGTCATAAACTCCTAAATTGTCGATGAAGCTCCAAACTGATAGAAAGAAGAGGGATGTAAGGGATCGATAGACTCTGAGGTAGGTCCTGACCCAAAATAAGAGGTGGAAGGAGCAGATGAATGATCTCGAAGAGTAATAGGAGGAAGATGGCCCTTCGATCGACAAAGAGAGTTTGCATTAATGATATAAATTGAGCTTATCCGAACCTCATCGGGAAGAAGAGGAATGTAGGTCCCAAAATAACGAAGTGCGATAAAAGTGTGTTTTAAGCTAAACCAAGTTGTGTAACAAATTAGCTTAGCCAAATTTTATCTTGATTAATCCTAAACATGCATCTAGTTATTAAAGCAAGTAAAATAAAGTAACGATACTCACAACGCCGGAGGTACGAGGAAAAATCCAAACGGAAAAAACTTCAAACGGCCCAAGCCAGACAATCACTATGAATAATGGTTTTACAAAGTGAGACGTTAGTCTTATACAACGACTCGATCCCCATGAGACTTGATGCTCCTATGATCTTCTACCAATCTTCACAGTGCCCATGTGAAAAGTAACCTTCTTCCACAATACTCGTCTACAGAAGTCGCCTCTACGAATGCCTCGGTGTCCACCGATACGGCCTTGTGTCGTCTAGGATGTTGAACACGAAAGTAACCTTCTTTTCTTTTCCATCGTAAAACCAGCAACATTCAAGTGTTGAATAAACCCAACTTGGTGCAACAAAAATCTATAAACATATGATAATGATATCTTAGATCTTTGTAAACTCTAAGGATGTGTTTAAGCTTTGAAACCTCAGAAAAACTATTGCAGAAAAACTTATTGTTTGAAAACTGATTTCGTTCTGCACACCCTTCGAGAAAATTGGAACACACATCTATTTATAACAATTTTGAGGCAGTGGCAGATCTCGTTCGAGCGAGATTTTATGTTGTTCAAAGGACATTAGTTCTCGTTCAAACGACATCATATGCCGTTTGAACGACGTCGCCCAGATTAGAGTTTTAATGAATTCAACTTTGAAAAAAAGAGTTTTACTTAAAACCAACTCTTATCTAACTCTAATACGTCCATATCTGATTAAAACGAAGTTTAAACAAATAAAACACTTTTAAAAAAATTTTCTTTTAAAAAATAACATCCTTATTTTTATAAAATAAAATTCTGAGTTTCATTAACATTATGCATTCATACCTATGTGATTCGGAATGCAATTAAACCTTGAATAAGAGAAATTGCAACAATTAAATGTCGGCATTGCCGTATCGTCTTCAATTAATCTTCGACATGTCATAGTCTCGTAGTGATCGGACAATAAAAATCTACCTATGACTCAAACGTATTTTGTTCCGAGAATAAGTCAAAACTACAATAAGACTCAATTGGAAATTTGGTCCTTACAAGGAACCTTTGCAGCGAGACAAAGACGGGTGACCAAGATCCCATAAGGAAGGGATGGCCTAAGAGGGGACGTACCACTATTCAGAACAAATGCCATACCACCAAGAATAATAGTGGGAGGATCGATGATCATTCTAGTGCTAATAGCATGCATGAATCAACAAGTGTCAATAGATATTTGTGTGGAGTTGGTACATGAAATAAAAGACAAGCAAGTGACCCAAATAAGGACCCGGTAGTTAGGATGGAGATCAGTGTGATATAGAGTGACAGTCTTAGGCCGATAGGAATGGAAAAGGAACAAAAGTATATCATCATTGTGAATTCGTTCCTCCCCGGGCTGAGGGAAAGTAGCATTGAGTGCCTGAGGAATGCCCAGAATAGCGACTATAGTGTCGGGTGTCACAGTGATATCAACATCGCGAACGGAGGAGCGAATAACAACAGTGTGAGCTATTATGTGATGATAGAATTCCCGAACTACGTTGAGAAAATCAAATCATACATAGAGAAAAGAAGTTCCCACCCCATCCCGCAAACCACTCAAGAAGATATGTTAGAGAAAACCCAACGAGCATTAAGTCACGCTCCCTAACAATCGCTAGAATATGGAACCTTAGAGTACAATAGTGCTCGTAATCAACTCGGCTCACCCAATATAGAGAAGAATATATAGGACGACGTGCCTGGACGTCCCGTGCTTTAGACGATGGAGAAGAGGACTTTACAGGAGCCTCGTCTCGAGAAGAGCAGCATTTGCAATCACCATCCATAGAAAACACACAAGAAAAGGTAAGGCAAGATTGACTACTGGAAAGGAAGGGATAAAAGGGGATGAACAACACCCAACACATGCTCTAAGGACCTATCTCCGTTGAAAAACCAACCGACCATTGAGGTAAAACAAACCAGAAAATAAACAACACAACAAGATATATATAATCAGTTCTAACAAAAATTCAAGAGTGAGGTAGCACGAGTTTAGTAAAAAAAATTGAACAAATTTTGAAAAAGACTGAAATTTGGTAAAATGACACTCATGAAAGGGGAAGACAAAATATTTTTTGATTTAAAAAAAAAACAATTCAAGAAAATGCTCCCAAAACAAATACTGATATACACATATATATATATTTTTTCTTCCACGCCTCAATTTTGTTGTGTATATATACATGCTTTGTTTTGCATTTCCATATATATATTTATATATGTAACACTACAAAAAAATAAATAAGGAAAAGAAAAAAAATACAACAAAACAATGGTGAAACTCGTGATTAGAACCCCAACAGATGGAATGCAAACCTATAAAAAATCCTTTGTAAAACTAAACCTAGGCTGAGCAGGATTCGCAAGCACATAAGTGATAATCCAAAAAAATGTAGGCACAAGTGTTGCAAGAAATCCCAACAAATAAAAACCCCCACAAAATTACAAGAGAATAAAAATGGAGCCAAGGGGAGAAAAGCAGTGTAGATTCAATCGTTCAGAGGAAGAAGAGCAGAAAATGAGGAAAAGCGACGAAGAAAATCCCTAAAAAAATCCTAAACGTGAATTTTAAGTTCGTTGGAATGAAAAACAGTAGTTAGTTCGAGCAAAAATGAAGGTTTCGATGGAACAAAAGGAGAGTTCATTCGAACGAAGCCTCAATATCGTTCAAACAAGGTTCAAATGAGCTTCCAAAGAGAGAGGGCCTGATAAATAGTGGGGCCTCATTGGAAGGTCGTTAAAAGATCGTTCCAACGAAAACACTAACTCGTTCGAAGGAGGTGGTGATCTCGTTCTGACTAACATAATTTTTTTAAATTTTTTCCTCAAAAATTCAATACAAACCAGAAGCAAAAAAGGAAGAAACAAGCAAAAAAAATCCTAGAAAAAAATATGAACAAGAAGAAATATAAACAAAAACACATTGTGACATGACATAACCCAATAAGACACGGTAATGTAATGTATGGGTGTGAACCTAAAACACGGGAGAATAAATCCAAAAATTATGCTATAATGCACGATGACTAATGAACGCGCCAAAAAGTTAAGTACTCAAATCAACCTTAGTGACAAAAAAAAGGGAACTCACAAGAGGCCGACGCACTTACACATATATGCCAAAATCTTGATGATTCTCAACCCATTATAGTCAAAGAATGAAAGATGGAAATAAGAATAAAGTTATGCAAGCCCATTGATCTTCATCTAATCTCCCTCAACCACTCATGCATTTTTTATATAGAGATTTTTCTCATTTTATGATATGTGAGAAGTTTTTTCTGTTGTTGATTTTACTATAAAATGAAATCTCACTTTGGCCCTTAATAGCGTCATAAATATTTTTGCTTCAATCAAATGGGCTCTTGCTAATAGTGGCTTTTCATGCAACGAAGTATTTTCTTCGATCACAACCCGAGTCATTGCACACTCATACATAAACATCACATACACTAATCTCACGCAATGGTTCTTACATGCACAACATTATCAAGAGGACAATATGTAAATGATAGTAATGGGAGGAGAACATCTCATTTAGCGCATGCAAAGAACACTAACACTCGAGAGAGGTCATGAAAAGTGTGTGCAAAAAAGCTGATGATAAGATACCAACATAATGGACATAATCAGATACGAACATCGCGATGCCCGAAGGACATATTTAAGCACTATATTAGCGTAATTGAATCTAGCACACCATGATAAGATACCGAGAAATGGAGTGAAGGGTTGCTTCAAAGAGCGTAATCACGTTATATAAAAAACACAAAAACATGGAAAATCTTTTTGAAGTTTTTATAAATGAAAAAGACAAAAATATTTTAAATTTTTTTTTTATAAAAATATATACAAACATACACAATCTAGCTTAGGGAGATAAATAATATCACAAAGCACACACCCCAAACTAGATAACGAACCGAACTCAATCGATGGAAACAACACCAATAGATTTCCTAATATTTTCAAACCTAAGAGCATCTAGTGGTTTAGTGAAAAGATCTGAGAATCGAAGATCGATAGAAATAAAGCTTACGGATATGACTTTTTCTTTAACAAGGTCATAAATGAAATGCTCTCGTATCCTAATATGCTTTGTCCTAGAATGTTGGACCGAATTACAAGAAAGATGAATAACGCTCGCATTATCACAAAATATGGTCATGGTGCCTTGGTCTATCCCATAATCACCTAATATTTGTTTCACAATAGTTGAGTGCAATAATTCCCGACTGAAATATACTCGGCTTCAGTGGTTGATAAAGATATCGAATTTTGTTTCTTGCTCAACCACTAAACTAAAGCACTACCAAAATAGAAACACCCACCCGAGGTGCTTTTGTAACCATCTAAATCCCAAGGCCAAATGGTATCAGAATACGCTGATAAGTGATCATTGGTATCGAAAGAACACCATAGTCCATACTCTAAAGTACCACTCATATATTTGATAATCCTATTAAGCTCATGCAAGTGAGACTCTTTTGGGGATGCTTGATACCTAGCACACACACCTACACTAAATGCAATATCGGGATGACTAGTAGTTAGGTATAGAAGGCTACCTATCATACTCCTAAAGAGGGTTTGCTCAACGTTCTTTCCCAATATATCTTTACTAAGCTTAGTCGTAGAACTCATCGGTGTACGTGCATTTCTAGCAGTGTCTAAACCAAAATTATTTATTAGATCTCTCGCATATTTGGCTTGGGATATGAAAATCCCATCCTTTAATTGATGAACCTCAAGACCTAAGAAGAACGTAAGCTCACCTACCATATTCATCTCGAACTCACTAGTCGTCTCCTTCGTAAAATGGTGAGTATGTCGGTCACAAGTGGAATCGAAGACTATGTCGTCGACATAGACTTAAGCAACCAAAATGTCCCCTTTATCTAGACGTACGAGCAATGTCATATCAACTCCCCCTCTTTTGAAATCACGGTCCAGGAGATACGAAGTAAGCCTCTCATACCAAACTCGAGGAGCTTGCATCAATCCATATAGGGCTTTTTAAGATAAAAGATATGATCAAGAAATTTTAGGTCTTCAAATCCTTTCGGTTGTTCCATAAAAACCTCCTCCTGTGGAATGCCATTAAGGAAGGAACTCTTGACATCCATTTGATATAACATGAATTTTAGATGACATGCTATAACTCTACTTTTGAAACTTTTGATCACCTATTTATTTCAGGTCCAATTGCCCCAGTTGTTTGGAATCATTTTTTAAAAATGTTTGGTATCCACCTATCTTACTCCTAATTCCAATATATGCTGATGTAATCGTGGTTGAAAAATCCATCCCATGATTTCCTCCAAACTCTTCTGATAATCATGGGTGCAATCTTATGGGAGCTATGGAAATTCAAAAACTTATCTAGGTTTGAAGGTCTTGGTGTGGACTATAGAAAACTCGTTAATCAAGTATCTGAACTTGTTAGTTCCTGCCGCAGTAATCTGAAATTCAATTCAAAACCTTCCCAATTCTATTTTTCTTTTTACCACTTCAAGCTGATCATAATGAAGCTCAATCCTCTAAGTCTTGTTACTTCTAAGTGGAATAAGCCTAGGGTAGGAGAGGTCAAGCTTAATATTGTTGGTGCATCCACATGTAAGCTTAAACACTCAGGTTCACGAGGTATTCTAAGAGATATCAATGGGATTTTGATTCAAGCCTATTCAATCTATGAAAAGAATGCCCCTAATGCTTCAGCTGAATGTACTGCCATCATATCAGGTCTCCAATCTTGCTTAAGGCTTGATAAGCACCCAAAACTGTACATTTAATACCCCAAACAGAGGTACGTTAGTTGCTAATTCTCGACAATCTGGGTCTTATGTGCTTAAATATTTATCTTGTAGGTCAAATGTCCGTTTGCGGTGTCAAAAGCTATATATCAAGGCAAATGCACGTTAAATGGAGCTAATTCCCTCCCCCGTAACCAAACCCGAGCCTAAACCTAGCCCAAAGCATCACCCCAAGCCTGTGTGTGTTTAGTTTGTGTCTTTCTATATTTTTTATATTTTTAGTTTGAGTCATTTTTATTTTTAGGATTTATTTTTGATTTATTTAGGATTTCTAGGTTTTATTTTCTATTTTTATTTTATTAGTGTAATTTTATTTTATTTTGATTTTTATTAGTTTTTAGTTTTATTAGGATTAGTTTTTAGGATTTTATTAGATTTTATATTTTTTAGGACTTTAGTCTTCATTTAGATTTTAAGTTTTTCTTTCTTTTGTTTTATTTTAGTTTTTATATAAGCTTAGGATTTTATTTTTTAGTTTTAATATTTTTTATTTTTATTGTTTTTAGTTTGTTTTATTTTTAGTTAGATTTTATTTATTTTTATTTTTATTAATTTTAGTTGAGTCTTTTTATTATTTTAGTGGGTACAAATTAAACACACACACTTAAACTAAACTCCACTCACACCATATCTACCACACAACTTGCCTACACCATATCTCCTCATTCACCCTCACCCTAACAATTCTACACCTTCACCACACACAGACCCTGTCCCTGCCACAACCGGAGCTTACCCGCGACATGCCCCCCGACCACCTCCGGCCAACCCGATTCAACCCTGCCCGAGCTTCCGAAACCATGAACCCGAGACCTGCCCATTCCGAGATCTTCGTGTCCAACTCTCGACCTCACCCCCTTTACCCCGGTGAGAACCCGTCGGCGGTCCTCCTACCCGATCAACCCGCCATCCTACCTATCTCTCTAGGCGAACCCAAACCGCCGATCCAGCTGCGACCACCTAAGCCCAACCCAATGCTGCCACGAGTTCCGTCGGAACCCTCAAACTCGCAACCCAGGCGCCGGCGACCTCCAGCCGAAACCGTCCCCAACCAAACGGGTTTTACCCGATACCAACTCCTGGTCCAACCCGCAGCTCACCCAGAACCCGAACTCCTCTCCGACGGCGAGACCCCTGCGCAACCTTTTCGGCGACCTCCCAACCTCCAACCGATCCATAAACCCCGACCCAATCAACCCATGTCCATACCCATTTCACTCATTTGCAACCACCTCCATGACAAACCCATTTCACTCATTTCCCTTAAGCCAACACGATCACCTGCCAATACAAAACCAAAGCCAACACCAAGTAGAAAATCCATTTACCCCACATGCCTAATAAACCCACTTATCACCTTTTATCCAAAATACCCCTAACTACCACTTCTACCCCAATTTCCAAAACTACCTCTTTAACTAAATCAGATTTATTCCAATCCCCTCACCCACATGACCTCACACACCATTTCCATGCACATTAAACCTTCCCAAATATACCCCTTAGCCCCATGTGTGCCATGCATCTACTATAAAAAGAAGACTCAAGTCCCCATTTAAGATGATGTCATAGAAAATAGAGAGAGATAGTTAGAGTAGAAAATAAATTAGGTAGAGAAACATTTTGCAAATAATTTTAGTTTTATTTTTTTTAGAGATTTATGAGGAGAAATTTTGTATGAGGTTTAATTGAGTGATTATTTAGTTGCAAATCACTTGGATGCTCAATTGGAGGGATGTAAATTTCAAATTGGAGGATTGGAGTCAATTAAATTCAAGAGATTGGTTTGATTGTTCTTCTCTTTTCTCTTTTATATTAAATGCCTATTGATTATTTGATTATCATGCTTTGTATTATGTTAGGCTAAATCCCCTTTCAAAGTGTGGGGGGAAACCCTTATTTGATATTATTTGAATTTAATTAGTTTGATTACTTGAAAATTTCCTTTGAATATTAATTTTGATCTCTCACCCTTAAATTTACGCCTCGAGAGAGGGTAAATGATTTTCGAGAGAAAATTAAAATTCTAGTTATAATACTCATTTTAGATTAGAACTAGAGATAGGGGTTTCTTAAGTGGGGTATTATTACTTGAATTTCAACTCTATTTTTAGTTTCTTAGATTTACATAAATTTTAATCGATCGATCCTAGAGGGTGATTAATTAAAAAGAGTGTAGATCTATTTTTCTAGAGTTGTGGGGGGTTAAACTTAATTTTCTAAAAGGTTACTATTAAAATTACATTTACAACGAGAGTTGATTTGTAAGTTTGATATTAATTTGGGAGAATTCAATTAATCAAATTAATTAATTAGAATAGCTAAAATTTGTGGTGTAATCCCACTCCTTGATTGTTCTCACATTTATTTACCCCATTTATCTCATATTTTAGTGTTAGACTTTATTTTTCATTTTAGTAACTTTTTAGTTTGTAATTTGATATTTCATTTTAGTTTAGTGTTATTTCACATCCTCACCTTACCTAGTTGTTTTAATATTTGAAAAACCTAAAAAAAAAAATAGAAAAAGCAAAAGCCCAAAAAGAAAATAAAAATTGAATTACAATTGATTTTGTCTCTAGCTTACCCCCTAGATGTGGATTGATACCCTTACTTACCGCTACACTTGAGTTTAATATATTTTGTAGGTATTTTGAGGATTTTGATTAGAGGAGCTTTTCAAGCGACGAGGAAAAATACATCGAAAAATCTTTTCTATCAAATGGCGCCGTTGCCATTCTTAGGAGCGTGAAGCACTCGGAGCGGATTCAATTTTGTAGTTCATTTATTTCCTATATTTTGTTGCATTTTAGTACCATTTTTCTTAATTTTAGAAGCTTTGTATTTGGATTTTTATCATTGCTTGTATTGCGGTTCATAGAGACACCATTATTTTATTTTTCATTTTAAAAATTGTGATCATCAAAGAAAGCGTGATAGGGAAACCGGACAAGGTAGAGAGAGGGCGTCCAAGGAGAGGATTTTGAAGCCTCTCGATCTTGGGTCGGTAGGACTCCCGGGGATGACTGAGATAGGCGTAATCTCCTCCCGATCGACTCAAATTTTTCGGCACCCCATGGCGTAAAAATCATGGGAGGTATATTTCTCAAACCCTTGCGCCTCTTCTGTTAGCGAGTCAATTATTGTGTGTACTTGCGTGCTCTTACGTGATTTTATTCTAGCATTTATTTTCGAATGGTGTGATGAATTAATTGACTAAGACCTCCACCCAGTCACTCACGAGAAGAGATTTCATCACCCGACTCACTCGCTTACCATTGTGTGCTACCTTAGCCATCACTAAATTTAAAATCAATCAACTGGGTAGCCCACTAGGAGAAATTTTTTGCAAAGGCGATCACTCATATTATTCTGTGATTTTTTATCCCCCCCGAAATTAATTAAAATTTGACTACCCCTTTCACTAATTTTTTCAAGATAAAATTGGCTTTGTGCTAGTTAGGAAATTTTCTTGACTTGTGTGTGTGTCTAATTCTATTTTTCAGTGGTCGATTTTAATTAGTTCGTCCAACCAAGAGTCCATATTTTCCCCCACCTTTTCTTCCAAAAAAATCCAAAAATATTTTCTTCTATTATTTTTATAAAAAATCCAAAAATATTTTCTTTTTTTCATTAAAAAAAATAAATCCAAAAATATTTTCTTTCTTTCATTTTAGAAAAATCCAAAAAATATTTTCTTTCCTTTTGAAAAACTTTAATAATCAAAAAAATATTTCTCTCTTTCATGGCCGAAGAACGTCCTTTACGGAACTACTTTGGTCTTTTCCCATTGACACACGACACGTGTGAGAGTGATCCCGAGCCGTCTCTTTATAATATTTTTAGTGGTTTCACCTCTCCCACGAGTACCGTTGATACTCTTGCACCATCTATGCACACACCTCCTATTTCATCACCCTCGGTGTCAAGTGTCGACGTGTCGCGTACCTTATCGTGCACCCATTGTTCCTATGGCGATCACTTGTCCCATGAGTGTCCATACTTGTCATATCCCTATGAACCCACCATGGAGCATGTATATCCATATGACACTGTTCCGGAACCCACCTCGTCCTGCTATCTCAATGTATCTAATCTCGAATTGTGTGAGTACCCCAGTTATTCGTGGAGGTCTGATCACCCTCCCACGCAATACGAATCCCAACCCAATGTTGTGGATCCTCACACGTTCCAACAATTGTCATGGCAACCTTGCGCACCTGTTCACGATCAGTTCCCTCACGACGCACCCCATGAGTATCAACCATTTGTCCATCATGAAAGCGATCCTTTCGTGTATGATGAACTTGGCCCCACTCCACACACTTCATATGAGTATTCTCCACATCCTAGTGAGTTGTGTCCACCTCCACCAGCACCACCCGTCACTCCACCACCATCATCCACATCCACTCTCGAAAGCCTCTTGCAAAAGTTCATAATCGAGCGATATCAAGCTACTCAAATTCAAAATCAAGCTCTCCAAAGGCTTGAACAACGCCTAAATGAATTAGAGTGTGAGCGAGATCGAGACATTCCCATGGATCCACCCATCATTACAACCGAGTGTGATGATGATGTGTCCTCTTGCACACGAATTTTGAGTGTGACAAACCCTACCACCCCGAGAATCTTGAAGTTGAGACCATCCCATGGTTCGGGTCCCAAGTCGACAATTATGTTGACTTACCTTTCGATAGTGAGCCTGATCCAATTCCACCATGTCCACCTGAACCCCACCTTGAGGTTTCCAGTACCATATTATCAAAAAATATGCCTGAGTTTTTACCTTATGCCCCAATTGCATATGTCTCTGACATGCCCATATCTTTTAGGTTAGCTCCGGCTACGAGTGCTCACCATTTTCCCGAGATAGAATCCGTGATTGTTCCTAACTATCCGGATATGGATGATATCCCCCCCATGCATGTCTCCCTTTGAGCCTGATATTTCTAGTGATTCCCTTATCTTAGATCTTGGCGCCTCCTCTTACCCACCCACCACATTCCCCGATGCTACTCTTATGGAGAAGTTGACCACTCCATCTTTAGAAACCACACTACCTGGTGATTATTCATTTACTCCTCCCAATGAGTGTGTGTCTCCCACGCTTGAGTTGGATCATCTTCCTCCACCATTTATCCCACCCGACCCACCCATTTTCCCTTTCACCCCACCACCTAGTTTGGATCTTGATTTTACACATTTCAAGTTTCCATATACATTTTTAGATCCTCACCTGAAACCATCCCCCACCCATGAGAGTATTTGTGGTGATACTCTCTACTTTCGTGACATCGTGCTTGTTATTCCATGTACACCACTTCCTGATGGTGTTGATTCTTCTCAATAGCTCCCTGGCATGTCACGGCGCGACCATTATCATCGCCCATTCATAGAACGGTCGTGTGATTTCTCTGAGGCCCAACCCATTCCACTTACCAGACCATATTACCTCCCTCATCAACTTGAGCACCATGCTTACAGGGCCATAGTTGCCCTCACCTTCCGGATCAATAAGGCCCGTGACTGATGCCTATTCACCCTCACCCTTACCCTAATCCCCTCCCGCCCATGGTCCACTGATGCTTTGCATCGCGTGATGCACTTTGCCATACAGGTGCATTGACCACTTTAGCATATTTCCAGCAAGACTGACGCTTCAGTCTTGTTTGGGGGTGATTATCATCACCCAATTTTTCTGCCGCCCTGCGCTTTCCTTGATCCGATCCTTAGAGTGAGATTCCATCAGTCTGGCTGAAGACATTAAACTTAGCGCTACCGGGAGCAGCCCTCGATTTCTTACACGAGTCTCATCCTGTTTGGGGGTGGTGTTTCACATCACCCAATGCTTTACCATCTTATAGAATTGTTCAAATTTTGTTATCTTATCACTTCTTCAGGTTTATTCTTGGCTATATTTGTCCACTTCATTAGCAGTTCATTCTGCTAATCTCTTTCCTACCTTATGCTCTCAATTTTAAAAATCATTTACTTAACATCGAGGACGATGTTCCTTTTTGTTTGGGGGTGGGGAATTTTATCAAAATTGTACCTCTTTTGAAAAAAAAATTGAACCTAATTTTTAAAATTTCGTGCAGTTTCTTTCATCTCACTCATTGATGTGAACTTTCAATCATCCAGCTTTCAAAAGTTTAGGAATCAAGCTAGAGAATATTTTTTCTAATAGCTTATGTAATACATAACAAGGCATGTTGCACCATGAATTTCTAGACTCAACAAAATTTGCGCACTTATCACGTCAATACGATTTAGAGTTGAGGAGTACTACAATTCTAAAGAGAACCTTAAGGATCACTAGTAGAGACTTTAGCTTGTGAGATTCGTGCCTTTCACCCTTTTAGAATGTTTTACGCAATCTCTGAGTCACAAGTTGATTCAACTTCCTTTGGGTCCGCACTAAATCGTTGTATGATCTCATTATTCTTCATTAAAAAATTTTGAGTTGATCCCTGAGAACGACATCACTTTCGAGTTGTAAGAAACATGTGTCTTGAAATTTGTCCCGATCACCACACTTTCATCCATACACTCACCCCTTTTTCATACCATTTCTCATTTATTTCACCCATTACCTTACCATATTCTCACATATTTCTCCACATCATCATCTATCATTGCCATATCATCTTTAATTTTCAAATAAAAGAGTGTTTGTTCCAAATGTTAAATGTCTTCAGTGTTGGTTTGAAAAGAGAGAGAAAAAACGAAACAAAAAAAAAAAGGAGAAGAAAAAGAAAAAGAAAAAAAAAAAATAGCAAAAATAGAAGAAAAAAGGGAGAAAAAGAAAAGAAAAATCGAAAAAAAGAGGGAGAATGAGAGAAAAGAAAAGAAAGAGAGTTTGTAGTTAGTAATAAAGACATTTGTGCCTAAAGTATACACACTCTTCTTTCGCATCCATTTCGCATCCATCTTTTACCCATCGCATATCCATCACTCATCCTTCATCCATCACCATTCTATTCCATCCTACCTTATACCCTCTTTCCTATTTAATTTTCCCCTCACCCTTAAACATCCATATTTCCCCTAGGTGTTCGGGCAAATGAAAGTCAACATGGTGAATAACTCGACATTCTCACTGTAGTGATTAGCATTTCTTTCATGAGATCATTTTTCTTTCTAATTGTTCTTTCTTTCTTATGTGTATGTGAGACGTTTGAACTTTGTTACATTCTCACCTCCTCACACATAAGAGCGATACACTTACCCTAATCTCGAGAGTTCGTTTGAGAGAGATATATTCGTGAGATTTGAAGTTGAAGCGTCGATTCTGAAAAGGGAATCTAGGAATTACTTTTATGATACTTGAACCGTTTTGACTGATTCACATACACGCGTTGAGTTATAGGAAGGATGTGCCTTAAGTATTTACTTAGATAAATTTTATGAAATTCTAGCTTGTATTTCTGAAATCATTTCTCTCATGATGGATTGTGCGATTATTCTACGTCTAATAAGAGATTGACTGCCTTTTGCAAATACGAATTTTGTGGGTATATTCCCTGCAAACCCTCACGAGACACAACTCGTCCTGTAGGGCAACCTATAGGTTTAAAGGCTTGTTGCACATGCTAAGTGCAATCGCAAGTGCCTGCGAAAGTGGTATACTTTTGGTTTATTATCTTTCTCTTTCTCTCTATCTTATTGCTCGAGGACTAGCAACGCTCTGTTTGGGGGTGGTGTGATAAGCACCAAAAACTGTACATTTTATACCTCGAATAGACGCACTTTAGTTGCTAATTCTCGGCAATATGGGTCTTATGTGCTTAAATGTTTATCTTGTAGGTCAAATGTCCATTTGCGGTGTCAAATGCTATATATCAAGGCAAATGCACGTTAAATGGAGCTAATTCCCTCCCCCGTAACCAAACCCGAGCCTAAATCTAGTCCAAAGCATCACCCTAAGCCTGTGTGTGTTTAGTTTGTGTCTTTCTATATCTTTTATATTTTTAGTTTGAGTCATTTTTATTTTTAGGATTTATTTTTGATTTATTTAGGATTTCTAGGTTTTATTTTCTAATTTTATTTTATTAGTGTAATTTTATTTTATTTTGATTTTGATTAGTTTTTAGTTTTATTAGGATTAGTTTTTAGGAGTTTATTAGATTTTATATTTTTTAGGACTTTAGTTTTCATTTAGATTTTAAGTTTTTATTTCTTTTGTTTTATTTTAGTTTTTATATAAGCTTATGATTTTATTTTTTAGTTTTAATATTTTTTATTTTTATTGTTTTTAGTTTGTTTTATTTTTAGTTAGATTTTATTTTTTTTAATTTTTATTTTTACTAATTTTAGTTGAGTCTTTTTATTATTTTAGTTGGGTACAAATTAAACACACACACTTAAACTAAACTCCACTCACACCATATCTACCACACACCTTACCTACACCATATCTCCTCATCACCCTCACCCTAACAATTCTACACCTTCACCACACACAGACCCTGCCCCTGCCACAACCGGAGCTTACCCGCGACATGCCCACTGACCACCTCCGGCCAACTCGATTTAACCCCGCCGGAGCTTTCGAAACCATGAACCCGAGACCTGCCCATTCCGAGATCTCCGTGTCTAACTCTTGACCTCACCCCCTTTACCCCGGAGGGAACCTGTCGACGATCCTCCTACCCGATCAACCCGCAATCCTACCTCCCTCTTTAGGCGAACCCAAACCGCCGACCCAGCTGCGACCACCAAAGCCTAACCCAACGCCGCCATGAGCTTCGCCGGAATCCTCAAACTCGCAACCCAAGCGCCGACGACCTATGACCGAAACCGTCACCAACCAAACGGGTTTTACCCGATACCAACTCTTGGACCAACCCGCATCTCACCCAGAACCCGAACTCCTCTCCGGCGGCGAGACCCCTTCGCAACCTCTCCGACGACCTCCCAACCTCCAACCGATCCATAAACCCCGACCCAATCAACCCATGCCCATACCCATTTCACTCATTTGCAACCACCTCCATGCCAAACCCATTTCACTCATTTCCCTTAAGCCAACACGATCACCTGCCAATACAAAATCAAAGCAAACACGAAGTCAAAAACCCATTTACCCCACATGCCTAATAAACCAACTTATCACCTTTTACCCAAAATACCCCCAACTACCACTTCTACCCCAATTTTCAAAACTACCCCTTTAACTAAATCAGATTTATTCCAGTCCCCTCACCCACATGACCTCACACACCATTTCCATGCACATAAAACCTTCCCAAAAATACCCCTTAGCCCCATGTGTGCCATGCATCTACTATAAAAAGAAGACTCAAGTCCCCATTTGAGATGATATCATAGAAAATAGAGAGAGATAGTTAGAGTAGAAAATAAATTAGGTAGAGAAACATTTTGTAAATAGTTTTAGTTTTATTTTTTTTAGAGATTTGTGAGGAGAAATTTTGTATGAGATTTAATTGAGTGATTATTTAATTGCAAATCACTTGGATGCTCAATTGGAGGGATGTAAATTTCAAATTGGAGGATTGGAGTCAATTAAATTCAAGAGATTGGTTTGATTGTTCTTCTCTTTTCTCTTTTATATTAAATGCCTATTGATTATTTGATTATCATGCTTTGTATTATGTTAGGATAAATCCCCTTTCAAAGTGTGGGGGGAACCCTTATTTGATGTTATTTGAATTTAATTAGTTTGATTACTTGAAAATTTCCTTTGAATATTAATTTTGATCCCTCACCCTTAAATTTACGCCTCGAGAGAGGGTACATGATTTTCGAGAGAAAATCAAAATTCTAGTTATAATACTCAATTTAGATTCGAACTAGAGATAGGGGTTTCTTAAGTGGGGTATTATTACTTGAATTTCAACTCTATTTTTATTTTCTAAGATTTACATAAATTTTAATCGATCGATCCCAGCAGGTGATTAATTAAAAGGAGTGTAGATCTATTTTTCTAGAGTTATGGGGGGTTAAACTTAATTTTCTAAAAGGTTACTATTAAAATTACATCTGCAACTAGAGTTGATTTGTAAGTTTGATATTAATTTGGGAGAATTCAATTAATCAAATTAATTAATTAGAATAGCTAAAATTTGTGGTGTAATCCCACTCCTTGATTGTTCTCACATTTATTTACCTCATTTATCTCATATTTTAGTGTTAGACTTTATTTTTCATTTTAGTAACTTTTTAGTTTGTAATTTGATATTTCATTTTAGTTTTGTGTTATTTCACATCCTCACCTCACCTACTTGTTTTAATATTTGAAAAAGCTAAAATAAATAGAAAAAGCAAAAGCCCAAAAAGAAAATAAAAATTGAATTACAATTGATTTTGTCTCTAGATTACCCCCTAGATGTGGATTGATACCCTTACTTACCGCTACACTTGAGTTTGATATATTTTGTAGGTATTTTGAGGATTTTAATTAGAGGAGCTTTTCAAGCGATGACGAAAAATACACCGAAAAGTCTTTTCTATCAAATCTCTAAATTCCTCCAGTTATTGTTAAAACTGATAATAATTTGCCTTTTGACATTCTCAAAGGTCATATAAAGAAACCACATTGGCACCTTATAAAGTCTATCAAAGTTATTAGATATGTTCAAATTAAAATCTTTACTTTTTTCCCCAAATTCGGAGAGTTTCGAACTCAGTAGCTACCAGTCTTGCCACATGTGGATACCACTCTCAATGCTTTACCTGTTTCACCAATGTTCAAGTTCTCCCTTTAAAGTCTAAAGGGCAATATAAGATGGATCTCTTGGGGTTCAAATCCTTTATAGTTCTTCATTAATTGTTCTTATTCTTTTCTCCATTTTATTTATCTCTATCTCTTGTAAGTCCATCTTGCTAGGGCTGTTCTACCAACATTTATAATAAATTTGGGGATCCTACCCTCTTCCTAAAAAATAAGATGACATGCAATGTTTAGGAAAAAGTGAACAAACTCTAGCCTATCAACAAGAGAAAATGTCTCATCAAAATCGACTCCCTCCATTTGAGTGTAACCTTGAGCAACCAACCTCGCCTTGTTATGAACCATGATACCATGATCATCCATATTATTCATATAAAACCATTTGGTACCAATGACGTTTGTGTCTCTAGATCAGGGGACCAATTACCAGACATCATTCTTTTTAAATTGAAGTAACTCTTCCTGCATGCTATTAATCCAGTGTTCCTCCTTGAGTGCTTCTTTTATGTTCTTGGGCTCGATTTGAGTAGTATAGAAAAATGGATAACCTCATTTTCTAATTGAGCACGAGTCTTGATAACTTGATTTAGATATCCAATAATTTTCATAGTGTCATGATTTTTTCTAACTTAAAATGGTGGATCCTCTTTGTCAAGAGTGGGATCCACCACATAACTGTGAGAAATGATAAGATCATCACTAGGGGATGGATCATTCTCAAAAGTGAGGTCATCATTGATAAATATTGCAGGATCATCATCTTTAATAGTGACATTTATTGATTCCATGATTTTGGAGCTTTTAAGGTTGTA
This sequence comes from Sambucus nigra, assembly GCA_949130495.1. NCBI lineage: Eukaryota > Viridiplantae > Streptophyta > Magnoliopsida > Dipsacales > Adoxaceae > Sambucus > Sambucus nigra. Next base: position 281,844,210 of record OX422213.1, on the reverse strand, counting down.
CACCTTATAGGCTCGATTATACGATGACTAACCTAAAAATATTCCCTCGTCATTTCTAGAGTCAAGCTTTACTAAGTGCTTTCTATTGCAAAGAATGTAGAAAGGACTCCCAAAGACAGGGGAATAAGATAGGTTGGTCTTGTTCCCAGTCCACAATTCATATAACATTTTAGTGGCGCGTGGATGGAGATTACACGGTTCACCGTGTGACAAGCAGTGTTAATCGCTTCAGCCCAAAAATGCCTAGGCACATTTCGACCAAGGAGCATAGATATTTCCATCTATTGAATGGTTCTATTCTTTCTCTCAATATTGCAGTTTTATTGAAGTGTGCCTACCGCTGAAAATTCATATTTGATGCTTAACTCATCACAAAACTCTCCAACACCGGCATAAATGAATTTCATGATATTATCACTTGTAATTCGCTTGATTGTGATACTACATTAATTCTATAAAACATGGCATTTTGTTATAAGAAACTCAACAACATCCAATTTTTCCATAAGGAATCCCACAATAGAATACCTACAAAAGTCATCTACCATCACTAAGATATACCATTTACCAACTAGGCTCTCCATACGCATTGGACCCATAAGATCCATGTTTATCAACTCTAATACATGAGAGGCAGTAATATCATTTAACTTCTTATATGGACTCTTGACTTGCTTTCCATGTTGGCACTAACCACAAACCAAAAAAGGTTATTTTTCAAAAGATGGTAAGCCCCGGACTAGGCCTTTCCTCACAAGATGATTGATATACCTATAGTTCACATGACCTAGTCTTTGGTGCCAAAGATTGATAGGGTGACCCTAGAACTATTGAATACAAATGAGGATGTAGGAATGACATAACATTTATCGGATGTCCTCACACCTTGCAGTACAATCTTATCCGAATCATTATAGAGACATCATTATGATTGGTTAAACTTAATAGCAAGATTTTGTCACATAATTGGCTTAAGATTATCAAGTTTGATTTTAATCCATCAAAATAAAGCGCGTTGTCTATCATTGGGAACCCATAATTATCAATAGTGCCCCGTCCCAACATGCTAAATCGACTTCCATCACCTAAAATAACTTCACCTTCCTTATGATCCTCAAGTTTGGTTAGAAGAGATTTGTCACCTTGAATATTCCTTGAGCATCCATTATTAAAATACCATTGAGAGGTATTATTAACTTTGAGTGCAATATAAACAACGAGAAATTTTGTGTTATTTTCTTTCAGAACCCAAGTAGGATTATAACACGAGGGCGTTATCTTCCCTTTTCTCTTTTTATTATTGTTCCTAGCATTCGGATTGAATGAGTTTCCACGAGGAGTAGACAACCTTTGTAGCTCTTCCATTAAACCTTTTGAAGTATGAACAAAGTATTCAACATGTTCTCTCAATCTAGCTGGTGGCTATAGTGGAGTGTGGGAGTACGAGGATGAGAATCCCTCTCAAGCTTGTAAAAAATGTCTCTAAGATGACCCGTTATTTTGTAATAGGTACAAACATAGGGTTTAGCGAATTTCATCTTCTCGATTTGCTTTGTAGGGTTCCCCTTTAGTGGGTTTTATTTAAGAGTGTTTGTTTTAAAAAAAATGGACTCGGATTTAGACTTGGAAGATTCACCCTCATCATAGCCTATACCCCTTCTCTTGTTATAGCCATTCTCCTTATACCTGAGGATAGGTTCAGAAAAAAACTTCCCCATTCTGCTGGAGTTATCCTCAAGAGTGAATTTTACCTAATGAGAAGCCTCAAGAACTTTCTTCAGAATGATAATATTGACTTCAAGCTTATCACGAACTTCCAAAGAATCACGAAGATCATTAGAAGGTATTATGACTTTGGAAATGAATTCATCTCTCTCTCTTTTTCCACCGAGATAAGTTTCTCAAACAAAGAAACTTTATTCGCCTCGAGTTGACTCACCAATGTCTCAATTTCTTTCAATGGAAACAACTCCTTTCTAAGTGTTAACACCTCAATAGTCAACTTTGTATTCCTCTTTTTATTTTTTAAGTACATGCTGTAGAGCTTGGAATAGATGGATTGAAGATCACCTTCATCACCATCTCCATCACTAAAATCATTATCATTTTCACTGTCTTGGGAAGTTATAAACCTAGAGTCAATCATGCAGAAGATTATCATCATTAGAATGAGACATGCTGGAGTTACTGGCATGACTAGTAGTGAATGCAGTGAAGTTTCGTCCAGGAGTAAAATAGTTAAATGAATCATTTGACTCAACATTATTGTTGCTAAGAGTGGCATTGTAAACATCATTATTTTTTTGCCCCGTCTCTTAAGCTTTGTGGGACATTCAAACGCTTTGTGATCGAGACCATCACACTCATAACATCTCTAAGAATAATCCTTCTTAGAGTTATCCTTCTTATTTTTTTCACAATCACGATCATTAAAATTCTTTCCTGCCTTATTATATTTTTTTTCTCTATTTTTTGTTTATCAAATTTTGAATTTTGTTTCTTAAACTTGCGATTTTTTTTGAGTTTTTTAGCGAATAAGGCCATGTCATCGGGATCTAAGTCAGACTCATTATATCCAAATGTCTCCTCCTTCTGATCTTTTAAGGTGATGCTCTTGTCTTTCTTCTTCGTGTTTTGACTAAACATGTCGAGTTTGTAGGTCACCAAAAAACTCTTTTTATTTCATATTGTTGGTGTTTCCCAGAGAATCTAAGACAGTGACTTTTGGGTTAAACCTTTTAGTAAGTACCTTAAGATTTTCTTTACAACTCGAGCTTAGAGAATTCTTTTTCCCAAATTTAGTGAAGAGTTTACAATGTTTGAGAAATGAGCATAAAACTCATGAAACGTTTCACTCTCACTCATACATATGGTTTTGGGCAGTTATATTTTGAAGCTTTCACGGAATTTTTTCCTTTATACATAAGCAAGAGTGTGTCCCAAGCCTCCTTAGACGTTCAAACATCATTATTCGGCGGAACTCCTCAGGCGAGACATCACTGGACAAAGCATTGGGACCAAGGGAATTATAGTTACATAGTTGATGCTTGTCCTCACTCTAACTGTTAACCGGTTTAGGGGCAATACGCTCTCCTATAATTGTTGTTGGTGGAGTTCATCCTCCAACTACCGCTATCCACACTTTCTCATCTATCAACTTAAGAGCATCTTTCATACGAGCTTTCCAATATGCATAATTTGATCCATTAAACAACGATAACCTACTTATTGACTCCATTTAAAATTTCCCAGAAAAATATGCCTAAATAATTTGTAGAGACCCGTTTGGATACCAATTGAAAGTCCTATTTTTTATTAACAAATCAATAAATTAACAAGATACCAGAATGCCAAATAACTGTCTTAATGATCAATAAGCAAATTATTGGTAATAATTACCAATAATTGTTGTGAATTTGCTTATTGATCATTACTTGACTTATCTTGCATGCAAACTTAGTAATTAAGTTAATCAAGATTAAAATTGGTAATAATTTGGCACACCTATTTAAAATGGTTTTATTGATTCGTACTTGTTGTGAATACCAGTTTCAGGGATCAGTTTGTTTAAGAATTTTGCCAAAACATTTTTTCATTTTAGAAGAATTTTTTTTTCGAAGTTGTGTCCCTAAACACTGTTTTAATTCACAAAATCATCTTTGAATATTATTCTTGTGAATTAGTTTAGAACCCTAGAAAATTTTGTATCTCTTGTAATCACCTTGGTGGAGAGGATCTCTATTGCCTGACTTGTGATACCTGCGAGGATTCACTGTTAAAGACGAAGGCTGAGGCTTATTCGAAGGACTATGGTCATGTCACTCTTGCGAGTGTCATGGTTGTTCCTTAGATATTTTCAAAGAATAACATGTTATGCTTCTGGGGGATCAAGTAGTCTGTAAGTCGACTCTCTTATAAATTTATAAGTGAATAAAGATTTTCCCCTTTTTTTCCCTAAATCTTGGCCTGAGTTATTTACATGACTTGATTTATCTGTTTCATCCCATGGTTACTTGCTTTGGATAAACAAGATAAAATCGATTTAAATGTCGCTTCCACATATTTAAAATTGGTGTAACAATTTTTTTGTTAAAATCATCCTTTGCGAGTGTTCTTGCACTTAAAAGTGGTATCAGAGCTTTTTAAGCGATCTTGCCTTCTTAAATTGGTATCAGAGCGGGTTGCACTAATTTATTATGTTTGATCTTGTTTACCTTCTTTTTAGGTGATTGAGTTTTCATCGCTCCTGTGCTTATTTTTACTCTTGATGAATTCTCCTTGTTTTGACGATATAAATAGTTTGAATTTGAAGTTTGCGAAAAGAATTAAAGTTTTAGAAAAAGAAAATTGTCACTTTAAATCCGCTATGGATCTTTTGCCTACGGTTCAAAATCAAAGTGATTTTCATCGTGAGAAATTTCTTGCTTTGGACCATGAATTTGTTGTTTTAAAATTGTCTAAAAAGGAGGGTGATGTTAGAGTCCTATTTTTAAAAAAATAATGGGAGGCCTTTAAAAATTCTAGGGTTTGTGTTTGTACTAAAGAGGATAAAAATATTTTAATCAATGATTTTAAGGCACGTGAGAAGACTCATAGGAAAAAGTTTTCTTTTATTGAGGGGGAGCGTGATAACCTTCTAGGAATGATTGAATATATGAATAAGGAGTTCCTAGAATTGGAAGAGTATAATTCTTTGCTTGAGTAAAAAATTTTGAAGTTTAAAAATGATTTAAAGGACTCGAGTAGTTTGTGTAGTGATGGTAATGGCTCATCATGTTCTAATACTTCCTTTGTCAAAGCCAAGACCATTGTTTGTGTTAAAGGGTCAACCAATTACAAGGACGTTAGAAAAGGTCAACCCATATGTAACATTCCTCCCGTTTACACATGTTCGCATTGTGGTAGGAAAGGTCACCTTAGGCATTTTTATTTTGATCTTCGAAGGAGTCCTAGGAATTTGAAGTCTAATGTTCTCGAAACCCGTCACGTTAGATACACATCGATTTGGGTTAGTAAATCACTTTTAGCAACACTAGATGGTAGACTAGTTGATTTTTGTTTGCTTGCACTTGATTCTTCTCTTGCTATATCTTATAAATGATTGTGTTTGCATGCTTGTCATACGCTAGTTGTGCTTCTTGATATATTCTTGCTAGTGTTATGACATATGTGCTTTTTATATTATATTTTTCTTTGTTGAGTCGTATTTGAAAAATACAAAATGATTTTTGATTTTATAGATTTTTTGAAAACTACACATTTGACGTGGCATATTGGTGTGTTTGAATCCAATTCATTACGCAATTTTCATGTGGATAGGACATTTGGTTATGGCTTTGGATACTTAAATTAATCTTAACCATGTTTATAGAGTTGTTTCGAACTTGACGTGCTTTATGGATTCGACTTTGTATATGCCTATATACACACACATACTAGAGATTATTGGATTTTGACTTCCTGGTGTATATTTGAGCTTGGTGATATCTTCTGCTATCAATCTTGTCATATACATATTCATTTGACTATGGAGGATTTGTGCATGTAAGAACCATTGTCCGTGAGAATTTATTTAATATTGAAAAAATGATGAGTGGACGGGAAAGGGATGGGAGTGAATAATAATCATGTCATGAAAGCCACCGTTTAAAAGAACCTGAGAAAAAATTAAGGTAATAAAAAGAATAATATGCCAAAAATGGGCCAATTTGTTCACTTTGATATATTCATTCAAAAGAAAAGATTTATTTTGAGGGAGTTTGGATGGAAATATCAACGGGATTGCACAATGACAATGTTTCCTAGTTAAGCTTATTTTGTCATGACGCTATTGATTTGTAGAATCATTAAAATTCTAGGCTTGTGTGCATTGTGTTTGTTTTGTTCATTAAGTTCAACTTTATTTATCACTTAAGGCTAAAGCTTAGTTTGATAAAGTTTAGAGGTCAATTAGAACGTCTTGAACATATTTGAGTGTCTGGGTTGTAATTCTTTTGTTTCTAGTTTACACCCATTCATTCCATTCCACACGTTTGGACACATCGAAACTATGTTAGTGTGTATGACTTATATGTTTTGTGTTGTGTTTTGTGGTCGTTTATACCTATATATGTATGCCGAATTTTCTTTGATATATTTTGCATATATTATATATGGTATGTTTGTTGTATTTGTGAAATTGGTATTGTTTTGGAAAAATTGAAACTTTTCAAAAATAGTTGGTTGTGTTTGCCTTTGTGATGATCATTACACATGCTTGATTTACATCGTCTGTGATGTTATCTTTTCTTTGATGTGATGCTCCGTATTTCATGTTTGTTATTTCTACTTCTTTTTATATTTGTCTATTTCGATAAAAACAAAAGGGGAAAACAAATTAAAATGGAGTTTTTGATGAGTTTGAATTATGGGGGAGAATTTATTTATGATTTACTTTGTTTCAAACTCGATGTGTCACGAAGATATATATTTTTTGTCTTATGTGTGTAGGTAACAATTTGCAGATTTCAATACACACGGATGACGACAAAGTTTTTTAAAGGGAAAAAGTTGAAGTTTAAAGACAAAGAAACTTATGCCGTTCCGTTCTAGGGTTGGGAATGGTGTAAGTACATTTTTTAATTTGTAATAGAAGATTTTGATGTTCGATCATTTTTTTTTGTTTTGTACTAGAATAGACAAAGGGGGATATTTGTAAGAACATTTTTCGAACATTGTTCATATCATACCGTTATGCTAGTTTGGCGTATCCCGTTACAAATCGTCACACACAAAGAAAATGAACCAAACTCAAGCATCTCTAAGTTGGAAGACTTACCGACATTCCTAAAGGTATAAACGGTTTAGAGTTTGAATTAATTCATAGAATTATATCTGGGATGTTTACTTTTTATCAAAAAGACGAACATGGATTTTTACTTTTTGAAAATATGTTTTTGGAAGACCTGTAGCCGGAGTTAAAAAAAAAAATATTTTGATGTTTAGGTCGTTCAAATGACATTGCATCTCGCACGATGTCTCGTTCGAGCGACATCATCATCTCATTCGAGCGATGTCGCCGACACAAGTATGTTTTAAGTACCTGTTTCGTGGAGCAGTTTATTTAAGAATTTTGCCAACACGTTTTTGCATATCAAAAGCAAAATTTCTTCAAACTTTTGTGTTCCTAAACATTATTTTAATTCACAAAAATCATCCTTGAATATTAATCTTGTGAATTAGTTTAGAACCCCAGAAATTTTTGTATCTCTTGCATACACCTTGGTGGAGAGGATCTTCATTGCTGACTTGTGATATCTGCGGAGATTCACTACTGAAGACGAAGTTTGAGGATAATTTGAAGGACTGCAATCATGTGACTCTTGCGAGCGTCATAGTTGTTCCATAGAGATTTTTAAAAAATAACGTGTTATGCTTGTGGGGGATCAAGTAGTCTTTAAGTCGACTCTCTTGTAAATTTCTAAGTGAATAAAGGTTTTTCCCTTTGGGATTTTTTCCTGTATCTTGGCTTGAGTTATTTGCGTGGTTTGATTTATTTGTTTTATCATATAGTTGCATGCTTAGGATAAATAGGATAAAATCGGTTTAAATGTCTCTTCCGCATATTTAAAATTGGTATAGCAATTTTTGTTGAAATCAGCCTTTGTGAGTGTTCTCACACTTACCCCGTGAGAAAAAGTCAAAAACCATTTTCTTAAAAAATGTGAAGTTCGTTCGAACAAGGATGCATGTTCGTTCGAACTAATTTGTATGCCTCGTTTAAATGAGGTCAAAGTTCATTTAACCGAACATGGATTTTTGTTCTAACTACCTTCCAACGAGTGGTATCTTGATAAACACGGGTTACTCGTTTGAATTTCATTTGAAGGACGATAGAACGAGAATAACTTCTCGTTGGATCCCTTGTTCGAACGAGAATGAATTTTTGTTAGAATGAGAAGGCCATTTCATTAGAACAACTAAAATAAAAATATTTTTTCTTAAAAACATTTCGATCATAAAATACCATATACCTTTGATCTCAAGAAATGTGTAGCGGGTCCAATCTTGTAGCACCAAGTTTAATCGCGTGTGAGTCTCGGTTCATAGGCTTGAGTAATAGATATATGCCAATTCTAACCCTACGTGTTTTGACCAATGGAATAAGCCAATACGTACATAAGACTCAATTAGTAAATTTCCTTTACATTATTATTTCCCTAAACTATGTGAATCGAGTGCCTTCGTTGGTACCTCGCTGCTGCAAATCATTTCTTCACTAATGTAAAGATGTGCTTCGCTCGTCGAGATACTTCCCATAGATTTTCCCCAGTTTTTCCAAAGTTTCCTCGCGACTTCCATTGTTGGTCATTTACTACATCAATAAATCCTATCTCATCACCGATAAGAAGTTTCGTGGTCGCGCCTGTAACTTGCAAGTTAGATATATTTAAAATACCTTTTAGGAAAAAGTGCAAGTTTTTTAGTAGTAAATCTTCTATAGTATCAAGTTCGCTGATCCCCTTGTGATGTCATTTGTCACTTGCCTTAAGCTTGTATTCCGCACTTGGAAGAGCTTAGGTTAAATGGATGTTTGACTTCACAATATACATAAATTTTGTCAAAAAATCTGAATAAAAATTATTAAAAAAATATTTCTGAGAGCAAATACACTTGATCAAGAGGAAATTTTTTAAAAGATTTATTTTTGAGTTTAATTTCTCTAGAGAGTTAAATTATTTTTTATATTATCCATATTCCTTTTTGTGTTCTTAAAGTTTTGATTTTCAAACTTTGATCACAAGTTATATTGAAATTTAAAATCTTCTACCTTTGTTCTTGAGCTAAAATAGTAGTATTCTTTTTCTTGAAGACTTATGTGAATACTTTAAAAAACATTCCCAGGTTTGAGCGAGCCAAAATTATTTTAAACACTTTCAAAACATTAAAAAAAATAACATCTTAGAAAGTTTCAACCAAGCATTGGTGGCTTCTCGACAAATTTAGTCTTTTACTTCATGAGAATTTTAATTCATGGCGTAGCTTCGAAAAAAATGGACGACTCCAAAATGAATTGCAGTTATATAACATTCTCTAGATATTGGCGTTCTACTCGGAGAATATGGCGGGAAAGACTTTATAGTATATCATTGAATTGTGTGATTGTAAGTCATTGTCTTCTAGTTGTAATACTCTACCATATTACATTTGTCATTCCATTGATCCGATGTTTTTTCCCATTGTCGAATTTTCCTCATATGACTTGGTTTTTTGTGTTTGTTTGTCTTATTTACACATTTAGATATACTCACTAAAATGAAGATAGATTTTTATGCAATATAATTGGTAAATTTTGATCACATAGAACTAGGTTGTTTATTTTGTACCTAAAAGGAATTAAAAGAAAACATCGCTTCTATTACGATGATAATTTTGATTGAGTACTTTTAGTCCGTTCAAGGTTTCGAGAACACGACACTCTCAATTGGTATCATAGAGAGTCCTCATTTAATATGTTTAATCACTATTAGGTTGATCTCACATGTCTTTTAATATAGTTAGGTTTATATGAGAGTAAAAGTGACTTAATCAGTGCACGTACTAGGCATGCATTAAGTGGATTTCTAATGCCACACAATTTTTGTAATCATTCCATTGTCATTATTAAGGTGTGTGGCAATAGTGATAGTGACGATGAAGAAGATGATTTATGCACTTTTTACGAACAACCTATTTTGAAATCAAATTTTTTATTAAACTAAAATTTAAAACTTATTACAAAAGTAAAACTTTTGGAATAAAAGCTTTGAAGAAGAACTAAGATCATGCGTTATTTTCTATCGAAATGAATTATTTACTTGAAAAAAATCAAAACCCTTGATTTTGAGAAACCCGCCGTTTTTAATGATCTCATACCTATACAAGAAGAAAATTATTTCTTTTAACTAATAGAAGCTCATGGTCATTATTTTTACCCTAGAACTAAATATCCTGATTTATAGTTTAATGACTTCTAGAATCTCTTGATGAGATGTTGACAATAAGAAATTACATTTGGTTAAAGATGAATGAGTGTCCATCTTGATAAAGGAAAAAGATGATATGGTCATTTCTTTGGACATATTGACAGAGAAATTTCGAAGTTGTAAATAATCCAATGCCAAAATTTTGAAAAATATTGGAATAATGATCAATGGCTTTGATTATAGCAAATAAGAAATTTATAATGGAGTTTCCTTTCATGGTAATGCTTAACCATCATATGAATCACATTTTTTAAACCTATTTCTAAAAAATTTGTAACTCAAAGAAATATGGTGATGTGAATCATTTGATGGAGAAGTCTATTTTTACTCCAAAATTTGCAAAGATATTTTTCGATGATAAATTGCGTGTTTATAGCCTGAAACTACTTAAGTGTACTCATTGTCATAAAGTAGTCCACATTATTTTGTTACTATTTACTCAATCCAACCTTATATTGAAGTAATGCTAGGAAGAGTAGGAGTTTTGTTAGAATAACCAAGAAGGTTTGAAAGGAAAACATGCTCATCATGTTCACAATAAGAAGGACAAAGGAATGATATAAACATTCTAAAAGTTCTAATTACGTTGAGAAACCACTCTATCTAATAGAGGTTAAGAGAACCAACTAGAGATCCTATAAGGTCTATACATATATCCTATTCATACTATCCTTACTAATCCATACTTGATTTATTCTAGGTAACTTGGGATTAGGTCGGAAGATGAACAATGTTGATGCCGATAAGATAACATAGATGCTATTTCTATGGGATGATTGATTTGGAAAAGAAACTCTTGTTTCAAAGAAACAAAAAGATGAACACTTTTGAAACAAGTATTAGGATTTCGTTTTCCCCCAAAGTCTAAGAAAAACTGTTCACAAAATATTTTTTTTATAGAAAAACACGAATTTTGAGGCGGCGATCTCATTTGAACGAAAACCATAGGTTTATTCTAACGAGGTCTAATCTCATTCGAACGATAAGCCTATTTCGTTCGATCAACCTTCTCATGTACTTCCAACGAAATTTGTTATGTCGAAAAAGAGTAGCTTGATATATTCTCGTTAGAAGTTTGATAAAACGCAATTCGCACTTCGTTCTAACAACATTCGAATGAACTAGGGAGTTCATTCTAACGAGATTTATATCTCGTTCAAACGAGATCAAAACAAAAACAAAAAAGTTATTTTCAAAAATACTTTTTACAAAATAGCCTCAAATAAGAACAAACATCCAAGAGTATATTTGAATGAGTAAAATTAAAACCACAAATTTGTATACCTCCATAAAGTATTGGTGACGATTCTAATGGATTGAAATTCAAAAACGATGCTCGGCCACTAACGTGTTTTCAAATGATCGTGGAGGAAATAAGGATGTAGTGTTCGGTTTGAAACTCCAATTTGTAATGGGATATGCCATAATAACTAGGCCATGAGCAATTGTAAAATCTTGGTCTTTTAAATCTCCCCTTTTGGCTATTCCAATACAAAACAAAAAATTGAAATCAAAATTATAATAAAAACCCCTAAGACAATATATGCTAATGTCCTCTCACACCCAAAATCGAATGACATTCGAGACATTGTCTTTAACTGAAAAACTTCATCTTGTGTAGTCCATGAGATCATCATTAAAGAAAAATAGACCTACACACATGAAACAAAAGAATACCATGACGCATAGGAGTTTAAAGAAAATAAAACTCCCCCTCAATTTATTCTCCCCCTTTTTTCCCGTAATAAACAAAGGATAAGAAACTACGGATTACTAATGAATATCACATTAATACAAAAGAAATAACATCACAAAGATAATCAATTAAGCACAAGCATTTCTAAAAGGCAAACCAACTATCTTTGTATTTTTCCTAATTTTTCAAGTCTAAAAAATATACGTAAAAGAAGTTACATATAACTAAAAAATACACAACACCATTGAATAGAAAAAAATATTCGAATCATGAAAGTGAAATGTAATTGTGTGAACATTTTACATGGGAGAAAGAACTCAATTTCAACCTTAGGTGTAAAAATGTTGAACTTAAATGGCTCGACTTTATGCAACATGCCATGAATTTTAATGATTCTCAATTCAATAATACTAAACTATTTGATACTTTCCAAGAGAGTCTGTTTTGCAAACCCATTGATCTTATACTTTATAATACCCTCAAAATCTCACATATATAAGAATTCACTCTTAAATTTTGAAGATATCATAATTCTCATATGTAATGAAACAATAATGAAATGAAAATGGTAATGTCATTCTGTTTTTGTGGGTCGTTAGTCTGCTAGTTTTTTTTGCACATAGTTGCTTTTAGCGCAATGAGAATTTTTCTCTTTCATAGTCCCTTTCCATTGCTTAACATATGATAAATTTTTTGGGAATGGAAATCCGAGCAATGGTTCTTACAAGCATAACTTATCTCTTATACATTTGGTTCGTTATTAAACACTATTGAGGTGAGAACACCATATTGGACAAATAATAAGTAAGTAAAATGTTCATAAAGTCCATTCATGTGTGCAATAAAGGTAATATAGAGTCTAGCAGGAAGAAAGTAAAATGATACCCACTCATTATTAAGCATATCGAAGAAACGAATCCATGTCTCAAAACACCATAAAAAAGTCACATGAATGGATGTAATATAGGGGTGATCCGAATATCTTAAATGCACATCCATATGTGGTGAAAAACTCAAATACAAAAATCTTTTTGTCTTTTTCAAAAATTTAATCAAAATAAAATCGTTTTGGATTTTTCAAACTTTTTCTTAACAACCGAAAATCTTTTTGGATTTTTTATAATATATCAAAAAATATAAACAAGTATAAACAAATCAATATAGTAGAAATATAATTTAGAAATAGGGATAAAAGATATGAACATGATAATCACCCTATACTAGATAAAGTACCGAACTCAATCAATGGATAAAGACTAAAGACTTCCTAAAACTCTTGAATCTTAGTGCATCTAAAGGTTTCATGAAAATATCGACTAATTGACGTTCTGTGCTCATAAAGATCAAGGACACGACCTTTTTCTTGATGAGATCACAAATAAAATACGCACGTATCCTAATGTACTTTTTGCGAGAATGTTGGACATGATTACGAGATATATGAATTTCACTCATATTATCACATAAAATAGTCGTTGTGCCTTTAAAAATCCCATAATCTTCCAATATTTGCTTCATCCTGTGATAACTGGCCTATTATAATACCAAATGGCCAATCCTCTGCTAAAATAAAATAGGATCAAGTATGGTTTCATTCTCAACATCACTGTCGCAACAAGCAATATAAATATATAATACGGATAAAATCATACACTAAAATGAATAGAATAAATCACCATGCATAAATAAATAAGAATGAACCGAACAAAGCATCGATCACCAAAATAGTAACATCCAACTGAAGTGAACAGATAAATGAAATAATATCCTGACATAAATAAACTCATTTCTCAATTACGGATAACACGCCCAAAATAATGTGCTAGAACAGTAAAGATCCTATCTAGATAGAAAAAGCTAAGGAGGTTAAGTCAAATAATGTAACGTCCACAACTACTACAATGGCAAGAAAAGGATTTATCTCCGTGTCCCTGGCTATTGTCGTTGCATACCTGGGATTTTAAAAGAAAATAAGAATTTTTTTTCCCACAGGTTAAAGCCCGAAAGTTTTGAAAATACTTTGCAGGTAATTAACTATTTTAATTTGATAAAACTTGTAGTGTATTACTTTCATAATTAACCGGTCGCATTCACATGATATAAAACCTCACCTCCCAAATACAGAGTGCACCTAACCTATTCATTTATTATCATAATTAAACTACCCAGTCTAACTAGGATATATAACTACTATCCAAGTCCAACCCCACTAATATTCTCTATTAGCTAAGTATAACTACCTTCACTAGGTATACATTCATAACCAATATTATAGTGACATACGTGTTATAAATAGTTATTCACACAATAAATATAATATAGTTGCACTAGTGCTATAGATAGATATATACGCCATATATATATCCAGGCATCACTCATCACACTAAGCCACCGGATCAGAATCGCACAACCGAACCTAACGTAGATACATACAATTAAGGCAGTCATAAAGATACGTTCGGGGGTAGCAACCATGCCAAATCTCACCCAACCATTCTCCAAACCAATATCTATCCTTAGACATGGATAGTGGCCATGCAATAGTCCTATGACCCGTGGAATCAGTCCGACACCTAGTGATCAGTGCCTGGGTTGACTGCCTATTATGCACAAACTCCTACGATATCCCTACCGAGTAGGTATGTTCAATATAAACAAGTTACATACACACATACAAATATATATACACGTCGCTCAAGTATGAATACATGTAAAATACCGAGCTCGTATGCATATCCCCACACTAGTCTTCTAATCCTGAAGTTCTAACCACTTTTCGATTAAATATATAAATGTTGAATCGCTTGAATCCTCGGTTCTACTCACACGAACCCATCTATTCGTTTGCCTATCACACATACTAAACTTTGGAAATCATTCCCCAATAATCCCACAATACCCCGGAAGCCCTTATGGTCATTACTCAAGCTCTAACGGGTCAAAACAACACATGAACGAAAACTGTGCAAACCCGCCAACCGAATTGGTTTAACCCCGAATCCCTCATCAAAACCACCCCAAGCATAAAATTAATCTCCTACATCATTATATTAACATCCCCAAAGTATTATAACATATCATTAACCCCAAATTCCTCATTTAAACCCTTGAATTCTAAATTAAACATCAATTTTAACAAACCCAAAATTTACCTAAATTGAATTTTCATTAATTCAACCCTTCTATCAATGTTCTACATGATCATCATTATAAACACATAATTAATTTCAAAATTCTTATATGATCAACATAAACCAATTATAATTTCTAATTTGAGATTAATTATGTTCTTCATCTCTTAATTAATCAATTAAAGTTTCAACTTTTAAATCTTTAAATCAAGGAATTTCTACACAATTAACTACGAAAGTGATTGTAGACACCCCATTCTGCTACCCCCTAAACTCTCCTTAGGTCCCTAGAACCTCCCTTCATCACTACAAACCCAGGTCATACCCCGAGTAGTGACCTAGAAGCCATCGGGCACTCCCAGGCTCCGTTTGACCAAAAGTCAAAGTCTTCAGCTCGACCTAGACTGAATGAATCTTCGAAGGCCACTTAAACCCCTTTCCAACGGTCCATCCCGTGCACGATTTTAACTTACCATGCGGACGAACGACCCGTTCTCCCCGAAACTCAATCAGGAGGCCACCAGGCACTCCCGGGCTCTGTTTGACCTAAGTCAAAATCTTCAGCTCGACCGAGACTGAATGAATCTTCAAAGGTCACTGAAACCCCTTCCCAATGGTCCTCCCCGTGTGCAATTCTGATGTACTATGCGGATGAACATTCTGTTTGCGTCCGACGATTTCCCATCCAATGGACTGACAAATGCTTCCGAACCATATTTGACCCAAATTCAACTCCCCGAACCGGATCAAACTCTTTAGAATGTCGAAGTACATCTCCTAACCTTTCTAACGGTCCACCCCGTGCATGATTCTGACGTACCATGCGAACGAACGTTCCGTTTGCGTCCGACGATTCCCCGTCTAATGGACTGATAAATGCTTTCGAGCCATATTTGACCCAAAGTCAACTCTCAAACCTGGGAGCAGTCCCAAGGACTTTCGAAGGTCTCTAAATTATCTTTCTAATGGTACACCCTATGCGCGATTCTGATCAACGGTTTGCGTTCTGCGGCCGATTTTCTGAAAAGGCCTGAAAGATACTGCCAAACGGAAGGTTCCAGACCGTGCCTATCGGCAGGAGCCGATAGGCAATGACCTGGGCCTATACAAAGGAGACCTGACCTCACTTGCAAGGAGAGCCCATATCTGATAGATATCACTCTCAGCAAATCCAGAAAACCTCTCTCGAAGTCAGCGTTATTTCCACACCCAAATCCCTTTCCAACCTTCACTTTTCATCATCCTTTTCATCAAACTTGGTGAATTCACTACCCTCCATCATCGTCCATGGGTAAGGGCTGATCTCCAACATTCAAAATCAAGCTTAAGATCTTCAAGAAGGTCCAATTTTCTCAACTCTCCTTAAATTCTCATAAATTCGCAATAACTTGTTTTATTACTTAGCACTTTGATTACCTCATCTCACACATCCTAATATACTTTTTATTTAGTATTATTGCACATCTTTTATTTTCATATAAATAAAAACCCAAAAAATAAGAAAAAGAGGGTTTGCTCATAAATTCCAAACGGGAATTCTCATACTTTTCTTACACTTTTCTCACAACTAAAATACTTTTTCTACACACACACACACAAATAATAGAATCCCCCGGTTGGATTTATGGGATAAACCCCACCCATCGTTTTGCATGCGAACTACGTGGACTTTGATGCCTCTATAGGCTATGTAGGCGTCTCGGGGTAAAACCCGAGACTCGAGTCCTATTTCTACTTTTTCTCTCATTTTCTATTTTCTCTAAACTCCACTCTTATATATATATATATATATATATATATTTGTTCTTAGTGGCGTATTATTCCACATGCATTGTCATTCCATCATAACGGTCAACGTAAGAATAATCGCGTAAATCCTATTTTCTAATATTATTTTTATACCTTCCTACGGATAACTCGCTTTATCTATTCCATGATACAAGTCGAGGATTCCTATCTCCACTATATATACACATGCACATATATCACGGGAAAAATAAAGGAATATAACAAAAATCCATGAGAGATCGAAAGGGCAGAATGGGTGCCTAACACCTTCCCATTTCGTAACTTAGCCTCCGGACCCTTTTCGAATCATTTTGGTTTCGTATGCATCAGTATGTCTTTGGATGCTGTCCTTTGGGATGGCTCCCTTTCTTTTATCTGTTTTGAGTAAAATAGACTGGCGACTCTAATCTCTCTATATATTTCACCTCACCCAAATGACGTCGATCGAAGCGCTCCCGAGAGGGACGTGCGGGACCTAGGATCCTCCATCGCGCTGCCCGCCTGCCGCGAGGATCAGGATCCGAATCAGGGATGGCCACAGTGGCGACTCAGCTGGGGACTTTTTTTTCATGAGGGCTAGACTCTATTTACATAGGTGTTATGTTTGTTTATATTTTCCCCTATTTGCATGCTCCCCTTTTATTACTCATGTGTACCCCATGCTTATGCTTCTATTCATACACTTGTAGAAAATTCTCCATGTACACTTTGCACCACGTGCACCTAGGGTCACATATATCCACATGTTGCACGCATCACCCATCCATACTTGGTGTACCATTGGTACTTGTACTTTGCTCCCTATTTGGCATAATCAAGAAAGACATTCTCATAAGATACTAATAAGAGAATCATGCATGATTCACATGACATCACCAAAGAGCATTGTGATTGACCAAATTTTACCCAGTAACTGGAGGGTCAATTCGTGATGGGCGCTGGTCCGGCAAGGCGCAGTTGGCCTAAGTGATATGACTCTCACCTTCCATTGGCCAAGTACCTTCGACATATATCGAACGATTCCCCCACATCGTACCGCTTGACCAAAGTCATGACAGGAGGTATATCGCAGGGAACTCGTTCACGTACGCCGAGTATATCAAATTCTCTCTCACACGTACCGTCCCCATGAGGTATATGATGAGGCAATTCACGTACACTCAGGTATATCGAATGTCTTGTCCACACGTACTGATTGCTCGCAAGAGCAAGACGTATATCGTGGAAGTGACGCCAAAGGGGGAACCCTTTCCGATTCACCCAACCAACTGCATACCCGCATATAGGTGTCAAGCCTAGGACACACATATAAGATTACCGGTTTCAACCCGAAACTCTGCCGAAATTCCGGGTCGGCCTGCCGCCCGAATTCTAGCACATTTTTAAAAAGGGACCCTGCCCGTGAGCCTGGTCACAAGTCCAGCCATAGCTTTGCATATATTACAAACCCAATTTTTCCAGGCTCGGATCCCGTCCGGTATTTCATTTTGCATTTAGGAGAATTAATACTAGTGAAAACATAATAATTGTAATAATCATGCTGAGACCGTCTCGCCTTTCTGTATAAAAAAAATCCAAAAAATTTTCTCCTCTCTTTATCAAAAAGCGAAAAATATTTTTCCAATCTCAAAAAGAAAAAAGAATAAAATTTAAAAAAATATTTTCATCCCTTTTTTTCTCAAAATAAATCCCATTTTGCGCCTTCTCAGGTTGATTGCAAACCCTTGGCCTGGCTCCCTATTGGCTTCGATCTTCAGTCAAATCACCCCGGAGTTTCGTCCATTCGCCTATTACTTCTTCTGAGTCCAGAATCCATCCGCTTTCCATGGAGAACACAGATCAAGTACTTGTTGTTCAGCCAGATCTGACGGCAGTCCTAGCTCAGCTTGTGTCCAAAATTGATAACCTCCAAACTGAGGTCCGAGAGATGCAACGAAACCAGGTTCCCGTTCCTCAAGAACCCGAGGCCCTATTACGTCATGCTATGGATCCACCCGAGCCCATCTGGGTTCCCGAAGAGTATCAGCACGCTCCACGTGTCCCTTTTGTTAATGGGTCACTGCCTGCCCCGCTTTCTATGCCGAACTTGCCCAGCATGGGGCTAACTTGCCTATGATCATTAATCCGAAGGAAAAAGAGATGAAAAAAGTCAAAGAGGACCTCAAGATGCTCACCAAGAAGTTTTACCAAGTCATAATCTCAGAAAATTACATGAACTACACCCACATGTCTCCTAATCCTAAAGCGAGGTTACTCGAGAAGTTTAAGATGCCAAATATCGAGAAATTCGGAGGAAGTGGACCCCCGATTATTCATCTCCGAAGTTATCATCGTTTCATGACTCTACTAGGGGCTTCTGAAGAAGTGATGGACCAATTGTTTTAGCAAACTTTGAAGGATAGTGCCCTCCGACGGTTTTTATCTCTCAAAGAGTCCAGAATTCGTAGCTGGGAGGATGTAGCTCGGGAATTCATGTCACAGTACAAATACAATGAAGAGCTCGACGTTACCTGTCGTGATTTAGAGCTGCTCAAACAGAACCCTGGAGAATCAGTAAGTAACTTCATCGCCCGATGGAGGGAAAAAGCAACAACCATGACCAATCGGCCTTCCGAGGAAGAACAAGTCAATATAGTGAAGAAGAACTTCTTACCCCATGTTCGAGCAACGATGGGAGGACAATACTATTTCCACTTCCGAGCTCTCAGATAAGCAGGAGTAGAAATCGAGGAAGGTCTTGCCAAAACAGAAATTGACCCAAAGAAGGTGTCCGGACAGTTCACCCTCAGAAAATATGACAAGCCTGCCAGTGCTACAATCTCAACCATCAATAACATCTCTTAACCAACCACATTATGGGCACCGAAAATCCCACCTGTCCCGGTTTGAAAGGATTACACCGAGCTCCATGCTCCCCTCTCCAAATTTTATCAGGCCTTGTTTAGCCGAAACCTTATCAAAACTTTGGATCCCCGTCCGTTGCCAAATCCACTCCCAAGAAACTTTAAGGCAGATGCCCATTGCGCCTTTCACCAAACTGTTGGCCATACCACCGACCATTGCCTTCACCTCCGAAACATAATCCAAGGTCTAATTGACCAGGGTACTATCGCCCCACCAGCTAATCCTAAGCCAAACACTACTCACAACCCACTTCCAAATCATGCCAATGCCATCTTTTTTGAAGAGAACCCAGAATTCGATCCCTCAACTCAAATCACACCTATATACTCTCCTAAACCTCTCCAAATTTGCCCATATTTTCTCCTACACCCTACTAGCCTCGCTGATCAAGCACTGTCACTCCTTACCAGAGCATGTATCGCTGTCCGTACCCATTCTGAAAATAAAGGCATGGAATTATTAGAAGTGTTAAACCAACTCCTAGAGTTCGGGCTGAAATTGCCCTCGCAGATGGTCTTTAATTACCAAAGGTTCAGTACGCTGTTCTTGGAAGCATGGAAATGGGCCCGAGAGTCAGATTATTGGGTAGTACCGACCGATGAAGTCAGCCTGGATGATGTTGCCCAGATCATGGCAGAATTATTCAGGCAAACCAACAACATTTTGCAGTATCACCGAGTTATTCGATGCTTTAAGCTACAGGGGCGCCTGGTCCCTTCACCCTTATACATCCCCATAGAATGGGATGACCTGTATGAAGAAGCCGTTAAAGTTGTGGAATGCATCGACTTTACATGGAAAGATAGAAATGTCACCACCGGATGGGGGGAAGAACTAAGAGATTCAAATGAAGGGAAAGCTTCAGAGAAAAATGGCCCGATAGCAGACATGTGTGGAATGATATCATTTGAAGAACTCCTCGGAGAAATAAACAAGGTGGAAGAACAACCCGAGATCGACGAGGAAATGGGATTCATGTTCTTCCCTTCTTCAGTAAATCACATGACCAGATCAGGGAGGCATTACCAAATCCCAAACTCACTACCAGCCAATGACAAAGGGAAGGGCGTTGAAAACCTTCCTATGCCAGAGATGACCCTCGTGGAGAGAAAGATCCTCGATCAACTAAAGAAAACTCAAGATAACATCACTCTATGGGGGCTTTTCATGTCTTCTCAGTTGCACAAAAATGCTTTGATCAAGTTGCTCACTGGATCCACAGTTCCTCCTTCTACCACACCAGAAGAAGCGGTAAATTTGGTCGAATCCTTGACCTCTAACCGAATGCTATCCTTTTCTGAAGAAAAAATCCTCGAGATTGAGCCAAACCACAATCATGCACTCATCATCTCCGTCGAAGTTATGGGGAAGGTTGTACCACTCTCTTTTGTCGATAATGGATCCGTCTTGAATGGATGCCCACTAAAAACCTTCAAATGTTTAGGCCTGAAAGAAAGCGACCTCGCTCCAACCTTCGCTGCTGTTCGTGACTACGATAATACCCTTCGGGAGGTGATGGGATCCATAAAGCTTATAATAGGGGCTGGCCCTATAAACCCTATTGTTGAATTCCAAGTTATTGACATCCCAGCCTGTTTTAACCTATTGCTAGGACGACCTTGGATCCACAGTATCAATGGCGTGTTTTCCTCACTACATCAGAAATTAAAGTTCTTCGTCGACGGACGGGTTATTACCATCTTGGGTGAAGACGACAATATCGATGGTGCAAGTACCAGCAGTTTAATCCTTGAGATACAGCACGGGTCAAATGATATGCTCCTATCAGGATTCCGAGTTGAACCACTCCTACTCCCGACAGGGGATAACTTTAAAGAAAGGGTTTGTCCAGGATACGACCCACATGGCAACGTCAATGTGATTCAGATGTTTAGAAATATGCATTTCATGCCCAGACTGGGGCTAGGGCAAAGACATCAAGGTATACTCGAGCCGATTGAACTGAAGAAAGCTTTCCCTCCTTATGGTTTGGGGTATCAACCATCAGAATAAGTGCTCAGAATGATCCGCCTGTGTCGACCAAAGAGAAGACTAGACTGCATCCAGACTATCCCAGATGACTCCTTAAATGGACGATTTATCAAAGAAGGTGAAGACTTCCCCTTTTGCGGCTTTCCAGAACCATGGTATGACCATACAGACAAGAAGATGAAGACTGGAATGGAGATATTTTTCCAAGATAACTACCCATGGGTCAAAAATTCCCAACACCATGTACAACCGCTCGTCAAAGATACCGAAGAGACTGAGGAAAGTGACTTCGAAGATTCCTTCAACTTACATACACTGGGGCTGACACTCTGCATGGTTCACTCAGGCACTACATCACTGGATCCATCCCACCTGATTAAAGTTGCTGATACACCTCTCCTCAACTGGCATGCTACGCCAGTTTTACCTACTAAAATCTCCCCTAATCTTACCGTTCACCCCATTTCTTCTTCTGTTATCTATCCTTGTTCAAATGTAATCGAGTCCTCTTTTGACGAGGTTCTCAATGCTATTTTTCCTATCAATGAAATAAACGAAGATTTTGAGTATCTTGCTGTGCCTTACATTAACTATTTGGATTCTAATCAAACTTTTGATAACGATGATTTTGCAAATGAACAATTCTTAACTGATCTAAATAAAGTTAATAAGAAATAACATAACCGCGTTCAAGTTAATAAAGAAGAGACTGTTGTTATTACCCTCGGTTCTAGTAGCCAACTGCGCGAGATTAGGAAAAGGGATACCCTCGATGAGCATGGGCGTGCACAACTCAAAGAATTGCTAAAGGAATTCGTGGATGTCTTCGCATGGTCCTATGAAGATATGCCCGACATTGATCCTGAAATAGCTCATCATGAGATTCCCACTCTCCCAGATTATAAGCCGATTAAACAGAAGTTGAGAAAGCTTGGCACCGAATGGTCGCTCAAGGTCAAAGAAGAGGTGGTCAAACAGTTGAACGTAGGCTTCATCTGTGTGATCGAATATCCCACGTGCCTAGCTAACATAGTGCCCGTGCCGAAATCAGGAGGAAAAATTCATATGTGTGTAGACTATCGGGATTTGAACAAAGCCTCTCCAAAGGATGATTATCCGCTACCCAATATCGACATGATCGTGGACAACACAACCAGTCATGCTCTCAAGTCATTCATCGACGTGTTTTCCGGATACAACCAAATCAAAATGCACTCAGACCACCAAGAAAAAATCGCATTCATCACCCCATGGGAAACCTTTTGCTACACTGTCATGTCATTTGGTCTCAAAAACACTGGGGCTACCTACCAGAGGGCTTCCACAATCATCCTGCACGATCTGATTCATAAAGAAGTTGAGGTCTATGTGGATGATATTATTATCAAGCCCCAAACTATAGAAGGTCATGTTCCTGCTCTTCGAAAGTTCTTCGAACGACTGCGACAGTATCAGATGAGACTCAATCTGCAGAAATACGTCTTCGGCGTTACAAAGGGAAAACTCTTGGGATTTATGGTCAGTGAGAAAGGGATAGAAACAGATCCTGCCAAGATGAAAGCCATACTTGAGATGCCACCTCCCCGAATAGAGAAAAAAGTCCAAGGTTTCCTTGGGAAATTGCAATACATCAGCCGATTCATCAGTCAGCTAACCTCCATCTGCAAGCTAATATTCAAAATCCTCCGAAAGGATTCAAACAAGATTTGTAACGAGGCATTCCAAGAAGCTTTTGATCGAATAAAATAATATCTGACCCAACCCCCGGTACTCATGCCACCACAACCTGGTCTCCCCTTGCTCCTATACCTAACTATAACCGACATTGCACCTAGGACTTTTCTAGCCCAATACGTTGAAGATTCCCGCAAAAAAGGAGTCATCTATTATGCTAGTCGTAAATTGGGTGGGTATGAGGTCAACTAAACTGCTTTGGAAAAGGCGTGTGTCGCACTTATCTGGGTCACCCAAAAGCTGCGACACTACATGCTCGCCTTCCCCATCAAACTTATATCCCGAATGGACCCCATCAAATACCTGCTTGAGAAACCCGCCTTGTCCAGCCGAATGGCCCGATGGTTGATGCTCCTAACCGAGTTCGATATCATATATGTCACGCAGAAAGCCATGAAAGGAAGAGCCATCTCTGACTACCTCGCTAATTACCCCATAGAATAAGATGATGTCTTGATCTACGAATTCCCAGATAAAAACATCCTTTGCACTACTCAGGAGAACCTTCGATGGCAAATGTTCTTTGATGGTGCTTCCAACAAGAAGGGATATGGCATTGGGATACTCCTGATTGCCCTAGATGACTCCCACACTCCAATCGCCATCAAGTTGGATTTCCATTGCACCAACAACATGACTGAGTACGAGGTATGCACAGTAGGCCTCAAAGTTGCTCTCAAGAAAGGTATTCAATGCCTAGATGTCTAGGGGGATTCTGCCCTCATCATCGATCAAATGCTCAGAACATGAAGAGTCAAGGACGAAAAACTCCAACCTTTTTATGCCCACTTAGAGGAACTAGCCTCCTAATTCATGGATATCACCTTCCATTACCTACCTTAAGCAAAAAATAAACTATTCGATGCCCTTGCTACCTTAGCCTCCATGGTCGACATGCCCGAAGGAATAACAATGACCCCCTTCCAGATTCAAAAACAAGACAAACCAACCCGCTGTTGCCACATTGAGCACGTCACCACAGAAGATCCCGAGCTAGGCAATTATTGGTACTATGATATCTGGCGCTTCCTCAGGCATGGTAGGTATCCTGAGAGTTCCAAAAAGAAAGATCGAGTAACCTTTCGAAGACTGGTTGCCCAGTACATCATCTATCACAAAGCACTGCTCAAAAGGAACTTTAATGGAACTTATCTGCACTGCATCGCAGAGGCTGACATTGAAAAGATAATACAGAAGATCCACAGTGGGGAATGCAGACCCCATATGAACGGTCACATGCTGGCTAAGAAGATCATCAGACAAGGTTACTACTGGACCATCATGGCCCAGGATTGCACCGCCTATGTCTGAAGATGCCTCAAATGTCAACAGTTCTCTAACCTTCAGCATCTGCCTCCACGTGAATTATACAACATGACCTCTCCCTGGACGTTCTCCACCTGGGGCATCGACATCATAGGGAAGGTTACACCGAAGGCTTCCAATGGGAATGAGTTCATCCTCGTTTCCATTGATTACTTCACCAAATGGGTCGAAGCTGAGTTATACATAGTACTGAACGCCAATAAAGTGGCCAAATTCATCAAGAAAAACATCATCTGCCGGTATGGGGTCCCGTACGAGCTAGCATCAGATACCGGGTTGCATTTTGAGGCAAAAGTCACGGAGTTAGTCAACGAGTATGGAATTCAGAGACACAAATCTTCTCCCTACCAACCTCAGACCAACGGTGCAGCTGAAGCTGCCAATAAGAACCTTAAATCCATCATCAGTAAGATGACCGAAACCTTAAAGCTCTCTTAGGTCAGAATTGACCTCGGTCTTGGATCATCACCTTAATTAGGTCAGAATTGACCTCAGTCCTAGGTGGTCACCTCTCTTAGGTCAGAATTGACCTCGGTCTTGGATCATCACCTTAGTTAGGTTAGAATTGACCTTAGTCCTCGGTTCTCACCTCTCTTAGGCTATAATTGACCTCGATCCTCGGTCATCACCTCTTTTAGGTCAGAATTGACCTCGGTCTTGGATCGTCACCATAAGCCCGCAGAATTGGCTTTGACCCACAAAATTGGTCATCTCTACATAAGCCCGCATAATTGGCTTCGACTCGTAGAATTGGTCACCTCTACTTAAGCCCGTAGAATTGGCTTTGACCTGCAGAATTGGTCATCTCAACTTAAGCCCGCAGAATCGGCTTCTACCCACAAAATTTATTATCCCCAGCACACTCCGTAGGTCCTCAGAACCTGCCTTGACCCTCTGAATTGGTCATCCTCGCTCCTTAAGGTCCTCAGAATTGGCCTTGACCCTCTGAATTGGTCATCCTCCCCCAAAAGCATCATGCGGTGTCTATTCGACGGTTATCGTTTATTCCAAACTCACCCGTCGAGGGGCTCTATAGACACCCCATTCTGTTACCCCCTAAACTCTACTTAGGTCCCTAGCACATCCCTTTCATCACTACAAACTCAGGTCATACCCCGAGTACTGACCTAAAAGCCATCGGGCACTACCAGGCTCCGTTTGACCAAAAGTTAAAGTCTTCATCTCGACCGAGACTGAATGAATCTTTGAAGGGCAATGAAATCCCTTTCCAACGATCCATCCCATGCACGATTCCAACTTACCATGCGGAAGAACGACCCATTTTCCCCGAAACTCAATTAGGAGGCCACTGGGCGCTCCCGGGCTCCGTTTGACCTAAGTCAAAATCTTCAGCTCGACTGAGACTGAATGAATATTCAAAGGGCACTAAAACCCCTTTCCAATGATCCACCCCGTGCGTGATTCTGACGTACCATACGGACGAACATTCCGTTTGTGTTCGACGATTCCCCGTCCAATGGACTGACAAATGCTTCCGAGCCATATTTGACCCAAAGTTAACTCCCCGAACCAGATCAAACTCTTTGTAATGTTTAAGTATATCTCTTAACCTTTCTAATGGTCTGCCCCATTCGCAATTCTGACGTACCATGCGAATGAACATTTCATTTGCGTCCGACGATTCCCCGTCCAATGGACTGACAAATGCTTTCGCACCATATTTGACCAAAAGTCAACTCTCGAACCCGGGAGTAGTCCAAAGGACTTTCGAAGGTCTCTAAATTATCTTTTTAATGGTACACCCTGTGCACGATTCTGATCAACGGTTTGCATTCTGTGGCCGATTTTGTGAAAAGGCCTGAAAGATACTGCCAAACGGCAGGTTCCAGACCGTGCCTATCGGCAGGTGCCGATAGGCAGGACCAGGTCTATGTCGATCGATAATGACCCGAGCCTATAAAAAGGAGGCCTGACCTCACTTGCAAGGAGAGCGCAGATCTGATAGATATTACTCTCAGCAAATCCAGAAAACCTCTCTCGAAGTCGGCGTGATTTCCACACCTAAATCCCTTTCCAACCTTCACTTTTCATTATCCTTTTCATCAAACTTGGTGAATTAACTACCCTCCATCATCATCCAAGTCTAAGGGCTGCTCTCCAACATTCAAGATCAAGCTCAAGATCTTCAAGAATGTCCAATTTTCTCAACTCTCTCCTTAAATTCTCATAAATTCGCAATAACTTGTTTTATTACTTAGCACTTTTATTACCTCATCTCACACATCCTAATATACTTTTTATTTAGTATTATTGCATATCTTTTATTTTCATATAAATAAAAATCCAAAAAACAAGAAAAGGAGGGTTTGCTCATAAATTCCAAATATGAATTCTCATACTTTTCTTACACTTTTCTCACAACTAAAACACTTTTTCTACACACACACACACACATAAAAATAAGAGAATCCCCCGGTTGGATTTATGGGATAAATCCCACCCCTCGTTTTGCATGCGAACTACGTGGACTTTGATGCCTTTATAGGCTACGTAGGCATCTCGGGGTAAAACCCGAGACTCGAGTCCTATTTTTACTTTTTCTCTCATTTTCTATTTTCTATAAACTCCACTCTATTATATTATATATATACATATATTTGTTCTTAGTGGCGTATTATTCCACATGCGTTGTCGTTCCATCATAAAGGTCAACGTAAGAATAATCGCGTAAATCCTATTTTCTAATATTATTTTTATACCTTCCTACGGATAACTCGCTTTATCTATTCCATGATACAAGTCGAGGATTCCTATCTCCACTATATATACACATGCACACATATCACGGGGAAAATAAAGTAAAATAACAAAAATCCATGAGAGACCGAAAGGGCGGAATGGGTGCCTAACACCTTCCCATTTCGTAACTTAGCCTTCGGACCCTTTTCGAATCATTTTGGTTTCGTATGCATCAGTATGTCTTTGGATGCTGTCCTTCGGGATGGCTCCCTTTCTTATCTGTTTTGAGTAAAATAGACTGACGAATCTAATCTCTCTACATCTTTCACCTCACCCAAATGATGCCGGCCGAAGCGCTCCCGAGAGGGACGAGCGGAACTTAGGATCCCCCATCGTGCCGCCCACCCGCTGCGAGGATTAAGATCCGGATCGGGGATGGCCATAGTGATTAACTACTTAATCATGAAATTTAAAGCAAGTAAATACTTGTCTTTGTGGATTTATATTTGAAGTTCTCTACGTTGACAATGGGTTGAATCCGGAGATGAGTCCCTCTCTTCTCTTCTCCTAGCCTTCTCTTATTTTTTTCCCCATTTTCTTTTCTTTTGAACTTTCTCTCTAACTCAAGTATACAGAATGTCAAAGGTGGGCTGCCATCCATATTACCCACGTTTAAATATCTCCATATTTCAGTCTAGCCATGTTTTCCCACTAAACCCTAGGTGTAAAAAGACCACCCTGCCCTTATACGTGTCCTGCTATGTCTAAAAATCCCCCGTAACTTAATCATAACATCAGAGAACCTATTTTGGATTATTTCAACCCTTTCTGGATCACCGGTGCACTCGAAAAGGCCATACGAGTCACCCAACTATAATTAGGCTAACATCTCATTAACCAGGCCTGACACATGTACACCATACACGTCGTCCAAAAATTATACCGATCCACCGATGTAACACTCTATCGACATATAATAATAAACAGTCGCTTTCACTCATATGTGACATATAATAAATCGCATATTTATTTACTTATCACACGTAAGTAAATACTACTACTACTACTACTAATAAATATTAACCCTTAACTCACTATATAATATTTTTCGAAACCCAATTTAATTCTTCCCATTAAATTAATAACTATATGCACATAAAAATTAAATAATCATAAAAGTACGAGGTGCTACATTCTCCCTCCCCCTAATAACGAAATTTTGTCCCGCAAAATTTGAACTTACCTTCCACGAAGAGCTCTTGTTACTTTTCCCGTATGTCATCCTCACGCTCCCATGTCGACTCAAAAACATTGTGGTATCCCCACTGTAGACGCACTAATGGTACCACCTTTGACCTAAGCTTTCGCTCGCTATGGCCTAAAATACCAACATATCTATCCTCATACGATATATTCGGCTGTAAGTCAATTTGCTCCAACAGTATATGTCGATAAGACACATCATCCCTGACGACACATAAAATACATCATGAATCCGCTGTAAATGCTCTGGTAAGGCGAGGCTATATGCAACCAACCCTACCCTCTCGATAATGAGAAAATGTCCCATATATCTCGGTGCCAACTTCCCCTTCTTATCGAACCGCATCACTCCTCTCATGGGAGAGACTCATAGAAACACCTAATTGCCCACGTCAAACTCCAAAAATCTTCGATTTTCATCAGCGTAACTCTTCTGTCGATCTTGAACTACTTGAATATGATTCCTGATTAACTCAATCTTTGCTGAAATCTCCTAAATCAAGTATAACTTGAGAATCTTGTTGTCCCCCACCTCTGACCAATAAGAGGGAAAATGATAAGGTCTCCGTATAAAGCCTCAAATGGTGCCATGCCAATAGTGAATTGATACGAGTTATTATATGCAAACTCTACCAAAGGCAAATACTGTTCCTAACTACCCTTAAAGTCCAGAGTACACATGCCCAGTATATCCTCTAACATCGAATTTACCCTATCCGTCTTCCCATCGGTCTGTGGGTGATATGCCGTTCTCAATAGGCAACTCTATCCCCATCGCCTCCTAAAAACTATGCCATAATTTGGACACAAAGATCTTATCCCCATCTGAAATAATGTTGAGTGGCACCCCATGATATCTCATTTATCTTTACTATGAATAGCTACGCATACTATCGTGTCGTATAATACCTGAACTGGAAAGAAATGAACTACTTTGGTCAATCGATCCATAATGACCCAGATTAAATCATGACCCCTCTGCGACTTCGATAACCCTAAAGTGAATTCCATCAAAATACTTTCTCATTTTTTCACTAGAATCTCCAATGACTGTAGAACCCCGAATGGTCTCTGATGACCCCCCTTAACCATCTGACAAGTGGTGAACCTGGAGACAAACTCTCCTATGTCCCGCTTTATACCGGCACACAAATATTATTACCTCATATCATTGTACATATTATACCATCCATGATGCACTAATAATCATAACTTATGCGCCTCCTCCATAATTGTACGCTTTTGGTCCTCATCTTCAGGGGCTATCAGCCTTCCATTGAAGCGTAAGCCACCTTCCAAACTGATTGAGTAAGACTCCACTCCACTTGCTAATAACTATTGAATTCTATCGTGATAAGATGGATCCCCTGCATGTGCCTTCATAACCCTCAGAATGATCTCGGATGTGATGGTCATCACTACTATGTATGCTCGGACTGCGTCATCTTCTTGACGAAGTTCAACCCACTTTTCCTTCCACACTACTGCTAATTTCCTTATTAGAAAACATCTCAATACATCTGCCACTACGTTGGCCTTCCTCGGATGATACTGGATGTCAAACTGATAATTCTTCACGAACTCAAGCCACTTATGCTGCCTGATATTCAGATCCTTCTGCGTGTAAAGATACTGAAGTGACTTGTGGTTCGGGAACAACCGAAAATTCTCTCCTACTAGATAATGTCTCCAAATCCTCAGGGAAAAAATGACTGATGCTAACTCCAAGTTATGAGTGGGATAGTTCTTCTTATAGGCCTTAAGCTTGTGAGATGCATAAGCTATAGCCCGCTCCTCTTGCTTTAGAATCCCCTAAGTGCTTATAAGGATGCATGGGTAAAAAAAAAGTACTCCATTCCTTCCCAAAGCAATGCAAGCACTGGAGCTAAAGTCAACTTGTACTTTAGCTCATCAAAAGCTAACTGACAGTGATCATACCATACGAAAGGAACCCCCTTACGAGTTAAACTTGTCAAGGGTACTTCAATCTTTTAAAATCCTCTAATGACTAATGGTATCACCCCTTTAACCCCAGAAAACTGCGCACTTCCATCGGTGTCGTGGGAAGACCCCACACCCTCACTGCTAACACCTTACTCGGATCTACAAAAATCCTTCTCTCAGATACTCTATGACCCAAGAACTGCACCTCCCATAACCAGAATCCATACTTCTCGAACTTGCCATACAACAGGTGGTCCCGCAAAGTCTGAAGAACCATATGCAAATTTTATGTGTGCTCGCCCTTTGTTCGAGAATAAATCAAGATGTCATCTATGAACATAATGACAAACTGATCAAAAACGTCCTTGAACACCCTGTTAATGAGATCCATGAAAACTGTTAGCACATTAGTTAGCCCGAACGACATAACCCTAAACTCATAAAGCTCGTATTTCGTAAAAAATGTGGTCTTAGGGACATCCTGCTCCTTGATACATAACTGATGCGTCAATGGATACTTGTTTCGAATCGTGATCTTGTCCAACTCCTGGTAGTCGATAAACAATCTCAATGACCCATCGTTCTTCTTCACAAATAGAACTGTGGCACTCTAAGGTGATGTACTGCTGGAGATAAAACCCTTCCCTAATAACTAATGAATTTGGTCTCTCAACTCCATCATCTCTAAAGGAGATATATGGTACAACTCTCACACTATCGACGTAGTCCTCGAGACTAACTTGATCACAAAATTAATCTCCCGACTCAACGATATCCCCGATATCTCCCGAAACACATCAACATAGTCCCCAACAACATGGATCGAATCTAGTGGGATGACTAGACCCTTAAAAGTCTCCTCCTTAATACAGTATGAGTGCATGATCAATCCTTCCTTCGAATGAGGAATCTCCATACGAAACATATCGTGCCCTGTAATAGCAAACACGATAGTCCTACTATACCAGTTTATCATTGCTCTCTATATATCGCTAACTAGTCCATACCCAAAATAACATTATACTCGTCCAAATCTAAAACAAGCAGATCCGCTATTAACCATAACTTCCCTATGTTCACACCCACTCCCCTATAGATGGAGAGAATGAGAGTCCCGTCACCTAATGGTGAATCTACGATCGTAATAATTTTTGACACTAAATCCACTAAACCCATCGTACGTGTGAATCTAATGCTATTAAAAGAATTTGATGCCCCTGTAAAATAATACGTGCCCCATATGCCTATAGATAGAAAATATACCCTCGATGGCTGGCGGCACTAGCGATAAAATTAGTCCTCGGAGGTGGTACATATGCCCAAACATCCCCTGCCCCTGCGAACGCGATAACATTGGAGCTATCGATGGGGTTGGAAGCTGCTATAGCTATTTCCCCAACTGGGCACCCTGTTCTTGACCTCTAGCCCTTTTCGGGCATGCACGTTGTATGTAGCTTTTCTCCTCACATACGAAATACCTCCAAGTAAAATCCATCTGCCTTGGGCCCTGATGAGGCTGCTCCTATCTCCGGCCTTATTGTCCTTGATAACCCCAGCCCTGCTAGCCTCTAGTCTGGTTTCTCTGGCCCTGCCTGAAATTATTTATACTCGTACAGAAACTCTTAACAGAGTCCCCCTGTTTGGAACCCTTCTCTCTATTATAATTGTGGCGCCCCGCTGGCACCGCTACCTACAGTCTTGCCTTACTGACTAGACTCTTCTGTCCTCTTTGCTCCCCTTAGATGGAAGCGATGGTCTTAGCATTGGAGCTACGTGGTGTTAGTGACCTAATTATAAGTCTGCAATGCCGGGTTCCCCAATAAATGCTGATGAATCCTCTAAGTAAGCTCATTTGTAAACTTAAGAACCCTATTATCCTCAGTGTTCACCTCATATGGAATAAAGTTTTCCATGCATGTGAACTCCTCCTCGTACTCGGCCACAGTCTGTCCCTCATGTGAGAGATCTAAGAATCTCCTTGTTGACTCAAAAATTCTCCATCTACGAGGACCAATCAAAAAAGGACACATGTCATCCTACGTGGTAATATTTATACTTATTCGTCACCCGAGGAGAGTTGGTCATCACCCGAGGAGAGTTAGTCGGCATACCAACCAACACATAGCATACCAAGCAACTCAAGGAAGACCAACCACCATAGAAGGCCAATAGTTATATTCATTGTATATAGATATAAATGTCTGAATGTATAAAGACATTGTATCTCTTTAACTCCCATCACTATAAATACATGTATTCTCTTAGCCAAAGGGGGGAGGGACAACTAAGAAACACCATACACAAGATACACACTCTTTCTCTCTCTACACCATATTGTGCTATTGTAAACCCCTAGGAATAAAATAACAGTGGACGTAGGCTTTATTCATAGCCGAACCACTTTAAAAACCTTTGTCTCTTATATGTTTGATGTGAATGTTTATCTTCATCTTCAATCTCATCCTCATCATTTATCTGCTGTTGACGCCACTAAAATGGCAGAGGCCATTTTCTACCTTCAAGAGATTGGCACCGTCTATGGGAATTCGACACAAGAACTCTTTCCTTCTTATTAGATGAGACGAAGATCAACATCAAAATGTAAGTCTTTATATCTTTTTATATGAACAATTACATATTATACATACATCTTTTTGATTCAATCATGATTTTTATGTTTATATACATAAATTAATTGTCCAATTTTTATCTGAAAAATATTGCTTATCATGATTTTTAAATCATAACTGTTAGATTAATTCTTATTTAGAAATCTGAAAAATAGTGGATTTCATAAATCATAACTTTTTGCTTAATTCTCGAGTTTCAATTTTATCTCATGAAATCAATCTTTTAAATGATTACATATACCAATATATACGACGATGAAAAGATTTGATAATTTTCATTGTTGATTTTGAAATAATTTTTGAAAGATCTTTGATGACTATTCAAATTCCCATTATATTTTTAATCAGAGAATGGGAAAAGGTCAAAGACAATAAAAAGTTTTCTCATGAAAATCATGACCCATATCTACTTTCTCTCTCTTCAAGTTTGAGTCTCTTTGCATTCACTTTTCTGAACTATATACTTAATTTGGTTCATCTTCCATCTATGTAAATAAAGTCTCATTGATTGATTTTTGATATAAATTTGGTAATAACTTCGATCATTCAGCATATTTTTATCTCTCCAAATAGGGAATAGGGAGGGATGAATATAAAAATAATTTTCTCTCACCTGAAAAACCATTACCCACCTCTTGTAAAAAAGGATCAATTAAACAATCATGACCATATCAAGACTCTGGGCACAAATTTGAGTTCTTGGCTCCTCGTTCATCACATCACAGGGTTTCTTTGTCGGAATCACACGATCTAGTGGATTAGATAATGGATTATTTAATTAGCAATCTTAATGCTTGGATTTTACATCGAATGTTATTTTCTGATCTATTGGTTCGAGATATGTTGGGACATAGCAATCTCATGAAAAATTCATTACCGCGGCTCATATGGCTGTTCGAAATCATCCACTTATAACCCCTATTTCTGGTCAGCCATACAGATTGTTGGTCGGCATCATCTCGGGCCATCTTTTATTAAAGGGAAGCTTAACTAGATCATTTTTGTTTGTCGGAGATAAGATGTGAAGATCCATTAGCAACGTTGAAATAATTTTATCCAACTACGAGGTATCTTAATGTTGGTCGGAGACTCATATTGTAGCTCGGTGGAACCAATTGCAGGTCGACGATCATCTACTTCTTGATCGGCGACATCTTAGGCTTGTTCGGAGGGTTCAATTTACTGGTCGGCAACTATCCAACCATCCACTTCTTGGTCGGCGACATCTGATGTTGTTCGGTGACCATCCAACACCTAGTTTACAATATCAATGCACCATTTTCGTTGATCGGCACAATTGTTCTGCTGGTCGGGGACCATTTGCTTCTTGGTCGGTACTATATATTCTATAACTTGAGATATCCATAAATGTTGGTTAGCAAAACCCATGCAGTTGGCCGACAACAGTAGAATCTTGGGGTATTAAAAAATGTGGAGCACCCCAGATATTTCTTTAAACACGAGTTCAGCTTGGGGGTAAACAGGGGGCTTAAGTTTTTTTTAAAAACTTATGATCACCCCAAAAAATATTTTTAAAGCCAAGTGATAAATAATTTTCAAACATCAACTTATACCTGATTAGTTGTTGGAGATTAAATAACTTTACAAAAAACTCTACGTCTTATTTATGGCGCATATCTAATAAAAATTTGTCCATCTCACACACATTTGGCACAAAACATATGATTTCATATTTTGAAATTTTTATTGCCTTATGCCAATACACATCACATATTGTTTTGCTGAATAATTATTCTCATGACAATAATTATTTGATCTGGTCTCGACAGGTGCTCGGGCAGCTTATTAAAATTTTATAGGGACGAGATTCAATCCCGACGAAAGCTCAGCCATAATCTTAAACCTCTGGAAACTATTATTGCTCGACATTAGGCAATTTTGCCTCGACATATCAGCCAACATATATTATTTCATTTTTTGAAATTAATATTTTTATTTCTCAAGCATATACATATCATATATTGATTGGATGAGTAAATTATTCTCATGACTAATCAATTCAGCCTACACATATGGTAGAGAAAGTTATTAATTTTTACAGGTATAAGATTCAACCCCGACGAATGCTCGGAAACAATCTAGAAACTATTATCATTGCTCAGCATTATGAAATTTCACCTCAGCAAGGAACTATATATTTTATTATTGCTCTGATTTATGCTCAAGCATGAATTATTCTACATATTCGTTCGGATTCATATTCTATATTCATCTCATCATGGAGCTCGGCGAAATATTTATTATCATATTCATCTCCGAGGAAAAGCTACAACAATTATTATATTTCACCCCCAATGGATAGTTGGTCGGGGTAATTCTTATTTATATTCAGTCCCAACAAGCATGGAGCTCGAAATTTTTTTTCTCTATATACATTCAGCTTCAAGGAAGTCTTTAACATGTATTATCTTATTCCCAACAATCTGTTGGTCAGCTCTGAGGAGGTCTCCAGCATTTATATTATCTTATTCCCAACAATCTGTTGAGGAGGTCTCCAGCATTTATTATATCTTATTCCCTACAATCTGTTGATCATCTTCGAGGAAGTCTCTAGCATTTATTATCTATTACCACCAACTCCGGTTGGTTGGGCATTTATTACCACCAACTCCGATTGGTCGGTACCGCCAACTCTGGTTGGTCGGGTATTTATTACCACCAACTCCAGTTGGTCGGTACCGCCAACTCCGATTATTCGGGCATTTATTATCGCCAACTCCGATTGGTCGGGCATTTATTACCACCAACTTCGATTGGTCGGTACCGCCAACTTCGGTTGGTCGGGCATTTATTACCGCCAACTCTGGTTGGTCGGGCATTTATTACCACCAACTCCGATTTGTTGGTACCGCCAACTCCGATTGGTCGGGCATTTAACACCACCAATTTCGATTGGTCGGTCAATCAGCAAATAACAACTCCAGTTGGTCGGACAACAGACAACAGGTGGAGCAAATCTCATTGTCTATGAAAAATAAGAAAATTTTTCAAATAACATACTTCAAGGCCGGGAAAGCATTCAAAATTCATATTCCACACTTGGGGGAATCTATTACAAATTCAGTTGTTCATTCGGTGGCACATTCTCATAACATCATGCAGCCGAGCATAAAATTCAACTCCACAAACTTACATAGTCAGGACCCCGACTAATTATCATTCAGAAGTTGTTTTTCTTGCTCAGGAATTAGTTTTGATATTGAAGTTCAGGAGGTGTATTCAGAAGTTCAGGAGGCATATTCAGGAGTTAGTTGTGCTGTTGAAAGTTCAGGAGTCAAATTCAGCATCTATATCACCGAGATCTTTACTACTACTGTCCCGACCAATATTGAAGAAGAAGTTGTATGAAAATGTTTCGAAGTCCACCACTAGATTGGTACTAATCATATTGAAGAGTTGGGTTCAAAAGATAGTATGTTACTCGACAAAGTATTCAGGATCATAAATCCGAAAAATCAAGCACGAGAAGTTAGCACTCAGTTGCTCAGCACAGGAGGCAGTTGGTCGGCTAGCAAACCAATCAACATACTTGAAGATTATGAAAAACTACAAGCTGCATACTATGGCATGGCTGCATCCAAATTCCCAGGGGTGATACATAGCACACGACGAACGGAGTTCCTCAAAAGAGATATTAGCAACCATCGATCACCCTGCATCATATGTCGTCCAGGAGATAGTGCACTTTATGTTGAACAAATCAAGAAGGCAGATCAAGAATTTCACGAGCACTGAGCAACACTGCAGAATAAATACTCCATCCTTTCAGTGAACCATCAAGCATGGGGCATTGGGTGCTTCGATTGACGCAAAAATTCTCCATCTATGAGGACCAATCAGAAAAGGACACATGTCATCCTATGTGGTAATATTTATACTTATTCGGCACCCGAGGAGAGTTTGTCGTCACCCGATGAGAGTTAGTCGGCATACCAACCAACACATAGAATACCAAGCAACTCAAGGAAGTCCAACCGCCATAGAAGGCCAACAGTTATATTCATTGTATATAGATATAAATGTCTGAATGTATAAAGACATTGTATCTCTTTAACTCCCATCACTATAAATACATGTATTCCCTTAGCTAAAGGGGGGAGGGACAACTAAGAAACACCATACACAGGATACACACTCTTTCTCTCTCTACACCATATTGTGCTATTATAAACCCCTGGGAATAAAATAACAGTGGACGTAGGCTTTATTCATAGCCGAACCACTTTAAAAACCTTTGTCTCTTATATGTTTGATGTGAATGTTTATCTTCATCTTCAATCTCATCCTCATCATTTGTCAACACTCCTACTCTATGTCTGAACTATTGACGAAAAGAACTTACGCTCGAATAGCACCCAAAACTCCCGGATAGTCATAATATCACTCTCATTCGACGTGGTAATGAACTCCCACTATTGAAGAGCAGCCCCGATTGGCTTAAACATAACTACTATCTACGTTTGAGTGTACCTGCACTCAATAATACACAAATGCGTTTGCATGTCCTTCTTCAATTGGATAGATGCAACCACATTCGCACTCCCATGGAACTCTGACAGATGGACCTTCTGGAAGGCCTCTCTGACTCGCTCCCAACTTGACGACACTTGGTGATCCTGAACTAGTACTGCCACAGGCGGATGTGGGTGTTCCTGGGAAAAATACTATGCCATGGTGGTCATAGTGGCGTTAACCGCCCGTGCGACAATAGATGTGGCCTCTAGTGCAGTCATTATCCCTTGAGTGGCCTGTGGTTCCCGCTAAGTTTCCTTCTGTGTCTCTCCTCACCACACGTGCTGGTCTACCTCTCCTAGAATTTGGCATATGAAACCAACAGTCCTAATAATAGGTCTCTATATCAAAGAAACACAACATTGATAACGTAAGAAGTTCACAAAAATCCTAAGGACGTTAGAACCTGAGGCTCTGTTACTAAATGTGATAACCTACCTATCATAATATCGGGTGACCAATCCTCTACTAAAACAAAACAAGAATTCAGTATGGTTTCATTCTCAGCATCACTGTCATAAAAAGCAATATAAATATATTACAAATGAAACCATTCACTAAAATGAATAGAATAAATCACCATGGATAAGTAAATAAGAGTGAACTGAATAAACCATCAGTCACCAAAATAGTAACATCCAATTGAAATGAACGAATAAATGAAATAATATCCTAACATAAATAAACTTATATCTTAAATACGGGCAATACGCCCAAAATGAAGTACTGGAATAGTTATGATCCTATCTAGATAGAATAATCTGAGGCAGGTAAGTCACATCTGATAGCGTCTACATCTACTATAATGGCAAGAAAAGGATCTGTTCCTGCGATCCTGGCAGCTGCTGCGCACCTGGGGTTTTAAAAGAAAACAAGAAAAACAATTTTCCCACGAGTGAAAGCTCGAAAAGTTTGTAAATATTATGCAAGTAATTAATTGTTTGAAATTGATAAAACTCGTAGTGTATTACTTTCATAATTAATCGATCGCACTCACATTAGATAAAACCTCACCTCTCAACTACAATACGCACCTAACATGTTAATTTATTATCCTAATTTAACTACTCAGTCGAATTAGGACATATAACCTCTATCCACACCCAACCCTGCTAATACTCTCTATTAGCTAAGTATAACTACCTTCACTAGGTATACGTTCATAACCAATATTGTAGCGACACACGTGCTATAAGTAATTATTCACATAATAAATATAATATAGTTGTGCTCTTGCTATAGATAAATATATACACCATATCAATATATATATATATATATATAACACTCGCTATAAGCATATAACCTTATCCCCAGAGCATGGACCTTGTGGATATATATCTCGTGTGCTATCGAGCTCCAGGCATAACGCATCACACTGAGTCACCGGGTCAAAATCGAACCACCGAACCCAACGTAAACACATACAATAGAGGTGGTCATATATGTACGTCCAGGGGTCATAAACATACCACATCTCACCCAACGGTATCTAAACTAATATCTACCTTCACACATGGATAGTGGCCATGAAATAGTTCTATGACCCGAGGAATCAACCTGATACATGTGATCAATGCCAGGGTGGATTGCCCACTATGCGCAACCTCCTACAAAAGCACTGCCGAGTAGGTACATTAAATATAAACAAGTATCATGCACATATACGTATATATACACATCACTATAATATCTAACTATATAAAGTACCGAGATCATTCGCATATCCCACAGTGCACTAGTCTTGTGATCCCGAAGTTCGAACCATTTCCCGATTACATATCTAATTGTTTACTCGCTTGAATCGTAGGTTCTCCTCACCTGAATCCATTTATTCGTTAGCCTATCAAACATAACAAACCTTGGAAATTATTGCCTAGTAATCCCACAGTACCTCGGAAGCCCCTACTACCATTCCCCAAGCTCTAACGGGTCAAAACAACACATGCACAAAAATTGAGTTGGCCAGAGAACCAAATCGGTTCACTTGAAGACCAAGCCAGTTTGGTTGAGCGAACCAGTTCTCTCCCCCAGTGAACTGGTTCGGTTTGCTGGGCTGCCTGTTATCTTCTTCCTCGGGATTTTCTCTTCCAAACCCTCTAATAAAGGTTCGAAACCACCCCAAATATAAAATTAACTTTCCACATCATTATATTAGCATCCCAAAAGTATTATAACATATAATGAACCCAGAATTTACCCAAATTGGATTTTCATTAATTCAACCCTCCTATTAATGTTCTACATGCTTATCATTATAAGCCCATAATTAATTTTGAAATTCCTATATGATCAACATAAACCAATTATCAATTATAATCTGAGTGTTATACCCTTATAGTACCAACTTACATAGGGTCCAAAATAATACCAAAAGAGGATTCACAATGTGTTCAGTCACTTCGAATAAGAGATCAACTCAGGTATTAATTTTCTCGGCTCACTACATTGACATCTGTCCCACTCAGCGCTGGTATTCTCTCACACCATACGTGTGTATTCTCATATACACCCAAGAGACTCCTCATTAGTCACGAGGGAATATGGGAACGTGGTTGTTAAGAGTTTGTGTCTACACGCATTTTAAGGACTTCAACGAGCGATCCAAGGCATATCTGTTTGTTATATATCTATTAGCATGTGTATATAGGTGTAATTGCTTGACCTATAAAGGTAGTGACCCTGTCCTCTAAATATTGTCTATCAAGTACCTATAAATAGGGAACGAATCAACCTAAAAAGGGGACTCTCTCTCTCTCTCTCTCTCTCTCTCTCTCTCTCTCTCTCTCTCTCTCTCTCTCTCAATCACTGAGATACCAAAGCAACCCTAATTGTAAACTTCATAACAGTGAAAAAAGAACCAGTAACTCCGTGGATATAGGTTTCCATCTTGGCCCGAACCATGTAAATTTGTCCTATTCTCATTGTCTCTCATATCCATTCTCTATTATTATTTACCTTATTACTGATTATTCAATTATTTTCTATCTCCATTTTTTGGATGATAACAAATCGACGTCGTTTGTGGGAACACGATTAACCATGTGATCCCTACATGAATTCGTTCGTTAAACACCTTCCTTAAATTACCTGAGAGTGGCGAATAATCATAAGAGTAGCCATATGGAGAAAGTCCAAACACCAACCACCTCCACTGGGGCGGGCGATTTACACAATCTGTTAATGAGCCTGGCTAAGGGGCATGAAGCGATACATGGGAGTGTCAAATAATTGGCACACATCATTAAGGGTGGGCTGATGGATCTCAATTAAAATGTCATTACTCCTAGACCAGGGGTATCATGAATATGAGGAGGACCTGGGGTATCATAATTCCCCAGGGCCCTATAGAGACAAAAGGCAGGAGTATTATAGGTAGGCTCTGAAGAATTTTAAGAGGATGAGCCTGGGATCTTATGAAAATGCCAGCTCCTCCAGGAAAACTGAATCGCAGCGAGACTGATCCTATCGACTTGGAGCCACATCCTTCATCCAGTCACCTAGACATTTTGATGATCAATCTTACTCTAAAGAGCATCCTAGTGAGCTGGAAAAGCTGAGAAAAGGATCAATATTTGATTGGATAGGACTCCGTCATAATCGGTGGCAGGTCAGCTGCGGCATCGCACGATTGCGACTATGCAAGAAATGATCCAGGCAGATCCATCACCAGAGGCTCTCACTGACCCACTAGAGCATTGGCTGAACTTGAATAGACTTCCCAGGAAGAGAGCTTGATCAAAAGCTGAGGACGAACTATAAATTAAGTTGGAGGAAAGACCAAGGAGGATAACCAGCCATGGAAGGGATCCATCCAATGTTTGGAGGATAGGCTCGATGAAATGGCCAAGTTTAAGAATCCCTTTCCAGATTGGCCTCATCGACCAGAATTTCTTTGAGGAGAACAGTGCCGGTGGAAATACTGACTCACAGGAGTACTGAAGAAGTTATCTTGAAAGTAATGGAAGTAAGTTTGGGAAATGGACCCCATACGAACATATATTGAAACCAGCAAACTCCCTTCAGATCTGAAGGAATCCAGGAAGCTGGTCTATAAAGAAGTCCACTACACAATGCAAGCAGGAGTATTGTAAAGAAGGGGGTATATTATCTCACTACTAAGATATATTCACCCCACAGAAGTCAACAACCTGGTAAGAGAAGTACATAAAGGGTGTTGCGGAGCACACTCCGCTAAAAGGTCATTGGTAAAGCAAATTGTAACCCAAGGCTATTACTGGCCAGCCATAAAGGTCGATTGTGCAAACTATGCAAGGAAATGTGACAAATACTAGAAATATTCTAAGATCCACTGTACACCAAGAGTGTCGCTGACACCGATCACATCGCCTTGGCCATTTGCGATGCGGGGGATCGATTTGGTCGTTCCACTGCCGAGGAAAAATAGGGGTTCAAGTACCTGGTGGTGGCAGTGGAATACTTCACAAAATGGGTGGAAGCCGATCCGTTGGTCGAGATGCCTTATTAAAGAGTATTCCAGTTCATTTGGAAAATAATCATATGTCTCTATGGCATGACTACGCGTTCATCACAGATCATGGCATGTAATTTAATAATCAAGACATTGAAGATAACCTCATTAAATCTAACATCCAAAAGATGC
The DNA here is from genome assembly GCA_949130495.1 of Sambucus nigra. Classification (NCBI taxonomy): domain Eukaryota; kingdom Viridiplantae; phylum Streptophyta; class Magnoliopsida; order Dipsacales; family Adoxaceae; genus Sambucus; species Sambucus nigra. Next base: position 281,801,941 of record OX422213.1, on the reverse strand, counting down.
ACTCCGCCCCAGAACATATGTAGTGGAACGAATAAATCGAGATCACCAATAAAACGCTTCTAAATTGAATTAAATAAAGGCTTGACAACGCGAAGGGCAATTGGATTAACAATCTACTTAGTGTACTTTGGGTTTACAGGACCACCCCACGAACAGCAATAGGAGAAACACCTTACATACTTGCCTTTGGTACGGAAGTGGTGGTCCCCACTTAGATAGGACTCCCCAGCCATTGTTACCGCAACTTTGATTCTCTAAAAATGACGAGATGAGAAAGTTATACCTCGACCCGGTGGAAGAAGTCAAGGATAATTCAACACTACGTGTGGAAGCCTACCACCAGAGGACTACCCGTTACTACAATCGGTACATCAATTTGAGCATCCTGAAGAAAGGGGATTATGTACTTAAAAAGGTGATCCAGAAGAGAAACAAACTCGAGCCCAATTGACATGGGCCATATCGAGTGACGAGCATGGTGAGGTCTAGGAGTTACCGTATTGAAACACTATAGGGAGAACAGTTTAAGAACCCTTAGACCTCAGAGTATCTAAGAAAGTTTTACCAGTAAAATCTTATTTACTTCATCTATGTACGCAACACTTTCATATCAATAAAATTGTGTTTTCATCCTTCATATTTTGCTTTATGTTTTTCTTTTTGGAATAATATATGTGCACACACCTCACTACAAACCATTTGGCTTCGTTAAAAAAATAAGTCACGAACAGGATGAACACATTGTATGACTTCGTTGAACAAACAACTCATGAACATGAACTGTATGGTCCCGTTAAATAAAACAGACACGAACAGAAAGACTCGCTCCATGTATAAACTTATCCTCACAAGGAGCTCGGCCTAACCTCTATACGACCTCACAGGTCGCGAACAAAAGTGACCATCTTCTGTACAACCCAACGGGTCACAAACAGAAACCATCAATTACTATTGTGTTTAAATATGTGAAGTCTTATCATTTTCAACAAATTAACACAATGAAGATAAGAAGGATGATTAATTCCATATAATTAAAGGACGTTAATACAAAATAAATGATTACATAATTACTATGTCAATGTTCATTCATGGTCCCCAATAAAAAGATAAAGGGGTTGACCAACATAAAAAAATCAAAATAAAACAGATAATACAAGAAAATATTTATAAAAACTCAAGTAGTAGGAGAAGATGGATTGGCAGATCCTGGAACATATTAGGGCAGACAAAGGATCATCCACTGAGGCATCATCACCATCTTCCCTAGCTAAAGTAGTGGCCTTATCATCATCCCGTTGCCACTTTCTTACTTCTTCAGCAATGTCAGGGTAGTGGGTCATGACCCTCATCTTCAGTTCTTTATATCCATCCAAGAAAAAACGAACACAGTCTACATTATACTCGGTAGAAGACTTATACTTTTGGATACCCATCGCCTCGGTAGTCTACAACTTTGCGACCATAACAGTTATCTCCGGCTCTGCCTTTTTTAAAACCTCCTGGGCGGCTATAAGTGCGTCATTCAAACTTTGGATGGTTGCATCATCAGTTTTAGATTTCTCCTTAAGAGTAGTAATCTCATCTTCGGCCTTACTTAAATCAGCGGTCCTTGTCAGTAGTTTCTCATCCTCCACCTTCAATTCCCCAGACACCTCCTCAAAACATTGTTTAAACTTCTTATTCTCAGTGGACAATTCCTTAAAGGCATAGTGATTTACTACTCCTTTATCCCTGAGGGTTGTGCATGTCATGGACGCCTGACGACTAGAGAAAGAAAATAATTAGAAACAACATGCAACATAAGAAGCAAAAATGGTCAGAACAAGAGAAGAACTTACCACTGACAGTCTGTGTTAGGCCAACCTCCAGAAAGAATCCGAATTATAGCCCCTCACAAACTCAAAGTCCTTACTATAACCATGATAAATAAGCAGATCGATGGCATTATTAGCGTGATAAAACATCGAGTCCGAGTCGGCATTAAGATCTTTAGGGGTAATCTTATGCTCTGGATAAAATTTAAACTCAAGCACCTCCCCATAGCGGGAAGTCTGACCTAGACCTCTCACCAGCCTGCGAAGGGTCGATCTATCCTCATCCTCAACTCGTGGCATATTGCTTACGTAATGGGTATCAGGGGGTCAAGAGACCTTTTTTTCTCTAATAGTAGGCCTTGAATGGTGCATGAGGGCCTTCCCCTTTGATTAAACCTTAGCGACAACAACCTCTATCTTCTTTTAGCGAGCAGCCAGCTGGGCTGCTTTAGCAGCAGCAGCAGTCTCCTAGTCGGCCCCAACCTGACTCTGCCCAACCTTCATTTTATTTTGCCTAGATAAAGCCATAACTTTACGGTATACCCTACGAGTAACCATCCCTAATGTTTCTTCGAAAGGATGCATTGGTACCCTTGAGAAAATATGAGCAGATGAGTTAATCAACAGACTCAAAGCATGGAAAATAAATAAAAAGAACATGTACATCTGCACTACCTGCTTTAAAACCTTCTTCTTCTCCTTCAAATTGCTCACCCGCGTTGAGATGTGTCTTTTGCAACACAAACCCCTCCAATGGAACCTCAAATTCTACAAGGGGAAGACCACTTGGGAGGGTGTGGTATCCAGTAACGATAAATTTCTCTACAAAAGACAAGTCCTCGATTGTGGGGGACTTCTTCTCATAGTACAACTCAATCAGATCAAGTAAATATTTGGCAAGTCTGGGGGTTCGTTTCACTGAAATAAGCAGCGGAATAGAATATCAAAATAATGAGACGAGCTAAAATGAGCAATTGAGTGAAAAGTTAGAAAAAAAATTACCTATTCGATTTGGTCCGCTCCATTCTCTAGGGAAACTACATGACCTATCTTGCTCATGAGATCTAAACTCCCAATATCACTTAGAAAACACATATCCGCCCTTCCAACTGTGATTGCTAATTTGAATGATAGTGATCATTCGGTATTGAGAATTTTGAGGAGAAAAATAATAATACTCGGGGGATTTGGCGTTATCTTTTAATCCATGGACATATCTAAAGATGTCCCCCATAAGGTCGAAACCTGTTCTAAGCTTCCAAAACATTATGGACCCTAAAATGGTCTTTTAGGAATTGGGAGGCAACTGGGTTAAGGTAACCCCATAACCTATCAATATTAAGCGTACAATAGGATGGAGAGGTAACCTCAACCATACCTGAAGGGCCTAGATAGGAAGGAAAACCTCATCAGAATACCTCACAGAACATCTTTCGTCAGGATCATGAAGCCTTGTCCTAATGGCTATGGGAAGACCAAACTTTTCCCTCTACAGATCGAGCTCATTCAGAGTGATAGTGTACGGGTACCACTGAGCATCAGTCTCAGCAGGATTATAGGAGTCAAATGACCCAGAATCTCCATCTCCCTCCTTCTCTGTAGCATCAGCAAGGGATTCATCTATAGGAGAAGTGAAAGGGTGGGGACCAACACTTTTAGGTCTCATGTCATCATCCCTATATATACCAACCTCATCAAGAGAGAATCAAGGTTTATAGTAGACATTGATACAGTATTTACGAAATTAACCTCAAGAGAAAGAGGGGCAATTGGACTTATTTCAAAATTATCTAAAATAGGGGAGTTGACATAAGGCTCACCAGGATCAGGAGCAGAACCACTGCTAAACTGGGTTTTAGGTGTATAACTAGGGTAACCTGGCTCTTCCTCAGGCCTAACCACTTGCAGAGGACGTAGAAACCTCCGTCCAGTGAACCTTGGGCACTCTGATTCAAGCTCGCGAACAAAATTATAAATTTGCTGGATATGAGGGGGGAAACTCATAAAGGCAAAGACTCAACTTCGAAACAAAGGAGATAAAATAACAAAACTAGGGTTTTTATATAAAAACCTAATTCAAAATAACTAAACGACACCAAAGATCCTAATACTGCTTGAAAACCCTAGGCCAACCAACTCAATGGTCGTCTAATTCGAAATCTTCACCAAGTAACACAAACACCAAATCACACGCCAACAACAAATGGAAAACCAAAAAATCCAGAATGATTAAACCCTAACAAGGATTGTGAGAGGCGTACCTGATGAAACCAATGAAATGCGAAGGATTAGGGCAAGTACGGGATAACAAAGAAGAAAGAAACCAAAGAAACACTTTTGTAGCAAAAAATGTGTTCTCAATAAAGCGGCTGAAAGGACGCAACAGAAAGAACATGAAAAGCCTGTAGAGACTGAAACGACGGTACTGAGCACCTATACACGTGCCCCTCCACAATCATTATAAAGAAGACGCTTCAATTTTCTGACACATGTCCTCAAATTTTTTTGCAAACACAAAGGCAATCTGCTCGGCCCAGGCCGACCAAAAGAGAGCCGATCATCTCACTTCAATATGAGCAGAATAAAACACTCCATCCATTCACTCTGCATCAGACCATAGAGCTCGTGCATGAAGTCTTGGGGGCTTTCTGTTATACCCTTATAGTCCCAACTTAAAAAGGGTCCAAAATAATAACAAATGAGGAGTCACAATGTGTTCGGCCTCACTTCGAATAGGAGGTCGACTTAGATATTAATCTGCTCGGTTCACTACATTGACAGTTGTCCCACTCAGCGTGGCTATTCACTTATACCATACGAGTGTATTCTCATATACACACAAGAGACTCCTAATTAGTCACGATGGAGTAAGGGAACGTGGTTATTAAGAGTGTGTTACCTACACGCATTTCAGGGATGTCATCACGCGATCCAAGTCATATCTATTTGTTTACACATGTATATAGGTGTAACTACCTGACCTATATAAGCAGTCCACCTCTCCTCTAAATATTCTCTATCAACTACCTATAAATAGGGAACGAATCTACACGAAAAGGGGTCTCTCTCTCTCTCTCTCTCACACACACACACACACAGACATTTTCAATCATTGAGCTACTAAAGCAACCCTAATTGTAAACTTCATAATAGTGAAATAATAACTAGAAACTCTGTGGATATCGGTTTCCATCTTGGGACGAACCACGTAAATCTGTCTTATTCTCATTGTCTCTCATCCCCATTCTCTATTATTATTATTATTATTATTATTATTATTATTATTATTATTATTATTATTATTATTATTATTATTATTATTATTATTCATCTTTTTACTGATTACTCAATTATTTTCTACCTCCATTTTTGGACGCTAACACTGATATTAATTATGATCTACATATCTTAATTAATCAATTAAAGTTTCAACCTTTAAACTTTTAAATCATAGAATTTCTATATCATTAACTATGAAAGTGATTAACTAGTTAACATCGAAATTTAAAGCAAGTAATTAATTGCCTTTTTGGATTTAGATCCGAAGTTCTCTACGTTGATGATGGGTTGAATCCGGAGATGAGTCCGTCTCTTCTCTTTTCTAAGCCTTTATATCATTTTCTTCCTCTTTTTCTCTTCTCTTAAACTCTCTCTAACTCAAGTATACACAATATCAAAGGTGGGTTGCCATCCATATTCCCCACCTTTAAATACTTCCTTAATTCACCCGAATCACCTTTTTCCACTTAACCCCGTGTGTAAAAAGACCACCCTGCCCTTATGCAGGTCCAACTATGTCTAAAAAGCCTCTGAAACCCAATCATAACACCCGATTACCTATTCTAGACTATTTCAATCCTTCCCGAATCACCGATGCACTTGAAAAGGTCATTCGAGTCACTCAACTATAATTATGCTAACATGTCATTAATTAGGCTCGGCACGTGTACACCGTACGCATTGCCCATAAATTATAACGATCCACCGATGTAATACTCTGTTGACATATAATAATCATCGCTTTCACTCATATGCGATAAATAATAATTCACATATATATATTTACTTATCACATGCAAGTAAATAATAATAATAATAATAATAAGAAATATTAATCCTTAACTCGGTAATTTATATTTATCGAAACCCAATTTAATTTCTCCCAATTAAATTAATAATTATAAGCATACGGAAATTAAATAATCATAAAAGCACAAGGTATTACACATCCATAAGAGTTGCGTGCCATAACTCCCGACAACTATATACTCAACCTCCATCATGGAGAAATATATGGAGTTTTTCTTCTTGCTCAACCAAGAGACAAGATCACTCCTAAAGTAAAAACACCCACCTGAGGTACTTCTACAACCATCAACATCCTAGACTCAATCGACATCCAAATAGGCAGATAAATGGTCATCGGTATCAAAGGAATACCAAATACCGTGGGAAAGAGTGACACTCACGTATTTAATGATACATTTAAGTGTAAGAAAATGAGACTCTTTAGGGGATGATTGATATCGCGCACAAACTCCAAAGCTAAAGGCAATGTCGGGACGACTAGCGATAAAGTAGAGAATACTACCTATCATGCTCTTATAAAGGGTTTTCTTTACGTCCTTGCTTAAAGTGTCTTTGCTAATCTTCGTTGATGTACTCATAGGGGTGCGTGAATGCTTAGCGGAGTCTGAACCAAACTTCTTCACTAAGTCCCTAGCATATTTGGATTGAGATATGAATATTCCATCCTCAAGTTGATGCACTTGGAGGCCTAAGAAGAAATTAAGGTCACCAATCATTCTCTTCTCAAAATCTCTCTTTATCTCCTCCTCAAACGTGTGAGCATATTGGGAACAAGTGGATCCAAATACTATTTCATCCACATAGACTTAGGCAACCAAGATTGCACCACTCTCTCTTTCCTCACAAATATTATCTTATCAAATCCCCCACTTTTGATGCCGCGAGCTAAGAGATAAACTGTGAGCCTCTCATACCAAGCATGGGGTGCTTGGTTCAAACCATACACGTCCTTCTTAAGATAAAAGATATGTCCCAGGTGCTTTAGGACTTTGACCCCCTTTGGTTGTTCCATGTACACTTCCTCATATAGAATGCCATTAAGGAAGGAACTCTTGACATCCATTTGATATAACTTGAAGCGTAGATGACATGCTATGGCGAGTAGTAAGTTTACGAACTCAAGCCTAGAACAGGAGCAAATGTCTCGTCAAAGTCTACACCCTTAATCTGTGTGTAGCCTTAAGCATCCAACTTATCCTCATTGCAAACTATGGTAACATTACCATCCATCTGTTTCTTGTAAATCCACTTGGTACCAATTATATTAGTCTCTCTAGGTCGGGGTACTAACTCTCAGACATTCCATGAAACTTTACCAAGAACTCTTCTTTATTCTTCCAGAAATCCCCAAACTATCTCCAACTTTTTCCATGATAATGATCCATCGTGAATTACAATAATTTTTTTTTACATACCCTCATAATCTCCACCAAAACATGATTTATTCAAAACTAAAATTAACAATAATTTAACCACGGATAAACCCATCGTAGGATCCAATCGCATAAATGAAAATAACTATTCACATGACCATGGTGGAAGGAACAATCATAATAAAACCTTACAAAATAGATTTAGTATGAATCCACATGTAAAACTAAACATATTCATATAAACTAAATTTGGGTTTTTAAATGGACTACATGGATCTTTTCAATACACAATCAATCTCAACCAGGTCTTTGATACCAATTATTGGGAAAACAAATTAGGATTGACACTTCAAATGCTGAAAAATTCCTCCCCATGGATCTTTGATTAATCATGTATTGAAAAAAAAAATGAACTGGGATTGAAGAACTAACCTAGGGTTTATAATATAATACATTTACAGATCCGGTTATGATCCGATGTGGAGAAAAATATTTGTTAATGATGGGATTGCCTTGTTTTAGATATCCAAAAACTTTCTTAAAATTCTATAAAGTTTGGATCTTCTAGTGCATGATCCTACCTAATGCTAGGTAACTGTGTGGGCATCATTTTAGATGAAAATTCTTCCTTATGAGTGAGATAGGGTCCTGTAGCTCTAGATCTCTTCACACAAATATGAATTGTGTTTTTTTCTCACCCCTTTAAAACCTTAATAAACCATTATTTTAATAAAAGCCTTTCTCACACCTTTATATACAAGTACAAAAGGTGGGCTTGAGCTAAACTGGGTTTCTTTGAGAGTCTGAGCCTAACTACTTAGGTATATAAACTACACTAGAGAACCAAAACAAATAATTAAACTAACTGTAAATATATATTCAACAATGCCAATTATATTACTGCAATTATTTCCTTTCTTTATTTAATTGTGAATTAACGCACTTCAATTTAATTATCTCTTAAATCACTCGGATATAATGAGATCTAAATTGCAAAGTTGATTATGGTACAAAATATTATTCTCCACATTAAGAGTGTGGTACCCTCTTGGTCAAATCAATTTATTATTAATCGATATTAACCAATGTTTAATCAAGTCCTTGATTCTCTGACCTAACTTATTTGCCAGTCCATCAGGATTATCAAATAATCTACCAGTATGGGTTTACTTGGTAAAAATAAAACATTTAGGTCTATAAAGGGGTATTATAATCCACAATACTCCCTGGATGTGGATTCCTCCGAATTATGATATCAGAGATACTTACACAACTGTCACCCAATATGCGGAGATCATTTGTCCCAATATATATCAAATCGGATGCATATCAATAAGAGTGGCATTTGCGTAAGCATTTAATCCTCATAATTATTGGGATTAAGAATTTATTTACAAATGGTGTGAGAATTTATGAGTATAATTAAGATATACCTTAGACTCAAATCTCACGAGTGTCCTCGTTCAATACATTCGTAGGATGCACCGATCACAATCCTCTGTTAAATAATTGAATAAGTTCTTCAACCAAAAAATAGGTTCCCGTAGTTTGAGATTAACTAATAGGATTGCATCTCAACCATTTCGATAGGGTGTCAACTCCCTATCTAGTTTGTTAACTTCAGTACTGCTAGAACCAAAATTCTAAGCTCTTTCTGATGAACCCAAAGTTGCATCACTAGAATTACTACTAAGATCTATTTGACCGACATGTGTATAATATATTTAAACCAAATAAAATTTATTCTCATTATGATTATTATTTTATAATAAATTGATAAACCTTTACATAAAAGTAACTGCCATACATTGTTTTAAGAATAAAGCCCCAACACCTCATACTTTAAACTTACCTTAGGATTATCCCGAAAGGGATAGTTTGAATATTTTTATCTATTTTTATATAAAACAAACTAACACCTCTGAACACCCTATGAAATCGCCTTCTTCCCACATAAAATCCCCACTTGCCAAAAGATCATGCACCAAAGCTGGACATGACATCAAACTACATCTAGAGGTAAGTCATCGACACCTAAACTTCGAACCGATAACCCCACCTTGGGGGAGCGGAGGAATGGGAGAGAAGCACTCCCATGTCCTTCGCAATGCAAGCTGCCTTCCCCCTCAGATGCATCACCTCTAGGGCCCGCAATGCCACACTTTTCACCATAGGAATTTGTTTATGATCCATATTTTCAACACAAGAAGAAATTTGAAACTTTGATTTTGTAACCAAGACTTTATCTTTTGATCGTTGAACATAACCAATGACGTGTTTACCATTTTTAACCTTATCATGAGTCGATAAAATGTTATCTACAACATTTGTTTTATCAAACATCTCAATATTCAAGTCTTTGGAATGTCGTAACTATAATTTCACCTTTTTAATATCTCCCTTATCTTTAAAAATTGCTTCATTTAGGGTTTTCAAATAATCACATTCATCTTTCAAAACATCAACTCTTTTTTTTTTTTAGTTTTAAACATTGTAATTAAACATTTTCCATTTTCTCATCTTTATCATCTTGCTCACATTGAAAACTTTCCATTTTATTCAAAAGTTTGATGTTTGACCTTTTAAACTTTAAATTTTTTTTATAGAGTTCATCAAAGGACTCATGAATATCATTAACTTCTCATCACTATCCTCAAGTGATCCATTAATCGAAGTGGGAGAACCATTGCTCCTAGATGAAGATGAATCACTAAGCGACCTATGACTAAAAGCTTTGATCTTATTGTTCCCCATAACATTCTTAAGTGACATACTATCTTCACTAACCTTTTCACTCTCATTAAGTCACACCATAAATCAATCTCACTTCCACTATATTCATTAAAATTCCTCTCCGTGGAATTACTCTCATAGTTAATTAAACTACATAGGTAGGCATTCTTCTTCTTCTTTTATACTTCCTTTAGTACTAAACCTAGAAGGTAGGATTCTCAACAACTTCTTGAAGACCTTATTTTGGGGAATATTCTAACTTAGATTGAATGAAGCAATTACTACTTTAGTTAAGATGTTGTAATAGTTGTTAAATCTTTCTTCCTCAGTCATTCAAATAGTCTCAAACTTCTCGTAATATTTTACAAGTTATCTCGTTTGTGAAACTGAAGCAACTCATCTTGCATAGTGGATACTCAATGCTCATCCTTGAGTTATTTTTGGACTCGACTAAGGAGATGTAAAAAAAATTAGCTAACCACATTCTAAAGTTGAGCGCATCTTGACGTCTAGTATGGGGTCACCAAATATAGCAGAAAGGACACGAATGTTTCAAACCCAAGAGGGTGGATCCTTTAAATCAAGCAAGGGGTCAATTGGGATAGTACGGGGATAATGGGATTGCCACCGAGGGTGCATCATCCTCACACTTTGGGTCATGGTCAACAGACGTCAGAGGCTTGACGTCTTTAATCATGACATTTATTGACTCTATAACCTTAGATCTTGTAAGGTTAAACATCATACTCGATGATGAATAACCTAAAAATATCCCTTTATCGCTTTGAGAGTCGAACTTTCCTAAGTGCTCTCTATCTCTCAAAATGTAGTAAGGACTCCCTAAAATTCGAAAATACGATAGGTTGGGTTTCTTCCTAGTCCACAACTCATATGGTGTGTGTAATGTGTGTGCCTAGACATTTCTTGAATCATATGGTTCTTTCTCTCAACTATCCCATTTTATTGAGGAATATGAATGGCCTAAATCTCTTGTTTGATGCCGACTCCATCACAATAGCTATCCACTCTAGCTTCTTTAAATTCAGTGCCATTCTCACTTCACATTCGATTAATATTGACACCTTTTTGGCTTTGTAGTACATGAAACTTGGTTATTAGGAACTTAATCGCATCAGACGTTTCTTTAAGAAACGCCAAGATAGAGTATCTCAAAAATTCATCGAGCATCACTAGAATGTATCTCTTGCCACCAATGCTCTCCATACGAGTATAACCCATAAGATCCATGTGTATCAACTCCAACACACGAAAGGTGGAAATGGCATTCAACTTCCAATGGGGACTTCCAATTTATTTTCCTCATTGGTAAGTATAACCAACTGAGGAAGTTGGTTTTCCAAGGGATGGTAAGACATGAAATAGGTCTTTCTGAACTAATCTCTCAATGTCTCTAAAGTTCACATGACCTAGTCGTTGATGCCAAAGGTCCATAGAGGAGACTGTGGTATTATTGCACATAAAGGAGGACTTGGGAATGATCCCATAACAATTATCGTCGATCTTAACTCCTTGTTGTAATACTTCACCAGATTGATCATATACATTACACTCAGACTTTTCAAACCTTACCTCAAAGTTTGCATCACAAAGCTGGCTTAGGCTAATTAATTTTTCTTTCAACCCTTCGACATATAACACATTGTCTAGATTAAGAAATCCAGGTATCTTTCCACAATCACATCCTAAAATGCTAGACCTACTCCTATATCCAAATGTGACTTTGACTTCCTTGTGATCCACAAGGTTGATAAAATACGACTTGTCACCAGTCATGTGCCTAAAGCACCCACTATCAAAATACCATTGGGAAATATTTTTAACCTTGAGAGCAACGTGGACGATAATGGTTTTGTCGTCCTGCTTAGGTGCCCAAGTGGAGGTAACCTTTTGTTTGACTTTGTCATTGTTGGCTGTAGTCGTAGTGTTAGAAGCATTCTCAAAAGGAATAGACATCCCATGAAATTCTACCATTAGGATTTGAAAAGTGGGGACTAGGAACTTAACTTTCTATTTAAGACTCACAAAGTTGCTATAACGGTGCACGGAAGTATGTGTATGGTTAGTTATCCTTAACTTGTAGAAAAATTCCCTAAGTTGACCTCTCTTTTTGAACTAAGTGTAATCGTAGACATGTTTAGGTCTACCTTGATTCTCTTGTTTAGGTTGAACTTTCTTTTCTGTTTTAGGTCAAGGCCCATAATAATCTACCATAAATTTAGAAAACGGTTTGGGTGCGGCATGGGAAGTGGATGCACCGTCATAACCTGTTTATTTCCTCTCCCCAAAGCTTAAAATGAGACTGAGGAACATCTTTCCAACCTTCTTTGATGTGTCCTATATTGTAACCTTGGCCTCTCGGGTATGTTCAAGATCTTTCTCTAGTTAGGATACAAGGTCTTCAAGTTTCTCACGAGTCTCAAATAAATCTTGAAGTTCTCTCGTAAGACTACCCACTTTGTTGGTCAAGTCACCATTTTCCCTCTCCACTAAAATGACTCTCTTTACTAAAGAAACTCTCATCGAGGACTCGCTCTCTCTCGACTCTATCAACTCTTACTCTAAAGTTAATACCATAAGTTCCAAACTTTTATTTTGCCTTTTCTTTTTAAAGGACTTGGCGTAAAGCTCAACGTAAGCACGTTATAGGTCACTTTCTCCCTCACTTAAAGCATCATTTCCCTCACTCTCTTCGGAATGACTAGACTCACTATCGAAATCATCATATTTAGAAACTTCCTCATCTGCGTGAGGTATACTCAATGTACTAACATGACTAGCCATTAACACGGTGAAGTTACGTCCATGCTGTGATTCGTCCCCAAAATTCACTCACTCGACATCTTTATCACTAAGAGTAGAATTGAAGGCATCTTTGCCTTTGCCCTGTCTTTTTAACCTCGTAGCACACTCGTTAGCTTTATGACCTTTACCCTCACACTCATAGCGTCTCTCCTCATCTTTATTAGGGTACGCTCATCTCACTTTTTCAAAATATTTCTTGCTTGATTTAAACTATTTATCTTTCTGAAAACTTTTGTTTTCTTTGGAAGTGTTTTCTTTTCTAAGCTTGAGAATTTTTATAATTTTTTTTGCAAAAATGGCAAGATCATCTAGATAAAAAATATACTCTCCTCTTTATTTCTAGATTGAACTTTTAAATAAATTCCCTTTTCCTTTAGATTAACCGTTTTGGGAAACTATCGATTTCATTAGTTTGAAGGTATCTTACGAGTTCTTCTAATCTAAACATATCTAAAATTCCCAACGAATTAAGGATAGTGACCTTAGGAATAGACGGGGATGGAAGGTATCATAAAATTTCATGATGCACGTCTCAGGAATGATCTCATCCGAATTAAAATTAGAGTTAATGATATTAGACAATCGTGCATAAAATTCATCAAATGACTCAGTCTCTAGCATGGTAATAGTCTCAAATTATGTGTTGAGATTTTGTAGCTTAAAAGTTTTCACGACATTGGTACCCTCGTGAGTGAGTTAAAGGATATCCCACGCCTTTTAAGATGTGGTGCATGCCATGATGCGACATAACTCATTAAGGGTGACAGCTGTAGAAGTAGGACTTAAAATGCATGAGTTAACATTACTACATTTTAGTTCATCAACCACCCAAGTGACGGGTTTACGAATTATGACATTGCCATTAGTCATAGTGGGTGGAGTCCACCCTTTTCACAAACAAGCTAGAAACGCTCATCAATCTCTTTCAAGGCCTACCTCATTCTAGCTTTCCAGTATGCATAACTTGACCCATCAAAAATAGAAACCCTATTATACAAATTATCCATATGAATTAGTGCATCCTGTTCTGACTCTAATTTGAAAACGCAGGGTCATATGGATATTCCGTATATTAGGTTACACATGTAAGGATCCAATTTTAAATTAAAAACTTATCTTAATTATAATTAGGTGTGAATTCAAGGTAGTGTCTAAATTAATTATATCCAATCACACAATTAAACCAAATGAACAAACGAAGAATATAAGGAAAAATCTCTTTGGGCAAAACCTATATTTCAACATTGTTAGAGGGTTTGACAGACTCAATGACTTACAGACTACTTAGAGCACCACTAAGTATAATGCACAGGTCTTCAAATCTTCAACAGATACGAGACATTCCAGCACTTTTAATAGGAAGCAACTCTTCCCTCGGTATCCATCGATCAACCTTCGATTGCAATATCCTTTCTTCTTCAGCCATAGAGTTGCAACTCCACAATCAGTCGTTGGGAAACCTCTACAAGGGTATGATGTAGTATTTAGAAGCTATGGGATGATTGATTTGGAAAAGAGAATATTATTTCAAAGAAACAAAAAGATGAACACTTTTGGAACAGTTATTGGGATTTTGTTTTCGCCGGAAGTCTTGAGAAAAAACTTTTCACAAAGTTTTTTTTTATAGAAAAACATGAATTTTAAGGTGGCGATCTCGTTTGAATGAAAATAGGACTTAGTTCGAACAAAAACCATAGGTTAATTCTAATAAGGTCCAATCTCGTTCGAATGACAAGCCTATTTTGTTCGATTAACCTTCTCACGTACTTCCAACAAAAGTTATTCAGTCAAACAGAGACCATTCCGATAGATGCTTGCTAGAAGTTTGATCTAACGAAATTTTCATTTCGTTTTAATGATATTCGACTTCGTTTAAACGAACTAGGGAATTCGTTCTAACGAGATCTACATCTCATTATAATGAGATTAAAATAAAAGCAAAATAATTATTTTCAAAAATACTTTTTACAAAATAGCCTCGAACAAAAACAAACATCCCAGAGTATATTTGACAGAGTAAAATTAAAACCACAAGTTCGTATACCTCTATAAAGTATTGATGACGATTCTAATGGCTTGAATTTTGAAAATGATGCTTAGTCACTAATATATCTTCAAATTATTGTAGAGGCAAATGAGGATGTAGTGTTCGATTTGAAACTCCGGTTTGTTACGGGATACGCCAAAATAACTACGCTATGAGCAATTATAAAATCTTGTTCTTACGTGATCAATAATATATATATTTTAATTTATGGATCTTATTGTAGATAATTTTATTGTAATTGGGATTTTTCCTTTCGATTTGGAAAATAATTTTTTTTGGTATAATGTATTACCTACGAAAATAATTGTCGCTGCAGCGAAGCTAGATGTGACCCGTAAACATGCAGATCACTGCAGCCAATGAAATGAACTAAAAGTTATAATCCATGTAGCAACCCGCGATACTCTACTATCACGTTAGAGAAGACACTAGTGGCCCAAGAAGGCCCTACCACGTTAGCGAATCAGGTTATATTAGAAACCCTTTTCATTTTAGGACATTTGCAACAACGGATCATTATTTGTTTAACCCACGAGTGATTCCAGAGCCCTTAGGAGTATTTTTCTTGTTGTTTCAAGTTTTTTTTTCAATGATTCAATATACAAATCACTTGTTCCTCAAGAGGTATGCGTATTTCTTCCCTTAAATGTAGTTCTTTTTACAAATCTTATAGCTTTTATGGGATCTTTGTTGTTTTTCTTAAACATCTTTAAATAATAGAACAAATGAAATGATACAAATTATTCTAATTCTTGATATGTATTTGATTATCAAGAGATAATTTCATTCAAATATGATGGATTTCTTCCACCAAAGTGATTGCATGTCAAAGATCCCTACTTAACTTGGATCTTTTTGAGTTTATGATAACAACTTAAATGTTAAATATTGGTTTGAAACTCGTCCCAGCTTTAGGATTAGATTCCTTTTTCATTTTGAGTTTAAACGTAGTTTATATCTAACTTGGACTATCTATGATGTAAGATCCGCGTCAATCGGTTAATCTCATTCCCATATATATATATATATATACACACAACATATCAAATAAACCTTTGTAAACAAATTAGAAACAAACACCTTAAATATTACCTAATTAAGCCTTAGGAAGCCTTAAATTCTGAAATAGTCTCAGAGTCTTAATAATTATAAAATGACCCCTAAAACTTTTTATAGGGTATTTTTACGTCCTAAATAGACTATGTACCTCAAAGTTTTGTATATTTAACTTTATATCCATTTTAGATTACAAATTATACCTTAAGAATACTATGCCCAATTTTGAAAATTGCACTTTAGCCCCTAAACTTTCAAAAATTATAAAATTTATACGACATACTCAATGTAAACCTAGCAAGGACCAAAAACTAAACCCTAACCAGGTTACACATCAACCCACCTAGGCAGCTACATAAGCTTGGACCCATAGGTTTTCACATGGAAACACATGTCCTTACCTTTCCCCCTAAGTAAAACCAACCTATAAAATTCTGAAATCCACCTAAATTTACACCATTTAAACGACCTTGACCTCCTTTATAATTTGCCTAACAATTCACTGCAGAAAGGCACCAGTTAGTGCTGATAAAATAAAGCTCCAAATTTGAGATTTTTTGGCTATTCTCATATTTTATGTATCAAACTAAGATCTATTACTTCTATTTAGTTTCTGCACTTCTGTAGGATTTATTCATACTTTTACCTGTAAAAATTCATGTAGAAATACCCTGGGAAGGATTAAAAACTAGAAAACACCATTAAATCTTAAGCTTCAATAGTTGATTCTGTATTCCTGAGCTTAAACTAGTTTTAAGGTAGGAGGAGTATTTGACCTTAGACCTTAAAGAACTTAGGTGCAAAACTCAATTTGATTACAAAATAGTTAGAAGCTTCAAATCACAAATTTTTAATTTCGGAAGAAAATTTTTCAAAAAATGAATTCCTCTTGTATACTATGAATTAGACCTTCAAACCAAAACCATCTTGTTCTAAAAACACTTAGGAACAAAATCCTATAGTTTCCATAGCTCAATTTTAAATGTGGAACCACGAATATTAGACTGAAATCTTTAAAAATTTACTGAAACTGGATGTGAGGCTACAGTCCACCTCAATCCATGAAAGTTATATTTTTGGATTCCTTGTGAAAAATTAGGAAGAATGGATTTTGAATCATTCAAATGGTATTCTATACTATATTTAATTGAAGGTCAAAGTTTTAAACCCTAAAGTCAAAATTTTAAAGGTTGAAGATGAAATGGTCAACACGCGCGCAAGTGAGGTCAACAACTGAGCATGGGAAGTTTAACCTGGCGCATGAGGGCGCGTGCCAAATCAGAAAATTCTAAAAAAAATTCAAAAATTCATTTTATTTTTCTGGTCAAAATGGTATATTACCTCACCTCGTTTGGTCAACCAGAAACCCAATTCGAAGAAATCGCGAACTTTGAATTTAAATTTCAAAATTTTATTTTACACATAAACCCCTGACTTTTCTGACTTTTGAATTTTAACCCCAAATTTCACCCATAAATTTTTGACAACCTTAGGAACAAAAAAGTCTCTTTCCACAAAATTCAAAGATATAAGGAAATGCATGTAATGAAACAAGAGAACAAATTTACATATTAAACCCTAATAGTTTTTTTATACGCAACCATGCTTTTTAACACAATAGTATTTTCAAAACCCAGCCTTAATTATTTTCTAAATTTCAGACCATCCCGGACCCAAGCTTTAAATAACTCAACCTCAACCTAAACTCTAAAGGCCCTAAACAAGGAGATGATTCTTATTTAGTATCATTTCACTCAATGCTTTTGATTATTTGAATTGTTCATATCATTATGTGATAGCCCCATCTATCTTACTCTCATTTATGAACTCATTTGTGTAGTTCAAATTACATTACACTAGATTCGATTTTAAAAACCCTACATTGATTTTAATACAATGATATATATTTACTCTGAATTTATTGAACTTGCTCTGTCATAACATACATTATAACCAGGAAATATACTACTGTTGTACCCACGACAGTATTATTTGGCATGTAAGACTTAGGGTATTGAGTGCCTAGTTTATGCTTACCATATGGATGAATTTTATTGGCTCAGCGCGGTTACTTTATCTCCAAAGGTTTTGGATTGATTTGTTACGTGTATGATTATTACCCCTAAACTTCTTTAATAGATAATTTTGGTTTATATTATTTTAAAAACTATTTGCAACCTTAACCATTCTAGACATGGTATTTCTAATTGCAATAATATCATCATATTGTTATTGTGCTCTATTTCAGATAAAATATTGAATCCATCTTCTTATATTCATCTGATAATGCTAACCTTCAAAGATTATTTTGCAAATTGTTATAGAATCAGAATAATCTACTGGGAAACTTTTGCTTACTCTTTAAAAAAAATTTTAGATAGACCCTGAACGTGTGGAAGGAAACATTCTCCCTGACCTCGTAAGCTTTAGTGCATCATCGAGTGTGTCTCTATCAATCATTTACACATGGAAACTCATTAGCAAGATCGAAAAACTCATCATGATCACAGACACTACGGCTTACCAGTTGATGTAGCATCATTATGTATTTTTGTTTTTCTTTTCTTTTCTTTATATTGGAACGTTATCCGCGACTGATTATGATTGTAATGAATACATTTCCCTGTCACTATACCTAGTTTGTTTGAATGTAATAAAAGTATTTTCTATTTATATATGTATGTGCTAGAATATTATATTATCAAAACTTTTATACGTCACAACAAAGTTAGGATGTGACAAGTTGGTATCACAGTGAGCGCTAGGTTTATTACTCCTATGCAGGACATATTAAGGAGATATAGTTATTTTAAGTTTGTAACTTCTTTATTATATTACGATACTAGAAATTTGTCTTACCATCATGAATGTGTGGGATAATATCTGCCTCAACACCGACAGCATTAACTATGCCCAATTAAGTCAAACTATTCGAGACGAGGGATATACCAAATTATGTAAGACCATCCGAGAAGTGGATTGAGAGTGGGAAATCGCGACACCAAACATTAAACATAACCTGCTTACTTGTCAACTGATGGGGTAAGATTAAGCTGCGAAGCAAGCTCATATATTCTTTGAGGACCAGGAATTTCTGCAGCAAGCGATACACTTAGCGTAGGATTTGACGCTAGCTGAGGAGTTACTTATGACACCACATGTATTCGCAAATGAATACGGATCAGAAAGACCTTATCTTGGTTTTACCACCTCCTCATCTAGATCGAGTAGCGGAGGCTTCAGGGAAGAAATGGATCATGTGATACCCCAAATAGCGGCTAAACCAAAAAGTTCAAAAAACATAACTATTAAAAGGCTGTAAATAAATAAATTCATAAAAAAAGGTATGATGTCATTCGTTTAATGCAAGGCGGTGAAGAGCAAGAAGTGATTTACGTTAAAGTAATAGTATGGTGTGGTGTGTGATGTAACCTCAGTACCAAAGCAATGACATATGTGCATGAAACTTAATCCCTGAATTTTGTGTCTCTTATTGGTTAGATGTAGTTTGCTTAAACTAGTTAATCAAATGAGTTTTGTTATGAATAATCTTGTTTTTATCTTATCTTTAAATTGTTTATCCTATAGGATGGTGAAAACATGCAATTCGAATGCATCTGCACAAAGAGAACCATGATCAGAGCCTACCTTACCAAATTCTCCTACGGTTACTGAAAATAAATCCCAATGTCTGCAAGAACTTACGACATTGATTCAAATTGATCGAAATCTGTTACCTGTGGTGGGAACAAAAATATCAATCGAAGCTCGAAGAATGAATGCTTTAAAGGAATCTCTTCGCCAATGACCTCCAGTATTTCATGAAAAACTCAGGGCTTCTGAGGAAGAATGATAGTTTAAACATATTCTGGAAGTACTGAATGTTGTAGGAATGTTACCCTAGCTTATGGTAGAATTGTCTACCTATATTTTTGAAAGTGAAGTAGACCACTGGTGGCAATTAGTGAAACATACTCAGAACATAGATGATATGACTTGGGAACAATTTGAAGAGGTATTATTCAAGAAATATTTTTCTGAATCTGAATGAGACCAATTAATCGTGGAATTTTTGGGATTACAACAGCAGCAAGTGATGGTAGCACAATATAAATCCCAATTTATATGGATATCAAGCATTTCGAATGATGGTTAAGAATGAACATTAAAACCTCTCTTATTCCTCTACAAATTCAAGAGTTTGGAAAAATGATTAAAGTAGTGGTTATTTTCGTAACACCGTACTAATTCCCTAAAACAAATTTAACAATCGCCAAATAACCACACAAATCAGAGATCGCCTTACTTTGAAACCCAAATAGGGTCGAATGTATAGTCAAAGCCAACACAGGAATAGCGGCGCCATAATTCATTATCACGAATGCAATGAACCCGAATATATCAGACCCTAATGCCCCAAACTTCGTAAAACCAACCCCAACCCAAACCAAAACCGGTACACTTCAGTGAACTTAGGAAAGACCCTCGAATACCAAATACACCCATGAAAAGTCCCAGTCCAAAGGGAAAGATTATATACACCCGACCACCAAGAAATATGCAAGATAGGAGACCAATGCCAGATGATAGGACACAAGGATGAACCTTTGCCCTTTTCACCCACTCAAATAATCATGATGTCATTGAAGATAACCTTTCTTTTAAAAATCTTATGACACATATATGAATTGATTCTGGATTTTCTCATTCATTTATCATTACTAAATTCATGACCTTTGCAAAACTTATTCCTCCTCCTTTAGATTACTTTTTATTAATAAGCATGCCCACTGGTAATATAACAAGTGCTCATTAAGTTTGTAAACATTATGAAGTGAAACTTGGCACATGAATAATTACCACGGATTTAGTAGTACTCAACATAATGGGATTTGATGTTATCATTAGGATAGATGCTCTGTTAGCCAATTGTGACTATATCAATTGTTATACTAGTAAAGTGATCTTTAGAAATTAATAAACTAAAAGGTTTAAATTTTAAGGACAATATTCAGGAAATACATATGATATATCCTCCTATTCACTTTAAGTTCTCGATAAATATGAAGATGTTTTTCCTGAAGAATTACCTGGTATTCCTCCACAAAGAGAAATTGAGTTTGTAATTAACCTACTCCTAAATAACTTCCTATTTCTATACCTCCTTATATAATGACACCATTGGAATTATAAGAACTTAGACTCCAACTACATAAATTGCTAACAAAAGGATTCATCTGACAAAGTACGTCCCGTGGGGAGCGCTAATACTATTTGTAAAGAAGAAAGATGAAAGAATTCGATTGTGCATAAACCATTGCATATTAAATCAAGTTACCATTGAAAACAAATATCCATTACTAAGAATAGGAGATCTATTTAATCAATTACGAGGAGTGAAAGTATTTTCAAAAATTGATTTAGGATCTGGATATCCCCAATTACGGGTAAGAGAAGAATATATACCAAAAACGACATTTAGAATCCGTTACGGGCACTTTCGATGTTTAGTTATGTCGTATGGAACAACTAATGCATCAGCAACATTTATGGATTTAATGCACCGAGTATTCAAACCAGTTTTGGTCCAATTTTTGATTGTATTCATAGATGATATTTGGTATATTTGAAAAACAAACAGGATCATGAACATAATCTGCAGATTATACTAGAAACCTTACGATGTCATCGTTTGTACGCAAAAAAAAGTAAGTGCGACTTTCTATTAAAAGAAGTAAAGTTTCTAAGTCATGTCATTACCGAAGTAGGTATACAAGTTGACCCAGTAAAAACTACAGCAGTTATTGAACGATGACAACCTACTACCGCTACAAAAATCCATAATTTTCTAGGATTAGCAGGATATTACCGAGGATTTTTGGAAGGATTCTTAATGATCGTATTACCCTTGATGAAACTAACTCGTAAAGATGTACGTTTCAAATGGACCAATGAATTCACCCAAGCATTTCAAACTCAAATGGACCAATGAATGCACCCAAGCTTTTCAAACTCTAAAAGAACGTTTAACCACTGCCCATGTACTCATTATACTTTGCAACAATCTTAATTATGAAATATACATGGATGCTTCTTTTCAGAGGTTAGGATGTGTACTTATGCATCTAGGGAAGGTAATAGAATATGGATCCTATCAATTAAAAATTCATGAGTGAAATTATCCAGTCCATGACCTAGAACTTGCTATAATAGTATTCACATTAAAGATTTGGTGATGTTATTTATATGGAGCCAAGTTCCAAATATTTTCGAATCATAAAAGTCTTAAGTATATATTTACACAGAAAGATTTGAAATCGCAACATCGATGGTGGATCGAATTTTTAGAAGACTATAAATTTCGATTACAATACTACCCTGGCAAAGGCAATATAGTAGCAAATGCGTTAAGCCACAAAGTCAAAGGAAGACTGGACGGATGTTTTCTTATGAGGTCATGACTATCTTAGAAGAATATAATTTACAAAGTGAAATCACCAGAACCCCCATTACTATTCGAAACAAATATCCTATCCGACACCTCAAAGGAAAATGATTGAACAACAAACCACTAATAACTTCCTTAAAGCCCAACAACGAAATATCGCAAATGGGAAGGCAAAGGGAGGTTGGACTTACAAACTTGAAAGTGGAGTACGTTTTAGGAATCAAATATGTGTAGCTTCTAATCTCAACGTAAAGGAAGAAATACTATAAGAAGCCCATCATTCAAAATTCATTATACATCCTTCAAATATGAAAATGTATCACGATCTTAAAAGATAATATTGGTGGACAAGAATGATATAAGATATTAAGGCCTTTATTTCCAAATGTCTAACCTTCCAACAAGTCAAGATCGAACACCAACACCCTGGTGGAATATTATAACATCTCCCCATCCTCGCATGAAAATATGATCACATCACTATGGACTTCTTTAGTGGATTACTCCCAATAACACAAGGTTATAACTGAATATGGGTAATCATTGACTAACTAACCAAATCAACACATTTCCTCCTAGTGTACAATACTGATTCATTCCAGAAACTTAGCACCCTGTATATTTAGGAAATCATTAGACTACATGGAGCACATTTATCTATAGCAAGGTTCTAAAAGGCGCGAGGCGTAGTCGAGGCGTAGAGGTCAAGCCTCAAGCCTTAGGAGCCTAGGCGTAAAAAGGCGTTTTTCCTTTTTTTATTATTTTAATTATTCTAAGGCTAGTAATATAATAAAATAATACATACCTTGAATTTTGAAAATATATTCATATGTTTGGTAGCCATCTTTCTCATATTCATGCTCCATAACTAATATTTGTTAACTAATCCTTCGTTTTTAAAAAAAAAAGTGTGCCTTAAGCCTTTTACCAAGAATAAGGCGTAATAAGGCGTGGGCGATGCGTTTCTCCCAAGCCTCAAGCCTAGGCGGGCCTTTTAGAACACTGATCTATAGTATCCGATCGTGACCCACGATTCGTAGGAAGTTTTTGACAAGCATTACAATAAGACATGGGTACTGAACTATAACTTAGCAACACCTTTCATCCACAAAAAAATGGACAGTCTGAACGACTAAAATAAAAAATCGAATATATGTTACGTGCATGTGCGCTTGAACTGGCAAAAAGCTGGAGTGACCATTTAGCATTTATTGATTTTTTTATAAAAATAGTTACCAAGCTAGCATCCAAATCGCTCCTTACGATGCACTTTATGGAAGAACATGTCATTCTCCATTATGTTGGAATGAATCAGGAGAAAATAGTATCTTTGGACCCGAAATAATAAAAAGAAACTAACAAAAAAATACACTTGATTAAGGAAAAATTGCAAGAAGCCCAAAATAGACAAAAAAAAGTTATGCAGATCATCGAAAGAAACTATTTGAATTCCAAGTAAAGGATCAAGTTTTCTTAAAACTATCACCCAGAAAAGGGATCATAAGATTCAAAAGAAAAGGAAAACTCGCACCATAATATGTGTAGTGAAAGAATCGGACTAGTAGCTTATCATTTTAATTTACCATCGAAATTATCCCAGATACACGATGTGTTTCAAATATCATAATTGAGAAAGTATATACCTAATCCAAATTATGTTATCACTTGGTAAGGGATCTCTATACAACCCAATCATGATTTCGAAGAGAGGCCTATCCAAATATTAGACACTCGGGATCGATTCCATAATACTAAAACCATCTCATTAATCCAAGTTTTTTGGCAGTGTCATGGAGTAGAAGAAGCCACCTGGGAACTTAGAGATGCCATAAAATAACAGTATCTTGAATTTTTAAGGTAATTTCGAGGGCGAATTTTTTTTTTTAGTGAGGAGAACTGTAAGATCCGCGTCAATTGACTAATCTCATTCCTTGATATATATAAGATATATATAAATTTTTGCTACATATCCAATGAACCTGTGTAAACAAAGTAGAAACATACATCTTAAATATTACCTAATTAAACCTTTGGAAATTTTAAATTCTAAAATAGTCTCAGAGTCTTAATAATTACAAAATAACCCACTAAATCTTTATTTAGGTATTTGAACCTCCTAAATAGACTATGGACCCCAAATTTTTGCATATTTATCTTTCTATCCATCTTAGATTACGAATTATACCATAAGAATACTATGCCCAATTCAGGAAATAGATATTTATCCACTAAACTTTCAAAAAGTATAGAATTTGTACCATATACTAAATGTAAACCTAGCAAGGACCAAAAACTAAACCTTAACCAAGTTACACATCAGCCCAGGTGACTAGTATTCTGCCTAGGCAGTCACATAAGCTTGGACCCATAGGTTTCCATATGTAAACACATTTCCTTATCTTTCCCCTAAGTAAAACCAGCCTATAAACTTTTGAAATCCACCAAAATTTTCACCAATCAAATGACCTCGACCTCCCCTATAAATTGCCTAACAATTCGCTACAGAAAGGCACCAGTTAGTGCAAGTAAAATGAAGCTCCAAATTTTAGAATATTTGGTATTCCCATATTTTATGTATCAAACTCTATTCTATTAATTTTATGTAGTTTATGCACTTCTGTAGGGTTCGTTTATACTTTTATATGTAGAAATTCACGTAGAAATACCCTGGGAAGGATAAAAAAATAGAAAATACCATTAAAGCTTGAGCTTCAATGGTGAATTTTGTATTTCTTACCTTGCACCAGTTTCAAGGTAGGAGTATTTGATTTTAGATCTTAAAAAACTTATGTGCAACACTTAATTTGATTATAAATCAGTTATAACCTTCAAATCACAATTTTTTAATTTCGACAAAAAAATCAGAAATCAAATTCTTTTTTATACTATGAATAAGACCTTCAAACCAACACCATTTTGTTCTAAAAACACTTAACAACAAAACCATATAGTTTCCATAGCTCGAATTTTACTATGGAACCACGAATATTAAAATGAAATTTTCAAAAATTTACAGAGATTGGATATGAGGCTACAATCCACCTCAATCCATGAAAGTTATATTTTCGAATTCCTTGTGAAAAATTAGGAAGAATGACTTTTGAATCATTCAAAATGGTATTCTATACTAGATTTAATTGAAGGTCAAAGTTGTAAACCCTAAAGTCAAAATTTCGATGGTTGAAGATGAAGTGGTCAACACGCGCGCTAGTGGGGTCAGCAACAACGCATGGAAAGTTTGACCTAGAACGTGAGGGCGCATGCCAAATCAGAAAAGTCTGTAATTTTTTTCAAAAAATTATTTTATTTTCCAGTCAAAATGGTATATTACATCACCTTGTTTTGGTCAACTAGAAACCCAGTTCGAAGAAACCCCAAACTTTGAATTTAAATTTCAAATTTTATTTTATAATTAAGCCCCTGAATTTTTCAACTTTTGAATTTTAACCCCAAACTTCACCCACTGATTTTTGACAACTTTAGGACAAAAAAAGTCAGTTTCCACCAAATTTAATAATATAAGGAAATGGGTGTAATTAAACAAAAGAAGAAATTTATATATTAAACCATAATAGTTATTTTTATACACAACCATGCTTTTTGACACAGTAGTATTTTCAAAACCCGACCCTTACTTAATTCTTTTCTAAATTTCACACCATTACGGAGACCAGCTCTAAACAACTTAACTTGAACCTCAACTCAAAAATCCCTAAATAAGTACGTGATTCTTATTCAGTATTATTTCACTTAACGGTTTTGATTATTTGAATTGTTCATATCACTATGTGATAGCCCCAGTTATCTTATTCTCATTTATGAACTCATTTATGTAGTTCAAATTACGTTACACTTGATTTGATTTTAAAACCCATATGTTGATTTTAATACAATGATATCCATTTAATCCGATTTTATTGAACCTGTTATGTCATAGCATACTTGCATTTAAAAATGGGGGATGGCTTCGGTTATGCTATCACAGAGACGAACAAGGGAGTGTTGTTCTTTATACGGTAAGAGACTTCTATGCCAATGAAGAATTTGATGACGACTTCAAAACCTCTTTTCACTCTATTGTACGGGGTACTGAGTTTAAATGTCTCTGGATGTTATATCTCAACACTACTATCTTCCCATAGTTGAATGATTAGAGTACCTGGATGAAGGACGTGAGCACCCATCCACTGAAAAGCATTGGGTTGAAATCATTAACAGTCTATGGACTCATTTCTTGAGGAAACTATTAGAACAAAATAATCTCCTCGATCATTACTATCTTATCCATATGATCGTTTTATGTAACATCTTTTTGAAATCCCATCATACTATGCTCCCGAACCCGTATTGCATATTTCTTTGTAAAATTAGAACGGGTGTTCCAATAAACTTGGAATGAAATGTGTTACAACATGAGAATCTATATTTAAGGAAATGATATTTTAAGCCCTTTCTCATCTTTCGAATTTTTACTTTCAAGCCTTTGAGAGTTAGAGAGGTAAAATTATTAATGGGTGAAATATCCCAAAAGATCTCTATAAACATCACACATAAAATTTTCCTTTATGAAAAAAGAAAAATGGTAGTCCTATGCCACGACCCGTGACCAACGATGTGATGGAAGTTGAGAATGAGTATAAAAGAAGAGAGGAAGTAGAACAATAAAAAATAATGGAAACCCAAAGGGTGTAGGTTTTGAAGGTGCACGTCCCTCACCATGTCGCCTAAGAGTTAGGACATGAGGTAGATCATCAAGAGTTGTATTGTCATCCACAAGTTATTAGTTTCGCTTGTCCATTAAGAAAATTGATTATATTTGTGAACGAACAATATATAATCTACGCCAAGACATAGCTAAATTGATTGAGTCCAACCAGATTCATACATTGGCAGATAAATAGTTACGTACATCTAGTGAACAGGAGTTCGATAGCATTAGAAGGAGCATCATTGATCGCAGTGGGAAATGTAGATTCCTTTGCACTATATACAATGCTAGATCGGATGATGAGTCTTAATTCGGGCAATGGTGGTTATGCTTGTGATGGTTGTGCTATTTTTTTTTGGGTTACCATAGTTGAAGTTTTTATGTTAAAACTTATCGATTTTTTAATTAGAATCATTTGCTTTGTATTGATCATACTTATGTAATACTAAAAGTCATCTATGGTTTGTTGTATCTTATGGATTGATACATTTTTTATGCAAGTATGATAATTAAAGTTTGGGTTTGATTTGAAATTATTCACATATATATCCCTTGCTTATCATAATTACTTATAAATCATGTATGTACGAGTATTTTATCGCTTGTAATGATTGATGAATTGAACCACATCTCTTTATTTATATGCCTTTTTAATGTCAAATCATATCAAAATTGCATTTTCTCACTTAAACTAAACATATTTCTTGATTCAATACTCCTTTTTCGATATAATTACTTGCCTTCGTCAATTTAATGAAAAAATAGGGGATAAATTATGGGAAAGAGAATTTTACATTAAGGGGTGATTTAATCTAAATGAAAATATGAACTTTTGATTGAAAGGGTCTTAGTAAGTGTATATACTTCATAAGATGAAGTACAATTCATTAATGTGATATCTAGGATGAATGCTTGTTTAGAATTTAATACACTTTTAGTAATTAAGATACCCATTCTTTAACTAACACATTTTTTGGCAATCATAATTACATCGAGTAAACCTTTTATATACATCGGTATTATGATATATTTTCTAGTTTATGATAGGTTAGTAAACCACAAGAGATAAAGTGGGTTCTTATTGATTATAGGTTGATAGGGTTATGTGTGCCTTTGGCTAGGCTTGTGTCATTTGTTATCTTAGGATTATAGATTTACTTCTATTTTCTTTCAATCTCTTGTTTGTATATTTTGCCATGGAATATAAAATGGAGAGATTTTAAGAGTATTTTTATACTTATGTGGGCCACACATAACTATTTTGTCGCATTCTGTGTAAAAAATAGATTTTATGTGTTTTATTAGTCTTTAAGGTCATTCCAATATAACATAGTTATGATACATTTGCTCTGAACTTGCTTAGGCTTCTCAACCCGATACGCATATGATCTCATATTTGTGTAAACACTTGGTTGGGGTA